>OX463852.1:11167664-11708587 GCA_949825065.1 Odontocerum albicorne | reverse complement strand
CATAGACAACGTTTGTAAAGTCACTTCTTGCTCTATTTCCCTTAAGACCATGTAAAGTATAATTTGTTTTTATTGTGTTATTCTATATGCCTTAAAATCTAGTTGTCTCATTATATCATATGGTGTATTTTCGAATAAATAAATAAAATTACCTTATATATCAAATGTGTAATAAAGGGCCTAAGTACTTCATATGAATCGTCAAGAAGAAAAACCTTTTCATTGTGTTTCTGTTAAAACTTATTATGGGACTCGTGAAACTCGTGGTCAATGACAATTTGAAGCGACCAAGCGAAGAGTTCTACGGGTCTGTCATTGTGGCACATAATATGCGGACAACTGAATTTCGGGAGATTGGAAAACAATTTGCATGACATACCTCACGATGCCGAAAAATAAATATAGTCGAAACAAATGTTCAAAAATTAACAGATAACTAGATATTCCGCCCCTGGCCGCTCCGGGGCCCTACCCCGAAGTGCTTTAAACTTACTTTGAACTCTTCGACGTGCAATCTTTCTTTTACACGGCTCTTCAGTCATATCATTCATTCTCTGACCACATTTTATCTTTCATTAGACATTTTTTTCTACTGTGACTTGGGTTGTATTGACAATTGTAAGCTCCGTTGGACCCTGGAAAAAAAACATCAATTACTGCTGAGTAGTTACAAAAAATACATAACTTTATGTAACATTTAGAAATACATTTTAAGTTTTCTTATAACCAATTTTAAGTTTTCTTATAACAGAGGTTGTATCATTAGGTTTAAGTATTTCAAATTGAAAATATATTAGATTATTGTAATGCAAATGCATAATTACTATTGATGTGTTCATATTTTTTTTTGTCCATAGTTAGAAAAATACTTACATCCGTTAAGAATTGTCAATAATGTGTAATGTTGGCGTTTAACATATAACAGATACTTGCCAGTCGGAAAATTTAAAAATGTATTTTGTGAAATTGAGGATGTCGAGTTTTTCTCATTAAATGGACCTTCTTGAAACGGATATTGAATGAATGTCAATAAATAGAGCAAAAATAACTATTTGCAACATTTGGTAGACTAATCGACAAGTAAGATAATCGTTTTCATTAGATTTGATTGAAACTCTACTGTTATCTTTTTTTCTTGCTAGCAATACATGATGTACACCACTACTTACTTCGTTAAGTCTAATTTAATTAAGGATGTTAAAGCTGTTTTTATATTTTGTTATGTTTTTATTTTGAAAGTTACGCCCTTTTACCTGGGGTATGTTGATAGATTTAATCATATATTTATTTAAAATTAACCAGAAAAGACGTTGGTCTACCAATTGCCAAAAAGAAGTTGAAGAAATATTTGAATGAAAAAATCACGAAATCACTGCAAATAAATATTTTTATCATAAAAAAATTAAGGGAAACACCATCTGATTCAATATTTAATTATTTTTCGAATTTCATGCTGCTTAAAAAATATATGTATGACATAAGTTGACGAATTCTGCTATTTGGGTAGTATTTTTACAGATAATGTAAGGGGCAAGAGAGATCGAACGGCGTGTAACGAAATGTAACAAAGTCATTGGAGCACTAAACTTATATACTCGAACCGGACAATATTAAAATCTACTAACATGATAGTTCACAATAATATGTTGGTAACAACTTTGATGTATGGGAGTGAAACGTAGACGTGGAAAAATACTGAGAGTAACCGATTAAATGCGAGCATTGAGAAGAATACATGAAGTGACAATGTATGAAAGAATACTGAATGAAGTGATAAGGAATGAATGTGAATTTAAGGCCGATGTGTTAAGTAAGGTAAAGAAAAGTACGTTGAGATGGTTTGGGCATGTAAAATGAATAAATTATGAAAAGCTAACACAACAGATTTATAGTGTAAATTTGAGGGAAAAACGTGTTGTAAAAAGGGCGAGGAAAATATTGTTGGATCAAATGAATGATAGAAATGAAGAAATTCAGAGAAATCGTGGAAGGTGTGTGAGAAGGTTCATGAATGTAGAAGAGGCTAATGATTTGTGTCGAGATAGGAAAGTATGGCACTCTGTCCTCTCTGCCAATCCCAACAGGTAAATATCGTGAAAGTATGTATATTAAAAAAGTTTATAATTTTAATGAATAAAGGATATAAAATTAATATTGACATTTGACAATCGTCTTATTATTCCGTCGTCATATTTCAAATATTTTATTTTTATTCTATTACTATATGCTTATGTCGTATTATTTCAAATGTTTAATTTTTATTATATTACTGTATAGTTATGCTGTATTATTTCAAATGTTTAATTTTTAATCTATTGCAACATGTTTATGTCGTATTATTTCAAATGTTTAATTTTTATTCTATTACTCTATGTTTATGTTGTATTATTTCAAATGTTTAATTTTTATTCTATTACTGTATGTTTATGTTGTATTATTTCAAATGTTTAATTTTTATTCTATTACTCTATGTTTATGTGGTATTATTTTAAATGTTTAATTTTTATTCTATTACTATATGTTAATGACGTTTTATTTCAAATATTTTCCAAAAGTTTGCTGTAATTGTGTTTCTAGAACATATTTTGTATTTTCAATTAATCTACTCAACCTACAATTGCTCGATGACTGGAAATAACCAAATTTGGGTGAATAGTTGTTAAAAAATGTTACCACTGATCATTTCGTTAAGGAATTATGTACTTTGATAAAATATCTCATGGAAACTACCACATTTTAAAGATATCAAATAGTACGTGATATATAACCCTCTTGTATCTAAACAAATAAAAAGTCGATTAAACCAAATGTTTCATAGCTTATCAATACATTCAGTAATTGAAAATTCGTCTAGGTACGTACTTAGTTTGCAAATTGAATATGGCGTCCAACATGTCACCCTTCCTTCGCCACCCACCCTGCCCCCTTTTCCTCGCCGCAAAACACCCCCTGTAGCCCAGAACAACCCCTTGATGCCCCCACCCGCTGCTTTCACCCTCCCATCCCTGAGATATTTGCATACACTCACGCGGTGTACTGGCACACACATTCATCGGGGTACACAAAAAATATAATGAAAAAATGTACCCCGTTGGATACACACCAAATAACCAACGTCATGTGACGGGATGAATAAATGTTAAAATATCACTTTGTATCATGTTTTATCATTATTTTTTATACCTTCTTTCCTATGAAAGTGGAGCAGGCTTATTTTTTGACACACTTTTTAACACTACATGTCACGTACCTTATATTCCATATATTTAAAACGACGCGACGGTCCAAACAAAAAAAGCTGAATTAATCAATTTAATGAACCTTACTACATCACGAATAAAATAAATGTGGTATAGATTATTCAGTTTGAAGTCATTTTGCAATAGTGTGATTAACAGTGCGTTTACAAAAACTTGTCACTTTATTTTTTAATGAAGTGAAAAAAAAAATTAAAATAATATTTTATATTCAAACATTGAAATGAACACACACGGTTTGTAAATGAAAAATGCTGTCAGGTTAAATTGTAATAATCATAAAAATATTATAAAATGAAAGTAAGTTTATTTAACATATTAATTGTTTAGGCAAGGTAGATTCTAGGAAACATTAAATAATAATAATGGATTTTTTTAGTATTACAAATAAATATAAGTACAGGTATTATAAAATAAAATGGTTTGTCAGCTTTAATTAGATTATAGCACATAAAAATAAACAGGATGTAAGATTATTTAACATATTAATGTACAATATCATAATTACAATGCTAAATAATAAAGTTTTAAAATAATAGTTGATGGAGTGATACTAAATTTTAGGAAACTTTAAGTTATAAAAAAGTGCATTCTAAGCTTTCGAAAAATTTTGAATTATACATTACATTAGACAAAAATCGCACTAATAGATTGCAGCGCCTTTTCGACCGATCCGTTATTATTATTAATCATTACCAAAATTTAAACAATCACTTTTGCTTGGCCCGAAAGCGGTTGTCCCTTTCCTAATTTCGACATGGCAGTGTTTTTCTATTCACCGAGTGTTTTAACAACAATACGAACGTGCGCTCTGCGCGACCCAATCGTGTGGCATTCTAAAACCAATACGACTACACAAGTTGTATAATACAGAGAGTGCTACTCACACTATTGCAAAATTACTCTTCAAACTGAATGATATATACGAGTATTTGGGTAAAGAATGAAAGTCAAAAAAAGAATTTTGGCGAGTTGGATATTTTGAGTGTATATTCTTAGAGATGGATGAGCAATATCAAAATCTGTAAAATAAATGATTTATGGAAGTTAAACATGGAAGTCGAAAACGAGCGAAAGTAAAAAAAATAATTATTAAGATACTCGTGTGTGCGCTAAAAAGAACCATCATTGCTGGGTCTCATAGTCGAGGACCCCCTCACTATTCAGTCATCAATCCAGTTGGAAAGCGAAGCTGTGCCATGGAGATTTTGTTTCTTTTTAAGTGAGTGAGCCGTTACACACCAGCAAACTCACCGGCTACACCGCTGTACTGGGTCCGATGTCAAACCGATGTGAGACAATTGGAACACACCGGCATGTATTTTTTTCTCTTTTTTTTGAAAAAATATATATGACCGATGCCAAGGTATCCTTATACTCCCGGATTCTAAGTGGTAAAAATACTTGTGTCATTCGAGGGGAGTAGCACATTGTGGGATTCGAATCAGTGACTTTCCTCACGGAAGTCCAGTGCGTTACCATACAGCAATGTAATTCAATGCAAAAAAATTGTATGAAACAAGAATGTACGAAAAAATGCAGAATTAATAATTTAAGATGAATTTAGACTACCGATTGATTCAAAATGAGACAGGTTACTTTGAGGTGGTTTGAGCATGTATGAAGAATGAGTGGCTGACAACATAAATCAATAGTGCATAAATGAGCGTGAAAGTTGTGGGTTAAGTCATCCAAGGAAATTATGTTTGGATCACGAGCATGAAATTAATAAAAAGAAGAAAATGTTATTCTTTAATTTATAAGTATTATAAAAAACAATATTTAAAAAAGCTCGTGATATTTACTATTATTTTGAAAATTATCACTCAATTTAAGATTAAAAAAAATCCACTCAAAATTTAGTCATATTTGATTATTTAGTAACGTAAAAACACTGATATATACTTTTATATCCTAGTATCATACCTCTTTTATAAATCATTCCCTTCTTCCACCATCATATGAAGAGGGCATTTTTTTTCACATGTCGTAGATCATTAGTAACGTGGAGAATGTAACAACCGAGACTCAAGTGTTTTTCTTTATTTCTTTACTGGAAACTTTTAACTAAGTGTTTTAAACTTTTAATCATTTTATTCTCAATTTAACTTAAGAAATTTTGTATGGCTGTTTTGCAATTTTATAGGTAAATTAATAATTAAAATGAATAAAGATTGAATTGGAAAAAATATAATGCCTATTATAGTTTAATAAAAAAATCATTAATTTATCCTTTAATGTAATGTATTTATATGAATTCCTTCAAACTAAATAATAGCATACCTTGAGGAGAATCAACTCTGTAAACGGCGCTATATAAATTATCATTTTATTATTGAAAGAATGGACTGTAACCATCTAAATTAATAAAATGGATTAATTATTACAATTATTTACGTAACATATTTAACTTTTTAAGAAGGGAAGGAAATAGATCAATGCAGAAAGAAGTGGAGATTTAATATCTCAATTTCTTCAACATGGCTTGATGATAAGCTACTTTTTTTCGTATGGTACCCTTAAATATGCCTGAATTAATGTTTTAGACATTGAATAGCGTGACCGGAAGACAATAATATATTATCTTCGACACCAGTAAACAAGTCTTTGGGTTTAGATTATCTGAAGAAGGCGCGGAACTCGCAGTTCGTCATCGAACGTGTTGGCAATACAACAACGCTCGGCACGTGCGAGTATTGTTACCAGGCGAATTATCTTGACCACACTGACAATTTTTTTGAGTTCCATCGGGAAACCCCCAGGTGGAAGTCAAGAATGTTACCCCTAGGCTACAGAGGTTGTCTACGACTTCCAAAGAATGATTTTTAATCAAGAATTTAACTGTTTTCTGACCCCATACTCTAAATATTCAGTTCAGATAACCAATAATTTCAAAATTTTCAGAAACATGTACGAGTATGTATGTTTACTGCTCCACTATTGCGACATCAATTTTGAATGTACGAATATGACACAACATTTTGTAGCGCACAGCTGCAACATATTCTTCAGCTGAATGGAGACGAGATGTATCCGGAAACCACTGTCTTAGACAGCAATGGCTTTGGAAACTTCGGCAATTTGAAGAGTGAATGTTCTGCCACGGCCTCTAAGTAAGCTTCAGAACTTGTCCAAGTTGCACTGCTACGGAATTATGTGCCCTGAAATTCCTCTCTGATCTGCTCTTCTCTCGTATCCGCTCTTAATCTTCGGCTTTGTTATGGGCGCTTTGTTTCGGAATAAATAGACTACATGAAGTCATCTAAAATGTATTGTGCTCTGCCTTTAATGTACGTAGTACACAATCATTTAATGTAAACGGAAAATTTAATACCAAGAAATCAAAATTAAACCCTTTGTACTCGCAAATATACCAAGGTATGTATGGTTACATATTTTCTAAAAAGATATTTACAATGATTACATTTTATACACAAATATTACTGTACTTTTATAAATTAAATAATCATTGTAAATATTGTCTGGATATATACAGTAGCTAAGCTTCACCCACAATTTGTACAGCGAATAATTATTACTGAGGAAATTAATAAATAAAGTACATAAAACAGTTAAATTGTGTAATTTTGATTATCCTATTAAAGATGAAGTTCTATGAATTTAATATAAAAAGATTTATTTTCAGTAGGAATATCCTACTAGCTTCGAACATTTTTCAAATTGTAAATTAATCACGATTTAAATTTATTTAAGTCAAGTACATTTCTTGTCGGGGTAAACAGAGAGGATAGACTACCAGACTTTCCTATCACGACACACACCTTTTACCTCCTCTACATCCATAAACCTTTTCATAGAACTCTTAAAATTACTCGTACTTTTTATATAATATTTCCTTCTTTCAAAATATCATTCACTTGATCCAAGCATACTTTCTTTGGTTCTTCTCTAGCACTCCTTCCTTTCATATTTTCACTGTATATTTTTTTTTTCTTCATTCATTCGTTCTACATGCCCAAATCATCTCAGAGTGCTCTTCTTCACCTCACTTATTACATCAGCCTTTAGTTCATATTTATTCATCATCACTTCATTCCGTATTCTGATACATATTGTCATCTCATGTATTTTTCTCAGTGCACGTTTTTCTATAGCAGTTATTTGATTCCGTGTCCAAAGTATATAAGGATTCTTTAACTCCGTGTCGTCGAAAGTCTTTCGGTAATGTCAAATTATTGGATGGTAGAAACATTGATGCTCCTTGCAGTCCATGAGATATAAAGCATCCACCTCCAACACCACGACTCGAAGATATCTATCGCGTTTCTTTCTTTCTTCATCATCGTCCATGTTTCCACTTCATCTGGTGCTATGGAGAATACTATATATTTAGACTGGTTAATCCATATATTTGTCAGACTTGTCTGTGCGCATTTAGCTATTCCAATTCATCTTCGACATCTCTGATTCACATCTTTATCTTTTTTTTAACGAGAGTACTTAGGTAGCCAAACTCATTAGCCTCTTCGTAATCCATTAACATGTTACTTCTTGTCAGATTCTGGAATCGGTCCATAATAAGAATTTAGCATATTTCTAATCATAGTTGGCGGATCACAATTAATCTTATGTTAAAATTAATACAACTCAAGCACAGTTTCTTAAAATAGAAATAATAGCAGATAATGAATATTGTAAATCATATTTTATCCCTGAAACGAGCGAACGTCAAAGATCCAAATTGTTAAAATTACTCGCATGCACCTCTAATTTATCTCTCGATCCGTCCGCATCACAGAGCGGCGTGTTATTAAACGTTAGTTTCTCTCAAAACAGGATAAACTAATTGCCAAGGAGTGTGTAGTGTTTTAGAAATTACAACGGGGTGTAGATACGAAATTATAATTATTGTCGGGGTGGCGGGGGCGAAGGTTATCTAGGCCCGCCCCGACCACGTTTCGTCCCAAGTTCCAAATTAAATAGGTAATGTAATTACAAAGTCTCTTCCATAACCCTTCTAAGCCTCTGAATATCCTAAGCCTAAATTACCCATCGGGATCTTTCGTGCTTCGGCTCCCCGAAGTTCGGCAACGAAATTAATGTTTCTATATACACACAACAAATACAGCGGCGCGCAAAGGGTAAAGGGGCACACACGAAAGAGTTGAAATATTTTTAGTTCTATGATTATTAAAACATGTGTAACGTAAGTAACAGAAACGTAGAAGTAATGAAATTTGTTAAGTATAGAGAATATGGTGTTACAAAAGGGAAAGAAAGAATTACAATACATAAAAGTGTGTTGATGCCCATCTTGACATATATAGTAGAAGTGAAATTTTGACTCGGGAAGAAAGATATAAAAAAAATTATGCGATGAAGATGCGCGTACTAATAAAATATTAGTGATTAGATCCGTTATATAATATGGAACCGATTGCTGGCCTCTAAAGAAAAAAAATGAACAGTTTCTTAGTGTCGCGGAGATACGTATTCTACGGTGGTCATCGGGCGTCACTAGATTGGATAAAATACGAGATGAACGAATTCATATAACAATTAAAGTGACACCAATGGTAGATAAAATTCCGGGAAGTACGACTGCGTTGGTACGGGTAAGTCCAATGGCGGGATAAAGGGTCTACGCTAAAGACAGCCACGATTTGGGAACTCCCAAACAGGTGCAGAGGTCAATCCAAGAAGAGTCTTTATAAGATTGAGGAAGAGGACATGATGAAACTCAGACTATCAGATGGAGGATAAAGGTCCAAGCTTCCGACCCCAAATGGACGGAATAAAACTATATAAAAGAAGAAGATGCGTGTACGATGAAAACAACGTAGAGAGTCAATGTATGAAAGAAGGCGGAATAAAAACATCAGAAACGATTACATGAATAAAATTAATGTTTCAAGTAGGATGAAGGAAAGACCTTTAAGATAGTTTTTTTATTAAAAAAAAATAGATATAACCGAAGCCATAGGTATCCTTATACCCCCAAATACTAAACAGTGTAATTCGAGGGGAGAAGCACAGCGCGGGGTTTGAACCAGCGACCTTGAACCAGAAGTCCAGCGCATTATAGCTTAAAAAATATGTTTTTTAAACATGGATTCAGATCTAGTTCTTCAAAGTCCTTTATCCTCATAACTAAAAACAGGGATCTTTAAAGGACAGCGCCCTAGCGAATCACGTGTAGTACTTGTTTGTGTGTAGTAACATATAGTACAAGCTTGTGGAATTATTGCCATAAAACAGTCTCCCTCAACCAACCAACCAGAAATATGTTTATGAGGCCGTAAGTGAAAATCAGACTGAAAAACATTTTTTTAAGTCTGGTTCCAAAAGGAATAGAACCCGCAGCCTTCGGGTCGGAAGACAAGCGTCTTAACAACTAGGCCACAGTTTTAGAACTGAAGTTACCTTTCATATTTTCTGGGAGCAATCTTGGAATGACAGATGTAACTGAACTAAGGTATATAAGTTTATGATTTTTTCTTTATTTTAGTTATTCTTAAACCATGTAAAACCTCAGTGGCCTCATTGGTAAGATGCATGTCTTCAAACCCGGAGGTTGTGGGTTCAATTCTAGCTGGAAACCATTTTAGTCTGTTTTTCTCTTAAGGCCTCATAAACATCTTTTTATGTGTACTGTATGCTAATAAAGTGTTTTACATGATTCGCTTGGACGCTGTTATATCTGCCAGACTTGATTTATTTCGTAATGTTAGGTTCGAGTCCCGAGTTGGAACGTTCATGAGGAGAGTTTGCTCTCTAAACGACCCTATATAAAATTGTCCTTTGAATGAATGAACCATACTGTGGGAAAAAACTTCATTAGTTTCTAAAGCGATAAAATAGAGGACTCGTTCAACTTTGATTTATTTTCATTATACAAGTAACACAAACTTGAAGAATAAAGCAAGCACAAATCAAAAGTCCACTATAACATTTTCCAGTGTACATTAAAAGATAAAATTAAAACTAGACCAAGCAAACCAAATGCCCCTCGAGGTAAATTCTACCCCACTGTTTAAAACAAAAAAGTTGACCTTATAAATATATGAATAAGAAAAAAATTTACAGTAGGAAACATTTTGCACGCAAAAAAATAGAAAGGGAGAAACTATCTCCTGTCGAGTATCTCTCGCGGCGTAATGACATCTAGCGGTAAGCGCTAGCGATAGTAATTCTATCCTCGCGATAAGCACCCCACGGGTACGCCCATGCGCTGTCGATTTATAGGCGACATATTTTACTCTGGCTAACAACCAGTGGGGGAACAAATCGGGAGGGGTTTGAAAATATGTAGAAAAAAGAGAGAATGGCATTCTTCAGAAATCAAGATTGACTGAATTTCAGAGTTAAGTAGATCATTTGAGGAAAGTGGTAGTTATAGAGGGAAATAGTGTCAACATGTACCAATATAAAACGTGAATACAAACCAAAAGTGGATTGATGAAAAATGTAAATTTAGGATCCTAATTGGTAAGAGACCAATTTTTTTATGATGATAGGCAATCCCTTGTGATCAAGTATGATCGTCAACCATCTTGCAGATGGAAGACACTTGTATGTGTATTAGTTTATTGTGAGAAAGATTTTGATTTCATCAAGCACAAGTATTGACATATCAAACCAAAAGTTTCGATGGCAATGAGATCAAATTTCCAAGAAAATCGACAATTTTAATGTATTACAGCCTTTCGTTAGGCAGAGATTGTGCATGTAACGCTATTATTGCGTTGCTTAGTAGGGCAATAAAAAGTTATGATGAGTAATATATAACCAATTTATTCATGAGTAATATATAACCTAAAAGTTATGTTGAGTAATATATAAAAAGTTATGATGAGTAATATATTATATAACACATGAATACAGATGTAAAATCGTCAATAACTAAAACCAGACTGGAAGGGAATCCGCTAGAAATCGAACGAAGAACGACCGTTTGCCGCGTATATATGTATGGGAGAATATATATAACCATGTATAGAAGATATTGCGAATCTAGGTGTTTCGTTTATGGTCTCTTTTAATATATCCCAACATGCATCTCTCCCTGCCCCTTTGTGCGGTCTGAAGCTTTTGTGTGTTATTTACAAAGGTAGAAGACATTATAAAAGTGTGCTAAGAAATGAAATGGCAATGGGCAGGACACGTAGCCAGAATGTCAGACTCCCGATGGACATCTGAAATAATCCAATGGTACCCAAGAGGCATAAAGAGGCCCAGAAGAAGACCGAAAGTACGCTGGATAGATAAAATAAGGAAGCATGGCAGCATCACATGGCATCAACGAGCAAAAAACTGAACTATTTGGAGACATCTTTGGGAGACCTTCATCCAGCAGTTGATCGACCCTGGTTGACAATGATGATGATGATGATAGAAGATATGCTTCTGAGAAAACTATAGAGAAGATGTGATACTGAAAGAACTACAGAGAAGATATGCTACTGAGAGAACTACAGAGAAGATGTGTTACTGAGAGAACTACAGAGATGTGCTACTGACAGAACTGCATAGAAGATATGTTAGTGAGAAAGATACGTGGCAGAAAATCTTACAGGCTGTCATGGCTCATTCTGTGTTGTAGAGCTGATGATGATGAGTCGTAGCTTTACAAAGAGTATAATAATAAAAAAGGACAATTTATAAAGCGCCGTTCAGAGAACAAACTATTCACAAGGTATTAGTTAAAATGCAAGTCTATTCAAAGGACAATTTTATATAGCGCCATTTAGAGAGCAAACTCTACTCAATGGCGCTCTGGCCCAGGACTCGAATTCATTATTATTAAACAAATCAGATCTGGTGGTTTCAGCAGCGCCCTAGCGAATCATGCATAACACTTTCTTTGTATACACTACAACCTTATGGGATTATTGACATACACAAACCATCTCCCACAACCAATAAGAAAGATGTTATTGAGACCTTGAATGAAAACCAGAGTAAAACCTTTATTTAAAAAAAAAGTCTGTTCCAGCGAGAATCGAACCTGCAGCCTGCGGGTCAAAAGACAGGCATCTTATCAACAAGACCACAGATATTATAGGGTAAAGAAGTTAACGGATTTGATATTTTATAATACATAATTTTTTTCACAAAATATGTAATTTTAGAATTACATGACGTATATAGTTTAGATAATGCAAAAAAATATTTAAAATACGTACATATTATGTTATTTTTGAGATCCCTTCTATTTACGTTCTACGCAAAAATGTTAAACATTGCCCATAATACGTCCAAAGAAATAAACTTTATTTGACGTAAAAAAAACAAATATCAAGTCAAATAAATGAGATTAACATATACGAGGCAGATCCAGAAAGTAAGTGTACTGAATTTTTGTAGGCTACAATTTTTTTTATTTAAACAAAAAAATTACGTGGTTACCGTAGTACATATGTAAGCTATTTTTCGACATAGTCGCCATTCCTCTTAATGCAGGTGGTGAAGCGGGGTATCAACTTTGTGATGCCCTCCTCGAAGTAGTTTCCCGCCAACCCCTCCGTCCACTTCTCCACCTCCTCCTTTACCTCCTCGTCAGTTGAAAACCTTTTTTCACCCATGTGCAGCTTCAGGGAGGTAAAGAGATAGTAATCTAAAGGTGCTAGGTCAGGGGAATGCGCGGGATGGTTCAGGACATCCCATTTAAACGAGGCGAGCAGTTCCTTCGTGGCGTTGGCCGTGTGTGGTCTGGCATTGTCTTGCAGCAGGCAGACTCCCTTTGTCAGCATGCCTCTCCTCTTGTTCTGAATCGCCCTCCGCAATTTTTTTAGGGTCTCACAGTATCTTGCAGAGTTGATGGTCTCCCCTTGAGGCATATATTCAATTAAAATTATGCCTTGACAGTCCCAAAACACGGATGCCATGATTTTCTTGGCTGAAATTGTGGTTTTGAACTTTTTGGCGGAGGGTGAAGAGGTGTGACGTGACCGTTTTTAAACTCGCGGCACCACTTGTACACACTCGTACGATTCATAGCTTTATCACCATATGCAGTTTTCACCTCATTATAAACCTCAACCGGAGGTTTTCCCTTCCAAACGAGATAACGGATGACGCCGCGTATTTCGCACTTGGCGGGAGATTGGATTGACATTTTTCACGAAACGTGTTGTCGCGTCGACATTTCTCAACGTACTGACCTCGAACCGGTCTCGTTGCGGAGGGGAAGGGTCAGGCTACACGGAAGTGTAGCCAACATGTCGAAAATAAAATCCATCCGGCCGTGAGAGCCTCAGTACACTTACTTTCTGGATACGCATAGTATGATAGTTCAATTTCGTTGAAAAAAAATGCTCAATACAAGACCATAACAAGAATCTGAATATTGCCTTAGTTATGTAAAATAAAGGCTAGATCTTTTGTAAATAATAATATCAAATTAACATTAGAAAAACAATGGGGTATAATATTTCTCAGTAAAAATATGAAACTAACGTATATTTATGTTATATCTCAAATAAAATAAACATTTATTTTTAACGGTTATTTTACATGTATATTTTATTTATCGTGGAAACTTATTCGTTAATAATTGATGATCAAAATTATATTCATAAAAAAATGAATCGTCAATATTTAAACCACACTACAAGAGCTATTTTATTCAATATCTAAAATCCATCCTAATGGTTAAAAAATAAATATTGTATACCGAGAGATAAACATTATTTCTATTCAACAAAAATCATTCATCAAAGGGGTTCAAATGGGTGTGGGAAATTTTACAGGTAGCATTTTTTTGCCATCCGTTTTAGGGTCAATACTTCATGTATCATAGTTTTTTTTGTGGGGTCCTGTTGAACTATTAAGAGTGTGTGTTTATAAATATAACAGATGACTTGACTACATGATACGATATAGTATTGATATTTCTGACGAAAATTAAGATGGTTTAATTTCACATAATTACTTTTTAGTATCTACTTAAATTGAATATTTTGCATTGCACTCTGATGTTTGTTTAAAAAAAAAACAACTTTTTAACAAAAACTACTTTAAAAAAAACTGTGTTCAAAAAATAATACAATAATTATATAGCATTGTATAGTATTATACGTTCATTATATACCGTACAGCCTGGTGAACTTCTTGCGATGTAGCAATCTCTTCCAACCAGCTAGAAAGATGTCAAAGATGCCTTAAATAAAAACCAGACTGCAACCCTTTTAAAAAATCTGGATACCAACGGAAATCGAACCCGTGACCCCCGAGATTTTAGTTGGAGTATTTATCAACTGGACCACGGAGAATGCAATATTTTTACAAAATAATGTATAAATATTCTCATTTTTGTCATAACTCTTTAAACACCAAGAGTGGAAATAAGTTAATTTTAATGATCATGTGTCAGGAGTTTAATTTCGCATGATGTTTCCAGTTGTAATTGAGTGTCACTGTTTGTCAGGTTGATGAGAGCGTGCAATGGGGTTTTGTTTTTGTGTAATCAAAAATCGGAAAGAAGTATCGATTTATTTTTTCATGCTAAATATCCTCAGTGAGATACAGGCAAATGCCTAGTTTACTGGGGATACGACAAATGAAAGGCAACAAACACAGACCCATTAAAATTGTATGTCCAAATTAAATTATGTGTTGTTTTTTTCGCAAATTGTGTATATTTCTTGTCATGTGTAATAATAAATAAATAAATAAATAAATTTGTTTTTAAATGCTTAACCTGATTTTTTACTTGTTAATGTATACAACGTATTCAATTTATTGTATTACGCTTTTCTTGTATACAGTACAGCCTTCTGGTTTTATTGCCACGTGGCAATCTCTTCCCAACGATCAAAAATGCCATTTATAGTAAGAAGAACTCTTTAGAAAAAATCTCATTACCAATAGGAACGAACACGCAATCCCCGGGATGCAAAACAGGTCTTACCAACTAGGCCACGGAGGTCGTCAATACATTATTGATATTTTCCGCTTACATTTTAATAGAAAAAATATACCTGCAACTTTTGGTATATTGGTTTTCATTAATCATAAAATAACTTCACAAACATCTTTAGAGCTTTCAGTTCTAAAACGAATTTAATATACAATAATATTTCAGAATGTTTGAGAATTCTCTTTGGATATTTTTTTATGTAAAAATATAACACCTTGTCCTCACCCTACATTTTTTTCGTTACTCATCCAATTTTCCCATAATCCTGTGTTCCAGCACGCTAAGGACGCTTGTTTGTCAGGTGGTGCTAAGCTCATCGGTCCCAATTACCCCGGATATAACCGTGTGTTGTACCCAACAGACAATCAATAAATACGGAAGCTTCTTGCCTAAACCCTTTCACATCGCCTGTGACAGTACAAAGACTATTGAATCTGCGGAGATAAAAGAGGACAACGTGAGGCTTTCCATAAAACAGTGGTGCATGATCATTTTATTGTGAAAATCTAATAAAATTTATCTATTAAATTTTTTAATAAAATCCTTATTTTTTTTCAATTTCATATAATACTCTTACCTCTTAACCTTTATTATTACACGTACGTTGTATACAGTGCAACCTGGCAGGCGTATTGTTATGTGTTAATCTCTTCCAACAAACCAGAAATATGATAAAGAGACTGAAAGTGAAAACTAGACAGTAATTATTTGTTTTAAATATATGTTCTCACAGAAATCGAACCCGTAACCTCCCAGTTAGGAAACAAGCGTCTTACCAACAAGACCACGGAGATCGTCATACTTGTGACATGAATTCGGTCGGGAAATTACATTGTCTATGGTTCAATCAAATAGAGGTACATTTGCTAAAAGGATCCTACCCGTATTTTACCTGTTTTGATATAATTAAACAATCTAGACGATTTACATGAAATTGTATAAACAAAAATAATTGCATTATTGAAATAAGAAATACGTTTTTAAGTGGATTAATTTTTTTCACATAATCGATTTGATCTATGCTTTTTCGATATTTGAAATACACCAAAAAATGTCAGTGGGTTGAGTATTTTTTGCGTACTAATAATAATAATAATAGTAAATAGGCAATTCATATAGCGTTGTTTAGAGAGCAGACTCTTCACAAGCGCGCTGCATATATGCTTCCAAATGAATCTTAGGTGGTTTTTTTTCAAACTACTATTTTGCGACCTCTATGACCTAACTGATAAGATACCTTTCTTCTCATCTGGAGGTTGCAGGTTCGATTCTTGATGGCCAACATTTTTTTTAAAGTGTCTCAAGGTAGTTTTTATTTAAGACTTCTTTAATATCATTCCGGTTGATTGAAAAAGGTTGCCACTTCCAATGACAGTAAATCCGCAAAGTTATACTGTTTACAACGAAAGTGTTACACAATACAATTCGAAATTCTGAAATATCGCAGTATGTTGATTTAAAATTTTAAGTGGTACAAGATAAAATAAAATTTAATAAAATTTTTTATTAAATTACAATTACGATTTTTCTATGGCAAAAATAAAAAAAAACGAATATAACTGACTCGAATACCAAAGATTTTATATGCATGGTGAAAACTGAATGAGCTCTTGAGATCACGAATGCTGTCTCTTTCATCTTCAGTTTTACATGCATCCAAAAATGAGACAAATATAATGATCGTTTCTGTTTTAGTAAAAGTAGCGTAAAATAGTTTTTGACTTGCATAAGTCACGAAGCAGCCTCAAGTTGGGAAGGATTATTTTGTAAAACTTTCTCAAAGGACCTTCTTGTGTCGAAGCTTGAGAGGATTTACGAGGCATTTAATTCATGCATTTAAATTACTTAAAAAAACATATCACTTTCATCCATTCTAATTTAGAACATCAAGAGAAAAGAAATAATAAATCAAATTTCAAAAATTACAACGACCTGTTTTGGAATGCGCAATCAAATGTATCTTCGTGAAAAGTAGTATTTTAAGCATTTTCAAAATAAACTATTTAAGTGTGTTTAACCAAATTTACGTTTTTAGTATAAATATAATTTTTTAGTATATTTTATTATATTGTATATATTATTTAATTTATAAATATATTTTTAGACACCGATTAAAGTTTACAAAATATCACAAAAACGCTTTTATATAAACATTGAAATGATGTAATTTGAGCTTTGTTAAAAGATATAACACTAAACGCTTTTATATAAACACTGAAATGAAGTAATTTGAGCTTTGTTAAAAGATATGACACTAAACGCTTTTATATAAACACTGAAATGAAGTAATTTGAGCTTTGCTAGAAGATATGACACTAAACACGAATAAAACGTGAATAAAACATAAAAACTTTTTACTAATTACTCTGATCGTTCCAGTGAATAAATACATATAATTATTTACGCAAAATTAAAAAATGTAATATCGCATTGCAAATAACAACTTGAAAGCAAGCTTTACATTTTGCTCGTTGTTAAATAAATATAAGACGAACATATTTTATAGCATCTACTATATATACCATCAGCTTCTCCACTGCAAATCACTTCTTGATGAACTATAGAATGAACATACGTGTATACTGATTCAATTCAATTCAGTTCGATTCCACCACCACACACGTTGTTATGGGAGACAAAATAAGTCCACATCTAGCTCGATCTAAACTAGAAAATCGAAATCTTTTAAATTATTTTTATGATCGTCACGTCCCGTAGATACGAAGAAGGAACTGCCCAAAAAGACTCCTTCTCCAGTGGTGTTACACCTGAGTTTGATATATACTGAGATATCATTCTAAAAGGGTCACCTGAAATATCTCCATAGATGAGTGTCGACGTTAACACTATCCCACATTAAGCCACATAATAAAACAAGCTAAACAAACTTCCTGTTGAATAAGACAGACCTGCGTATGTACTTACAAATTATTGATAGTTTGTGTTCGGAATATCGATCCGACTTAGGTACACTTATTCTTTTCATCGGACTTATGAGACGTACGTGGGATATTTAATGGATATTTGACTGGGGATGTTGGGAGAAAAATATAGTGGTACGTTACAAAGTGAGATAAAGCTGATTCAACCTGCTTTGAACTGTGGATCATAAATGCAGGTCCTTGAATACAGGCTTGAAGAGATTCAAGTAAATCAGTCGTGATATACCTATCAAAATACTCGTTAGATTCATATTTCATTTTGTGTCATTGTTCTGCTAGTATTTTAAGCAACAACGTTTCTTTGAATAATCGTATAGATCTGATGAATATGTACTTCTTTTATACTTAAGATACTGTATTTGATTAGACTTTTAAAATAAACAAAAGCTTAACCTAAAAACTAATTATGACCAATTAAATCAGCTAACAAGAAGCACTTTGCTTAGAAACTATGAAGAGGTCAACAAATTGGTTTATCCAGGGGTACTAATCTCGTAAAATATATGTTGTGAAGCAGATATTCGGAAACGATTTAATATAGTACAATCTGCAAAGACCAAACTTATAAAGATTTGCAATTATTTGAGATTTAACACAGCTTTTCAAAATAAAAACAATAAACGAAGAAAATAAATATAAAATAAAAGTCAATTACAGTACCTTACGGTAAGTAATACACCTCGAGCTTAAGAAAGAGACTGTCAGCCATAATCGGCTTTGTAGAGCGTCGTCTCTGTCATTCGTACGCGTGTTCCGTCGCGATTTGTCAGTCGTTGTCAAGCGTTCTAGAGACAGAGATGACCCTCTACAAAGCCGAAGCTACCTGATTATGGCCGACTGTCTCTTTATGGCCGATGTGTATTACTTACCGCCGGATACTGTACATTACTTTTAACGAGACACAATACTTTTAACAAGGCTAAAGAGTGAACGAAAGGGGAGGGAAGAATTTAATGAATGGGATAAGTTTATATAATACTTTGGACATGTCGCTAGAAGAGATGAAGACAGTTTGTAGAAGCTGGTAGTGACTGAAAGTGTTAAGGAGCGGCGCGTAAGAGGACAGTCTCCTGCAAAAGTAGATAGACCAAATCAAAGAGATGAGCAGTTCCTCATTAACTACTGCACTCATCATGGCTCAGAACCGGGAGGAGTGCAGTTGAATCATCCACTCAGTTACAAATAATAATGAACCACGACGCTCAGTCATAAGTAACACAACTAAAAAAATAAGCATCAAATACTTAGATGTTTTTACTTATAAAAATAATTTGATTGCTTTTTCGTTTACAAGGACAATATTGTATGTAACAAAAACAATTTAAGTCCAACATAGACATTTTTCGATCAAGTTACACGCTATCTTATTTTCGATACTGTCCAAATAATGTGGTTTATATTAAACACTGTATTAATTGACTTATATATTCAGTTGAGATATTAAAATCTCACTAGACGTGTACCATAAATGATAACGATTTGATACATATCATATTTTTTAGTTTAATTACTGACATAGTAAAACAAAATGACGCTTTAAGATCTGTGACATTCTCATTTTTGACTATTAATTGCACAAATTGGGTTCATGACTTTCATATTATGCATTACTATAGCGACAGAAAGACATAAACGAAGATATTGAATTAATGCAAAAAAGCAATATGTTATATACGTTTCGAATTTTATCTAAGATTTACAAAAATAATCTATATGAGAATTTTAGAAATTATAAGACCTTGAAAAACGTAGCAAGACTAAATTATTCAAATTCTGGAAGAGGAAAGTGATGATGTTAAGAATGCTATCATACTTCTGACATGCCACTACAAGAGATGGAAATAGTTTGGAGAAGCTGATAGTGACTGGAAGTGTTGAGTAGCGGCGAGCAATTTAACATAGTGGATGTGGCAAAGCGAAAGATATATGCCAAGACAAAATAAAATGGGCATTTGTTATCTGCATACCCTAATAGGGACTTAGAATGACTGTAATAATGATGATGAATTTGATTTAGTTTTGTCCATTTAGATACGAGATATTGAAAAGTCAAGCCAGATCCTATACAGCATCACTTCAGAATCCGTTCAGATTAAGCACTTCCGTATTTACATTATCAGTCTTCCACGTGTTTGGGCGTTTTAATTAGATAAAATAATTTCTTAAACTCTATTCGATTCTCCACATTTTGCGATTACGTTTTAATTTTCACTTATTTCACTTAAGTGTTTTGTATTTTTAACTTAACTTATATTTATGATACTAAAAAATAAAATTGTCTTATCTTCGTCGTAACTTTCACGAGACTGAATTTCTCAACTTGAAATACCATAACCCTTCAAACGGCAATATTTAAAATTCGATCTGTACCTATTTCCAATTTAAATTTATTCCACGCCAAAGAGTTCAAAATGTTTAGCACCTATAGAAATCGAATGAATGGAATTATAACAAATAAAATCTATGCATCAAATGCATTACGTTCTCGTATGGGACAAAAGAGGAACACACACAATGTAAAAAAAAAACGGAATGAAATATGTTTGATGCAAAATATCTAGTGGCATTTTTTTACACCCCAATGCAAATTAAATATATTCAGGCCGCGCAAAAAAATGTGGGTAACTAAACATTGAATATAAAAAATCAGACGCATTGAAACGAGATACCCAGGATGAATACAAAAGTAACGCTTCGACATGAAGGAATAAATTTTAAAATATTCCACAGGAGATAATAAATGCGAGCCAATAAAAGTGAAGGTACATTCTATTGAATTACCAATATTCGTTATATGATCTTTGTGAAAGTATTTTTATGTGTGTGTATGTGTTACTCTTAGACAGAATTGACATCGAAAGGGTTAGCTATAGAAAATTGATATCATTTTAATTTTTATACCGACACGTTTTAGTTTAATGTCGAAGCCAAAATATTGCAATTGTCATTTTTTAAACCAACCTTTTTCTTTTCGATAGTTACATATAAGTAAGTGTTTTAGTTTATTTGATGATTCACGTTCAAGAAAATTTTTCTGTGTCTAATTATTGCAATTATTTTGATATTTCAACCTTTTTTATCTTTTAAAATGAATTGCAAAAATAATTGAAAAGGAGACAGTAAAAGTGACTAAGTTCAAGGCACAGATAGTTCAAATTACAGATATGATCTTTAAGAATGGAGTAACATATAAAATTGACCTTTAGGTTATCTAAACTATTCTGCTTCAGTATGAGGTTTAATAATTTTAAGTGTTTAGAAAATTTCAGACATTTTCCGCATCAATTGTGGATCGAATAGTAGAGTTGTTAAAAATTGTAATATCTTGTTTTTCAGTTTTATTACCTTCACATATCTTGATAAACCTAAATTCAAAGCAAGCAGCCTTTTATATGGTATATAATAACGTGCTATTGATGTGATATTTTATTACAAAACATCACTAGAAAAATCACCTATTTACTATAATAATTTTGATCATAATTTAGCAAATGCATTATTTTTTTAAATATATAATTACGTGATACATCTTTATGAAAATCATCTATTTATTATCATTAGTTTAATCATAACATGCAGTTTTTTATATGTGTATGAAAACGCGTTATTAAGGGGATATTTTATTACAAAACATCATAATGAAAATCATCTATTTATTATAATTATTTTGATCATTATTTGACCAATACATGTAGTTTTTTTATACATGTATCATATAAAAACGTGTTATTGTGGATGATATTTTATTACGAAACATCATTATGAAAATCATATATTTATTATAATTATTTTAATCATAATTTAACCCATACATGCAGTATTTTATACTACCTTGATCAAAAAGTTTTAGGACCGGCCACCGTGTGGCGCTGTCAGTCACCCGATTGAATTTTCTTTTGTTAGGTTACCACATCTATCATTGACACAACTCTTTAAATTTCAGCGTCATAGCTTGACATTTGTAAAAGTTACGCTGTACTGAGTACATCTACCTTTGTGCGTGTTTTCGATTTTATACAAGTTTAAAAATGGCATAAACTGTGCATCAACGAGTTTGCATTAAATTTTGTGTAAAAAACGGATTTAACGGTCCGCAGACCTTGTAAATGCTGGAAAAGTGTTTTTCGGTGGCACGAACGCTTCAGAAGTGGTCGTGAGTCGGTCGAGGATGACGAATGCAGTGATAGTCGAAAACCGATGAAAACATCGATAAAATCAAAGAAATGTTGGGCGAAAACCGCAAATTGACCACCAGAGAGCTGGCAGAGGATTCAAACATCGCTTATGGATCCGCTCAAGACATTTTGGTTAATGATTTGGGCCTCAGACGTGTCGCTGGAAAACTGGTGCCGAAAAATCTCAATTTCAAGCAAAAAAAGGACATGATTTCCATGAGTTTTTGACCAAAAACAACACGAATACTATCCAGCAGCCTCCGAATTCACCTGATCTGTCCTGGCGACTTTTTCCTGTTCAACCGACTGAAAAAACCGCTTCGCGGAACGCGTTACAGACCCGAGAGGATGTCATGAAAAAATCGAAGACGGCTCTGATGGACATACCGAAAATTGAGTACCAGCGGTGTTTCGAGGATTGGATCAAGCGCTGGCGTAAGTGCGTTGCAGTCGATGGGGAGTACTTTGAAGGGGGCCATATCGATTTTGATTAATAAACTTGTATTTTCAATTTTATGAATAAAGTCCTAAAACTTTTTGATCAAGGTAGTATGAGTAATAATGTTTTATTGAGGTGATATTTCATTACAAAACATCATTATGAAATCCATCTATATACGAGTATTATAATTATTTTGATCACAATTTAACTAATACAACCAGCCTTTTATAAATGTATAATAACATGATATTAATGTGAAATTTTATTACAAAACATCACGAAAAAAAAGTATATTTATCAGTAATAATAATTAAACGCTTTGAACATACATAATCAACTGATTTATATTTTGTTTAATTAATAATCGATTTTACATATCAAAAAAAAATTAATAACAATGAAAAATAAAACTTTTTACAACAGAGAGATTTCTTAAAACTTCGCATTTAAAATAGAACGAACATATTTTTTTATACAACAAACTTTCTTTTTCATCCCTTATGACATTTCGCACCGCCATCCTTTTATGATTTACTACCAAAGACATTGTATCAAAGAGATCAAAAAGATCAACAGGATCTAACAAAGGATCTGATCGCTTTCCCGCGACTTGCCATGAACCAGTGCATCACTTTTTTTGTCAACATTTATTTTGAACATAGACCTTATGGGTACAATTGAATGGTGTCACCTATTCACCCCTAACCCTTTCTTGTATTCAACACTGCGTACGCAAAATAATACGAAAAAAATTACACAAAAAAGAATACATAAAAAAACTACCTAAAAATTTCAATGAAGAGGTTGTTATGGGATTTCGGGGTTTAATTATTATTTTTGTGATATTTTTCACCTGTTTTAACCGGTTTTCATAAAATATCGATTACATAAAAAATCTGGATTTTTTAGAATGTTTATTCTCTATTCAAAAGCACTCAGACCGTATATGATATAAGAAACGTTTTATTTTTCTGTACAATATTTTGCCCTTTACAATCATCATCATGCTATCAAGCTATGTCACTATTGCTGTAAAAGATAAAAACCTGTGTATAAGTCATTTAATCAAATGATGTAATCAGTCCTCCCATAACCTTAAAAGTTGTACGAACAAGAATGGAAAGAGCACTGCATGGAATCATAATCATCAATATCCCCATTCCACCATTCACTCTTGAGGTAGCCAGTATCCACTTCATTCTATCCTAGCACATATGTACGAGTATATTTGAATTATTCTACGTCCATACTCTTCTTTTTGTATACTATTCTATTATAAAGACTTTTCTCTCTTTCAAAATTTGATCATGCCACGTTTTTTTTAGATCTTCTCAAACTTCTCGTTCCTTGTACACTACTACTGGTATGGATCTATTTTATAAATCTTTCTTATTTATTTTTTTCTACGTCGCCGAACAATGTCAATTCTCCTTTCTTCATATTAAACACTATACCTTCTTCCGATCCACAGTATATTCTGTTGTACAATGTTTTTTTCCATGCATTATAAGAAAATCTAGCATTCCCATCGCATTTAACGTAATTTTTCATTGATTTTAAATAATTTTACTGACTTATTATTGAATATGTAATAAAGTTATTGGTATTGTTTATGACACAAATTAATTTTTTTGCCCCGACGCATTTAGAAATAATAGTATTGTTTTCTTCAGGATGTTTGAAAAAACAATAGAAGGAATTAAACTGAGCAGAAGAATACTGCACATAAACTGCATTGGCAATGCAAAAATGAAGATGTTCTGTAGTCAATTGAAATTGTGGCTACAGTAAAAATGATACTTGAAATATTTTGAGCACGTTATGCCTCTTCCAGAGAAATATAGTTTATTTTTATTATTTCCTTCCATCTTATCAAGAAAGGGTTCATGCATGGATGTAGAGGTTAGGAAAGGAGAAAGACGTTGTGGCTGAGAAACTAGGGACAGTGTTACAGAGAATATCCATATCCCGGTTCAGTACAATCAAAATGATTGCCAACATCCGATAACAGATGAGACATGGAAAAAAGGAACACATTTTCTCATAATTTTCATTAAACGGGAATATTGCCTTTTTTATATACATGCTTATATGTAGTACAAACATACTACCATCACGCTATTTTCTAGGTATACAGAGAGGACAGACCAATAGGCTTCATACCTCAAAACACCCATACACCTTCTTATACAACTCTTACGATTTCTCTGTCTTTCAACGTTTGCCTTTTTTCAAAATATTATTCACTTGATCCAACCATACTTTTCTTGGTCTTCTTCTACCACGCCTTCCACTCACATTTACACTTTATATTTGGTTTGTTAGTTTTTCTTCATTATTTATTCGTTCTACATGGCCTAACCATCTGAGACTCTCATTATTTATTTTCCTATACACATCAATTTAAATTCCCAATCAACCCTTATTAACATACTTCATTGCATATTTGCTCATAAATATTCACAGTATGTATTATTCTCAGTTCACCCATTTCTACAGCATTTATTTGGTTCTTTTCAGTCTTTGTCCTCGTCCACGTTTCCTTCCCAAATATCTAAGTTGAAACTAAATTACTGTTGTGAACTATCTTAGCAGATTTTGAAACTGTATAGTTTAAAGACATATTTAGTATTCCATTGACGTTGTTTCCTACTAGTACACGACATTAAATTACCCTTTTGGCTCTTATATCATCTGAAAAATTACTACCCAAATAGCAGAATTCCTCAACTTAGAATCAACTCAATACGTGGTAAATTGGACGGGCTTATTAATAAAAAACATTTTTTTCTAACTAACCAGCTTTTCTTGGATACCTTAAGTTGTTTTAATCCCTGACAGATTTTACAAAAAAAAATATTTGTTTAAATTCAATTAAAATAAATAAGTGGCTAATCCCTAAATAATAATGGTAGGAATATAGACAAGGATAAAACGAGGAAAGAAAGGAAAATTAGTTTGAAGTATTTTTTCAATTCCATCTTGGTCGTAAATAAAGATGGTGCGCATCGGACAACTCTTGGAATATTTGATAACCTATTTAGTAATGCAATATGGTGTTCATATTAAAAAATATCAGATCTCAAAAGGTGGAAATGCACTCATTGTAGTCAAAAAGCACAATGCATTCATCAGAGTAGGTACACGGCGGCAACACAAGGGTCTAAATTATAATTCCAAATTATTTACCCTCAAGAGAAAAAAAAACTTCAACCCCTAGCAAAGGTGAAAAAATCAACCCCTAAACTGCAGGTAATGTCGTTATACTCATGAGAGCTTTATCAAGTAATGAGTTTAAGGGTTAAATCATTATTGTTAAAATTCAAGGAGCTTTTTTTATATTTTTTATATTTGCATTAAAATGGAATCTTTGATATTTTTTTATAATTTAAAAGCAACAAAAAAATATTTATTCATGATTCTCACAGCTAGTTCAACTATCAACGGTTGACAACAATTATTTTGTGATATATTTTTTTTAAATCGAAGAAATTTTCTAATATCGTAGGCTTATATTGTATTGTTACACTTACGTTGTATACAGTACAACCTGGTGGGGTTATTACCATGTGGCAATATATTCCAACCAACCAGAAAGATGTTAAAGAGAAAAACCAGACAAGAAATATTTTTTAAATATCTAGGTTTCAACTGGAATGGAACCCGCAGCCTTCGGGCTGGGAGACAAGCGTCTTACCAACTAGGCCACGGAGGTTGTTTAACATATAATACGAGTATTAGGAATAGAAAAAAAAACAAATTTTAAATATACCCATACCATCACGCCATGTCCCTTTTAGGGTAGGCAGAAAAGATAGATCTCCACAGTTTTTTAACCATGCACACATATCTCACCTCGTACACATTCATATATCTCGTCACACATGCTCCCTTGTTTCACATATTTCTTACTTTTCCCTCAGTTTATATCTTTCAATCTCTTCCACTATTTCCTTGATCTACGTTTTTCTCACTTTTCATTCATTTGACACATGTACATTTTCTTCATAAATCTGTCATTACTCATTCTCTCAATGTGGCAATTTCAATGTGATCAATTTTTTATATTTTTTATAACATAAATCTCTAACAAATAGTTATCCTTTATCTGATCATTTATTAATTTATCAAACAATGTTATACTACACATTATATGCATTATTAATTGCATTTATTCTACTATTTTCTTCCCCTTTAAATATCCAGGCTCCGCTTCCACATTTTAAGGTTGTCAATAGTGAACTACTTTGCACAATAAGTATTGAAGATTTTACGATCGATTTAAGTCTTGAACAACTAATTCTCTCAATATGGTCAAATCATCACAAGATTCCTTTCTTGATTCCCCTTATATCAACCATCTCTGATAAATAATTATCATTTATTCGATCACTTCTTACTCTATCAAACCTTCTAATACCAGAATATAAGGATATGTCAAGGAAACAGCTTCAGCGCATTCCTTTTCAACTTAATAATGGACAGATCGATTGAAGAAACTACATTACTTAAGCGAGACTATTCTATGAGTATAATTTCATGAGCATTCTGTATTTCGTATTTCGTAAACAAATTCTGTATTTCGTAAACAAATTCATTGCATGTTTCGTAGACGAATTTCGTAGACGCATTCTGTATTTAGTAGACGCATTCTGTTTCGTAGACGCATTCTGTATTTCGTAAACAAATTCATTGCATGTTTCGTAGACGAATTTCGACGATTGTGATCGAAACATTTTATGTATGAAGTATATATATACTGCTATACAAACGGCAAGATACTGAGAAGAGTGTATATGTCAATGTACCATATAGTATACAGCATTGTATAGATCACGATCGTCAATATTCAAAACAACAGAAATTCTATTATATTTTTCATGAAGTCAAACTGGCTAGAAATAGTAACATTTATTACAAACGATGTTTCGATATACCACTAAAGTGTTTTACTTTTTTAATACTTCTTTAAAGTCAGTAAAAAATCCCCAAAAGATATTTCTATCTATCTACCCCCACTTGAAAAAATGTTAACGAAAAATTTAGCTGATTATAACAATGATAACGCGCAACTAACTACATATAGGTTTTGTACTTTTTTTAGCTATATTGACCTGTTTAGTATGCAAATGTATATTGCTTTTAAGGTAAACAACACAGGGAAGACACTTCTAACGCAACCTCTGCCTTTTATAACCTTACTTCATTATAAAAATTGACCTATGAAATTTCTCATTAAATATTTATTAAAGAAACTTCGAGGAAATCGTTGAGTTCAAATTTTAAGATCCCAAATATCGAAATCTTAATGCAAATTGACATTTAAGCGACTATTATATCGCCGCGTATCTCAAACCGATACAGTTTTAAGATTAGAAAACTGAAAACAAAATAAAATATATCTCGTAAGACAAATGAAATAATATAATAATTTTACTAATTATATTGACATGATCTAAATTTTGAAAGTATGTTTGACAACCTCCGTGGCCTAGTTGGTAAGACGCCTGTCCCGACCCAGAGGTAACAGGTTCGATTCCCACTGGAACTCAATTTTAAAACAAAAAAGGGTTTCAGTCTTGTTTTCACTTATGGCCTCATAAAAATATATCTAGTTGGTTGGAAGAGATTGCCACATGGTTAAAATCCTATAAGGTTGTAAACTGTATACAAAGAAAGTGTTATGTATGATTCGTCCGGGCGCTATTATAGCTGCCAGGCGTGATTTGCTTAATAATACTGGGTTCAAGTTCAGAGTTAGAGCGCCCTTGAAGAGTGTTTGCTCTCTAAGCGGCATTTCATTCACTTAGTCCAACCATGTTTTACTAGGTAGTCCTCAACCACGATGTCCATTCATACTTTCAGTATTCATTTGTTTAATTAGTGTTACGTCATCCATCCGTGTTTTTATCACCCTACAGGGTGTAGGGTACAGCACATTGTTAAAATAAATGGTTTCCTCAATTACAGCTGTTCTTATATCGCATATATCTGGCCAGTGACTGATTATCATGTACAACAGCCTACCACCTAGAAAAAGGCGATCTGCAGCTTGCAGATGACTGAATCGCCAGCCCTAGTCCAAAGAATGCGATAGCTGATGAAGTAAATAAAATCAATATAACCTTCAAAGGCAAAATTGTATTACACCATCGTTATATAAAGTTCAACTTGTCGAGCTTATTGGCATGGAGCAATATGGTCCAACCAACCAGAAATATTTAAACAAGCCTTAAATAAAAAGCAGATAGGAACCCTTTTTAAAAAACTGTACTTTTCTTTCCACAAGAGTGGCGCTCGGTATGATACGGTGCGGGCTGCCCGTCTTGAAATAGTCACGTATCGTATTAATAACTCTGTATATTGTTAATTTTTTGCTAAGAATTTTGAGATGTGTTCTTGCATACTTATATGTTGTTCCAGTTATTTTATTGTGGTTGTATCTTTTTTTTAAATTTAAATGTAATTGTTTTAAAGCATTTATTTGTCTTTTGTAAAGAATGAAACACTCACTAATTATATTTTTAAATATTAATGTAAGGCACACTTTATCGTTAATGAACGAATTAACAAATAATCGCAACTTGTCAAGAACAAAAAATAATCACTTTTGAAATAGGTATATACCTATTTCAAAAGTGATTATTTTTTGTTCTTGATACATAAATATTAATAATTTTACATACCAACATAACACCCTATGGATATAAGGTGATTTTTTTATCTGTCGTTATTAGCATCCTATCCTCTCGGACAAGTAATAAGGGAGCGATAATTTGATTGTAATAAATCCACCCTGTTTCTAAATGGATTCGAGTCTCCATTTCGTATAAAGATCCCTTCACCTGGGGACCTTCAAATTGCTATCGGGTCACAAAAATTCACGTCGCCCAAGCGACACACTTTCACGTTATTCCACAACGACGTTATGCCGGAGGAAAACACTAACGACCATTGGCGGCTCACGTTTTTAATATGAATTCCCTGGCGAAGACATTTTGTTCACGCACTAACAGCATCCTCGCCCTAACCAGCAGTGGAGGCCTGGCCGTGTTTAATATTAGTTTGTTCTCGGGAATTCAAATCGTGCCGTATCTAGCAATACGGATGATGAAAATTCCCGACCGCGCGCCTTTATCCCGAAATACGGAAATTATTGCAAAGGGCTTGATCATATTATGTGTGTGTATTTTAATATCGGACACGGACGTCATATGTGAAGACATAAAATAATCATAAAATTATATTGCACGATCAATAAAAAATTACATAAAAAATCAAAAAAACATTTTTTGAAATTAATTCAGTTTTAAATTTAAGTCGATTATAAATTAACATTAATTTTCTATGATTATACAATCTAAATCTACAGTTTAACAATATTTTAACTGGATGCCGAGAACTAGCGATCGACAATCGTAACATGTAAAAAGAGAGCTTTTATACCAGTAGTGGTTGGACAACGGTGGATTAGTCAATATTATTTTTTTTTTCGTCGTGACCTCAGTGCTGTGTAACGTGACCTAAAAACTATTGAGCATAGTCATGAGGTTTTCTTGGTAAAACAAGTGCGATGGTTTCCCATTTCTTTCCACACCAAAGTAGATGTGATAGGAATTGTATACATATTCTACATATATTATGAGCCCTGCTGCCAACACATAATATTTTGGGGTGTAAACAAAATCCGAGAAGAAAATGTATACTTCTGGATGATTAGTGGGAGTGGGAACAGGAGAGTCATAGAAATGTTCAAGGGTGTACTAATGTAAATATGAGTTGAAAGTATTAGGGGAGAGGATAGGGAAACACCAAAGTGAAAGTGACCCGTCTCTGTGCCCGTCATCCAAGTTTAGCCTGCGGTTCATGCAGATACTGGGATGTATCTATCCGCTATCTGTGCACTGATAGCCACTTTGAGCCAAAGTTGAAAAGTTCGAGATATCAGCGGATCAGGGACTGAGTACTTTTTTGGCAACCCTAGACTGGCCAGTACTTCTCTCAAGATACTACCACTTAACATCTCGCTACTCCCCAGTAAATATTTACGTTCGGACTATTCCATTTCAATCGTGTCGACAACACCAGATCTATATCCTATCAACCCATAAAAAAAATTAACTGTAATGAGGTTTAGGGCTGTCTTCTGCAGATCTTCTTTCGAACAACTAACGAGGCACAGTGTTCAAACCATCAGATGCGGCATTGATAGAATATCGCCACACTTGCATAGTGTTAGGTTCTTTGTGCCAATCTCACATCTGAATAGATTCTAAATTGATCTACAAACGTGGGTGCATATGCAATTAATAGAGGTCTGTACGACCCGTAAAATAGGTGGTGTACCACTGGCAGACACTCGATGAGTATATCCATGTCTTTCAGTCCTAACTCTCCATGAATCCACACACAGAACCTTCAGGGGGTTGTGAGTGGTCATAAAACTAATGGGTGTCCTCAGACTTGACTGTGTTAGTATTTGGTCATACATAAAGAGTTGGGAGCATTGGTCTGAGATATCCTGGAATTAGGTAAGATGTTTCGATTAATCTATCTGCTCTGCATGAGCAAACATGCTCCATACTGACCTGACATATTCGCCAAGTGAGAAACAGAGACAAAACTTGAGGTTGCTTATAACATCACTTTCAAATCTCAGTGCATCTAAATTTCTATTGCTGCTCATAAATAATTTAATGTCATTTTAAATTGGTAAAATATATTGTTTTGATATGTTATGTTATTGTGAAATATTTTATCTCAGTTTAAATTGGTAAAAGATGTTGTTTTGATATGTTATTGTGAAAAACTCTGTGTAAGCCATCTATCTATTTTACATTATTGTATTTCAGTTAAAATTAGAAAAAAATATTGTTTGGGTATACAACTGTTCGTGAGTTTTGTACTTATCCCCGCGCTTGGTGTATACAGCTTATGGTCTGAAGGTAAAGGGCATTCTATCAAAGGCTCTAAAAATTGCCATTACACCCCCTGCCGTGTGATTTTATTACGCCATTCCGACATATTTATACACACTCAAGGTGTACGCCCTGATTGGATGAAATATTTTAGCGATCATTAAAATAAAACTGAAGGATATATTGATTCATAAAAAAATACGTAATTTAATTTTTTTTAAATTTATTTACAAATTTTATTTCATCGGAATCCTCTCGGTACAATGACTTTTATTCGACGATTCCCAATGGTACCGAAAAATCTCGTATTGTTTGCTACTGATTCCGTTTTCTCTTAACATTTTATTGTTTAATATTTTCGTTATATACTGTACAATCTTACGTAAGTAATATATACTCATATACGAATCTATTTTACAATAAACTACCATTATTTTTTTATAACGAAAAAACATCTGACGGGATTCGACAACAATAATTGATTTTTCTTTTTGACACATCAATAATCCGAGCTAACAAGGTCTATTGATAAAAATTAGCGATGCAAAATATTAAATATTTATGGGGTTGTTTGATTGATTTTGAATGTGTATGGATGTCGTGAAAGGGTTATATACGCATCACTAAACACATTTAATTTTTGCACGGTTATATTTTTTTCATATTTATTCTAGAATAATATTAATTAAGAACAAAAACTAACTTATTTATGATTGATAAAGTTATGTTTATAAAGTATACATAGTATATCTATTATATTAAAAATAATGTAATTTAACTGTTATCTTGTCAAAGAATATATTTTAACAAACATGGTTTTATACATATAGCTTTTGGATGTTTTCATTAAATAATCTGAAGAAATATATTTATCCTTCGAGTTATCACATCTCAAAATATTTATCCTTCGAGTTATCACATCTCAAAATCAGCTGCAACTCGGGATTGTTAAATTGCTATATGTAAATTTCACGGATATAAGTCAGCTGTCTCAAAACAGACAATGAATCTACAGCTGATATTGGCGATATGTTTTATACAGAATATGTAAACATTTAAATAAATAAATTGTCAGATTATAGCTAGGCAGTGGGGCTGTTTTAAGAAGAACGACAATACATCTCATACTTTTTTTTAAATTATTATATCTGTGGTGAATTATCCATTGATTTCATCAGCCATCTGACTAGATTAAGTTCATTAACCTGTTCCAAAACAGCTGACATATATTCACAGTCTATTAACACATACATAACTTAGTACATAAAATGTTTATTAAATTCTTCGGCTGCCAGGGTGATTTGATAATTTTAAACGGTCAAATATATCATCGTCATCATAATTATCAATCTGGGTCGATCCACTGCTGGATGAAGGTATCCCTCAGTCGACTACAAAAAATGTCATTTTGTACTCATTGGTGCCATGTGATGATGTCATACTTCCTTATTTCATCCATACAGCATACTATGGATCTTTTTTCGAGTCTCTTTATACATCTTGGGTACCACTGGATTATTTCGAATATCCATCGGGAATCTGAAATTCTGGCTAAATACACCGCCCATTACCACTTCATTTTCTTACACACCTTTATTACATCTTCTACCTTTTTTTTCGCGAATCTAGGAGTCTCCTTTATGGTATATTTTAGTATATCCCAGCATAAACCTTAGATGCTCCTCTGTGTGGTCTGAAACTTATGTATGTGTTTTTGCAGTGAGCTTCCATCTGTCACAACCATATGTAAGCACTGGAAGAATACACTGGTTGTAGACCTTTCGTTTCAAATATATTGGGAGATCACTTATGTTGTGTAGTTCTTCGTGATATTCTAGAGGAATATCACGAAGGAGTAAACTACTCGATGTTAGTTTAGTCCTTCCTGATATTCCTCTACCATGCCACCAATCAAGGAAATAAGTTGACCCAAACACACGTATTCCTGAACAAGTTCCAATTGGTTCCCATCTACAATTATAGGTTTTGGGGTCGCAAAGTTGTTGGTCCATATATTTGATTTTTAAAGGAATTTATGCAACCTATCTATCTCAGCAGCATTCTTTCTCGAATTGATTATACCCAATGTGTGACAATTATCTGTCACTCCGTCCAGCCATCTCAGTTTTCGTCTCCCGAGGCTCCTACGTCCCACCGGATTGCTGAACAAAGCCTCCCTTGCAAGTGCAGTGTATTACATTTCATACCTTATATCTATACGTTTATTAAATATTTCTTTATTCCTTATATCTATGCGTATATTTAATATTTCCTCAATTCAAAACGTTGCAATTTTCCAACCCCAGTAATATTAAACCTTTAAAGTTATTGCATGGCACAAATGCACATTTTATTCAACGAAAATCTTTGACATTTAAAATTATTCACAGGACAAAATAAAATTGGTTACACTGCTGCACACTTGATTTGTTGCAAAGATACTGCGCAATTTTGATATGCTTTTTCGTTGTTGAATGTTGTATGCCATAAATGAGTGTTTCTCAAACTTACAACATACTTGTATCAATTTAAAAACAGATTTTTCTGACTGTAATAATAATACATATTTCCCCACAGTTTTGGAAACAATGTCATAACTATATATTATATTATAGTTTTCTAGCTCACTCGACAAGAATTGCCATTTCGATCGAAGCTTGGTGCCTTTTCGTAATATTTTTTCGACGACATCTGTTTAATAATATTTACACGTGCAATAATTACCATTTTGAAAATCGTTAAATGTGTTTTTATTGAAATAATATATTTTTTTAAATATCCTTCATACCAATTTTAAAAAATCGTTGATTTTAAAATGACTATCACAAAATCAATCGCAATTTTTCCAACTGCAGTTTTTTTATTTATTTCTCATTCAAATGTAGATATTCCACTGTCAATTAACTATTTTGATGTATTTAAATATTAATCAACTTTATTTGTTGTATAATAATATATAATACAAATAATGATTCTAACTATTTTGGATTGATTTTGACATTTTATGAAATGTCTGATCAATTTATTTCTTAATTAATTCTTATTTCCTAAATTATTTTTTTAAATAAGTCCTAATTATGCCCAGGTTTTTGGCATCAGCAAAGAATATAACTTTGTTTTTCGTGGATTTAAAAAACAAATCTCTATTTTCAAAAAAATATCCTAAATTAAGGAGTTAAAACAAGCAAAGTGAGGTTTTATTTAAATTTCAAATTCAATGGTCAATTCTATACAGCAACGTTTAGAGAGCAAATTCTCTTCAAGGGTGCGGTGCATCGTTTTATCTCTAAACATAATTGGTAAGCAAATAGTAGAACATTTGCCAAGGGAAAACGTACAGCGAAGAAGCTTTTGTTCTTCCAATGTGTGATAGTAACACATTTGTTTGGTTTCAGGTGGAATATAATGTACGTGTAGTGTTCATATATAATTATTAAGTTTGATGAAATTTCTAAAAAAGGTTATTTTTATGTGCTTCCTAAAACTGCACACACCACTCATATATCTAATGCTTTGAGGCAGACAAAGATCGAGAAAACGAACATTTACCAAAAGAAAACTAAGTTTAATAATGTAAAAATACTTATGAAACTCCTCCCGTATTTAATTAGAGGGATAATTTAGACAAAAAACATTTCTAGGTTAGACAAAAAGTTTTGAAAGCGGAAATGAAAATACATTTTTTTTGGGGGGAAATCACTTTTATTGCTCAGTATCTTCCAACTTTGTTGTCCCATCACGGAAGTGACTTTCTGGAAGGCCTGCAAAATACTCCTCTACGACGGCTATAACCTCTTCGTTTGATAAAAAATGCTTTCCACGAAGGAATTTTTTGAGGTGTGAGAACAGCCAGAAGTCAGAGGGAGCTAAATCTGGCGAATAGGGTGGATGCTGCAACAATTCGTACCCCAATTTACTGATTTTCGCGATGGTTTTTTAAGCTGTGTGAGCAGGTGCATTGTCTTGATGAAAAATGATTTTTTTCTTCTGCAAACCGGGTCTTTTTTCACAATTTTTTTCATCCAACTGGTCCAAAAGGTCACAATAATAATCAGAGTTGATTGTCTTACCAGTTTGGAGATAATCTATCAATAAAATTCCTTTTGCATCCCAAAAAACTGACGCTTACACCTTCTTGGCCGATTTCTGGACACGAACTCGCTTCGGAGCCAAAGTGCCTGGTTCATACCACTCCTTAGCCTCTTGTTTTGATTCAGGGTCATGGTGGTAGACCCAAGTCTCATCCATAGTGATGAATCGACGCAGAAAATCCTTTTTATCCTTTCGAAATTGCTCCAAATGTTGCTCAGAAAGTCGCATTCGAACGTGTTTTTGTTGCATTGTTAGCAAATGCGGCACCCTTTGTGCACACAGTTTTTTGAAACCCAAAACTTCAGCCAAAATATGCCATGTTGTTCCATGTGAGATGCCTATGGTGTCAGCTATCACATCCACAGTCGATCGATCATCTTTCAAAACCATATCCTGTATTTTCGCTATGATTTCTGGTGTTGATGCACTTTTTGGACGTCCTGAGCGTGGATCGTCTTCAACGCTTGTACGGCCACGCTTAAACTCCAAAACCCATCGGTGAACGGTTGGAAATGAAGGAGAAGACTCCTTTAATACTTTCATCATCTTTGCATGGATCTCAGTCGCCGATAAACCTTCCAAAACAAAGAATTTAATCACTGCACGATATTCGGATTTTTCCATTGTTAAAAAATACACTGACACGTCAACTCAAATGGCTTGTAAACAAAGAATGAATTGACAAATCGAAATGAAATTTTGAGTACGTTCTTATGAAAGATGAAATATTAAAATGGCGTAGAAATTTTGGTTTTTCTACTGCTCCATAGATGTCGCTTTCAAAACTTTTTGACTAACCTATTACATGGCCTCATGGTTAACGTACTGGACTTATGTGGAAGAGATCGCTGATTCGAAATCTAACTGCGCTCCTTCCTCAAAATAGTTTTCAGCTTTATAAGGAGTCCAATGATTTCGGTCAAAAATGTTAATTAAAAGTAAAATTTTCTTACATCGTATAAATAGAAATCTTCACGTTATGTCAACCATCTTTAAATTTTTTGATGATGTCCTCAGTATCTACGGAAAAAAATCAATTTTATTTCTGAGCATAGACTGTCCATCCAATCTGGTGACTGTAAGATCCTTTATTTCTGAGCATAGACTGTCCATCCAATCTGGTGACTGTAAGATCCTTTATTTCTGAGCATAGACTGTCCATCCAATCTGGTGACTGTAAGATCTTTTATTTCTGAGCATAGACTGTCCATTTAATCTGGTGACTGTAAGATCTTTTATTTCTGAGCATAGACTGTCCATTTAATCTGGTGACTGACTGTAAGATCTTTTATTTCTGAGCATAGACTGTCCATCCAATCTGGTGACTGTAAGATCTTTTATTTCTGAGCATAGACTGTCCATCCAATCTGGTGACTGTAAGATCTTTTATTTCTGAGCATATACTGTCCATTTAATCTGGTGACTGTAAGACCTTTTATTTCTGAGCATAGACTGTCCATTTAATCTGGTGACTGTAAGATCTTTTATTTCTGAGCATAGACTGTCCATCCAATCTGGTGACTATAAGATCTTTTATTTCTGAGCATAGACCATCCATCCAATCTGGTGACTGTAAGATCTTTTATTTCTGAGCATAGACTGTCCATCCAATCTGGTGACTTTAAGATCTTTTATTTCACAAGCATCACATATAATTCTAGATATATTTTTTTTGCGTTTCACCTCAGCTCAACTTTGGATTATGCTTCCTAGCTCAATCAGATGTGCCTCATCCTTGCTTATTTTGAACAAAAAATAAAAAAGTAGTTTTTATTTTAAAATATTTCTCATCCCTAATTACTCTACAATTGCCATGGTTATTCCTATTTTCCACAAGATTTATCTTTTATTTTAATTTGTGTTAGTTTTTCTCAGGGGTGACAATGTGTGATAGAATAAAGTAATCAGGGATGAATATGAACTTAGGGCTGTTATTAAGTAAAATCAAGAGACAGAATACGGATATGAACAAGAAAAGTACTTTGAGATGGTTTACACATGTTAAACAAATGAATGCAGAAACAATTAAAAAACAAATATGCCGTGTAAATGTGAGTGGAAAGCGTGGAAGAGAAAGATCAACAAAACATGATTGGATCAAGTGAATTATTTTTTTTTAAAGAAAATATTAACAGTTGGATAGAAGAAATCGTAGGAGTTGTATATAAATGTGTATGCATGTAGAAGAGGCGAAATATATGTATCGCGATAGGAAAGTCTGATACTCTGTATCTTTGTCCACCCCGACAGAGAAACGGCGTAATGGAATGTATGTTATTTGTTTTAAATAATGTTTTCATACTTTGTTCTTTTTTATGTATTTTATAGTAAATTAAACATGATCTTTGGAACGATATTCGTGGCCTAATCTAATCCTTATCGACATTTAAGATAATTAACATAACGCCTCATCCCTAACTGCTTAACAATGCCCATGTTTATTCCTAGTATCTTTAAGATTAACATTTTGTTGGGTTTTTTTTACTTTTATTCTAATTACATATTTATTTTCTAACATTAAAACACGGCCATGAATATCGATAATTGTTGTGATATAAAAGCTGGTTCATTAGAAGAAATTGTTTCCAATCGATAAATTCGCTAGATTTATTTCCATGAAAATAAAATTCCATTTGAGTCATTCATTTTCTATGCGTAATCATTTACTTAAAACAAATTATTTAAGTTGTCACAAGTATGAAAAATAATCCATATCGTGGTATTTCCTTCGTGACTGGATCGGGCGCAAATGTTAGACATTTGTCATTATTTATCGGTCAGCTGGGATTCATACAATTTGGCATTCAACATTATTTATGTATTTGGAACATGTTTGCATATCAAATTTTACCTAATCTTCCTCTCACCCCTCTGTATCGTAACATCGCCATATTTATATAATATGTTTAATATTTCTACAGTAGTACCTCGCAATAACGGCCGTTATCGGAGTTAAGGATCGGACCTATGCAGTTAACATTATCATTACATTATTTTTTCACACAGTTCAGTGCAGTTCGATTCCCCTCCACCCACGCTTTTAGGGGGGACAAAAACAGACGCCATCCAGTGCGATCTACACTAGAAAAAAATGATTTTTTTTTATGAGCGCGACATCACGTAGTGACGAAGAAGGATATGCCCAAAGGAACACCTCGGATGACGATACACAATTGCATCTACAATAGAATTCCTTCATTCATTTGTATGATTTAAAAATATCAGAATTGGCGATGCAGAAATATTGAAAAGCGTCTCCGGGATGCATTGATGACGCCTTCGGCTTTAGCACCACTGGAGTAAGCTTGGAACTCGCAGTTCGTTATAGCACATGTTCACAATACTATCACACGTGAAGAGACAACATCGCTTGAATAATTCGCACTCATAGACGATAGAAAAATATTAATTGAAACATACACTTATTCCACCAATACGTGGGCAATCTCAGACGCAAGAACGTTTTTCAGCCCACACCATTTATCACATATACTAATAACCAGTTGATATAATTATAAACACATTAACCCTCTCACAATAAAAGAAAACATATCCTTTATCCAGTGAAGACCAAAAACAAAATAAATGGAAAAAAATACAAAGAAAAATAAAGCAAGTATTGAAATGTGCCGTACAGAAGCTTAAAACGGAAACACGACTACCAACCTTAAACGTGGCAAAAAGGAAAAGTTTCTATTGGGACGGAGGAAAAAGCATTTAATTAGCCAATCTTAAGCCACTGGCAGGCTGAGTCAAGCCCCTGCTCAAAGTGAGAGCACACTCTAGCCTCTAATTAACCCCCTGCCTACCCCTAAAAACTGGAGCTCGCATTCGTTCTGAACTACTCTACAGATTGCTCACTAGTCCGTATTTTTGTGCATTCAACTTTTCTGTACGTTCTCTCTTTCTTTCTCTTTCTCTGTAGGTAAGAGAAAAATGAATGCCATACCTGTAAAGGTTATTCAAACGCATGTACAACTGCTGAATTAGTCTTTAAATCATTATAAAATGCGAGACTTTTAAAACAATTGCCATTAAAACTCTTTTGTTTTTTTTTCTGCAGGTTTTTTTATGCATAACGGAAATGGAAGGGAATTAAATATTCATGTATTTAGTAGCATAAAGGAAAACTTCCGAATATCGTTGAGGTATTGAACGAATTGAAGATAAAACAGAATATTTGCGCGAACGAAAATAAAATCTGTAGTAGAAGATCAAAAATGTTATAGTTCATCAGATTTTGAAAAGAAAACTAAGGAAAAAGTAAACCCAATAGAAGGAACAGCATGAAATGGTGAAAGTGTGAGTAGGAGACAAATTATATAAAAATAATTTATCCAAATAGGATGTTTTGATTTGAATTACAGAGCTTAAGATTTTTTTTTAAAGTTTTCTGAGGTTGTTGCAATATAGATAATGCAATAGAGAGAAGCTACTATTAAATTAGAATGAAAATAAGATGCGTTGTAGAGGAAAACCAGCGATGGTATGTTGTATTGATTTTTTTTATTTTAAGTGGAAGAAATAGACGGAAAGTATGATTTGTGTAAATAGCAAGAAAATTATAATGTATTACTCTTTTATTACACGTTTTTACAGAGTACAATCTGACAGGTCAATTGCCAAGTGGCAATCTGTTTTAACTACTCGTAACTAGAAAGATGTAAAATAGTGGAAACCAAATTAGAACCATTTTTAAGAAAGTTAAGTACTAAGAGGAATTGAACCAACAATCTGTGAGTCGGAAAACAAGTGTCTTACAAACTTGGACTAAGAGGTTGTCAGAATTTTATGACATTACAGGTGCAATTAATGTGAAAATAACATTTTTGTCTTTGTAAACAATTTTTGAGTATGCAATACATTTTATATGAACTATTTTAAATTATTTATTGATTTAACACTCATTCAGATACATCTGGTAAATTAATTGCATAAAAAACTTCTTCCAATTAAACCAGTCAATGACTATTCACCCAAATTTGAGTATTCCCAGCCAAGGAGCAATGATCGTCGTTGCTGGACCTCGTAGTTGTGGATCCCCTCCATATTCCAACGTCAATTCATTTGAAAAGCGATGCTGTACCATGGAGTATTTTTTTAAGTGAGTGAGTCAATGCACACTAGCAAACTCACCGGCTACACTGCAGAATTGGATCAGATGGCCCAACAAAGTGAGACGATTCTAGCACACCGGTATGCTTTTTTTTATCTTTTTCTGAAAGAATAGATATCCTTGTACCTTCGAATACTAGGTGGAAAAAATACCTTTATCATTCGGCGAATTAGCACAACGCGAAATTCAAACCGACGACCTTACACACGAATGTACAGTATCTTATCGTGCAGCGATGTACCTCATACTACCTTGATCAAAAGTTTTAGGACTTTATTCATAAAATCGAAAATACAAGTTTATTCATCAAAATCGATATGATCAAAGTACTCCCCATCGACTGCAACGCACGTACGCCAACACTTGATCCAATCCTCGAAACACCGCTGGTACTCAATTTTCGGTATGTCCATCAGAGCCGTGTTCGATTTTTTCATGACATCCTCTCGGGTGCTGTAACGCGTTCTGCGAAGCGATTTTTTAAGTCGGTTGAACAGGAAAAAGTCGCAGGGAGCCAGATCAGGTAAATTCAAAGACTACTGGATAGTAGTCGTGTTGTTTTTGGCCAAAAACTCATGGAAATCATGTATTTCGTGATTTCAACGCGGTCCTTTTTTTGCATGAAATTGAGATCTTTCGGCACCAGTTTTGCAACGACTCGTCTGAGGCCCAAATCACTAACCAAAATGTCTTGAGCGGATCCATAAGCGATGTTCAAGTCCTCTGCCAGCTCTCTGGTGGTCAATTTGCGGTTTTCGGCCAACATTTCTTTGATTTTATCGATGTTTTTATTGGTTTTCGACTGCCACTGCGTTCGTCATCCTCGACCGACTCACGACCACTTCTGAAGCGTTCGTACCTCCGAAAAACACTTCTCCAACATTTCCAAGACCTGCGTTAAATCCGTATTTCACACAAAATTTAATGCAAACTCGTTGATACACAGTTGATGCCATTTTCATACTTGTAAAAAATCGAAAACAGGTACAAAGGTAGATGTACTCAGTACAGCGTAAAATAATTCCAATCGGGTGACTGACAGCGCCACACGGTGGCCGGTCCTAAAACTTTTTGATCAAGGTAGTAAGTTGATTACATTAGCGGAAAATAAAGAATATGTTCTAAAAACTCAATCGAGGTAAGCAATAGAGACAGTTAGGTCGTGTTTCATAAATACTATAAGTATCCATAACCTTATACTTAGGATATGAAAATAATGTTTAAAAGATGTAGTAACAATTAAAATAAAAGATAAATCTTGACAAAAATATATATTTGCATTGGGATGGGAATTGTATGGGAGTTAAGGACATGAAATATTTTGAGTTTGTATATACTATGCGTATCCAGAAAGTAAGTGTACTGAGGCTCTCACGACCGGATGGATTTTATTTTCGATAAGTTGGCTACACTTCCGTGTATCCTGACCCTTTCCCTCCGCAACGAGACCGGTTCGAGGTCAGTACGTTGAGAAGTGTCGACGCGACAACACGTTTCGTGAAAAATGTCAATCCAATCTCCCGCCAAGTGTGAAATACGCGGCGTCATCCGTTATCTCGTTTGGAAGGGAAAACCTCCGGTTGAGGCTTATAATGAGGTGAAAACTGCATATGGTGATAAAGCTATGAATCGTACGAGTGTGTACAAGTGGTGTCGCGAGTTTAAAAACGGTCGTACGTCTGTGCATGATGATCAGAGGAGTGGAAGACCTTCAATTGTGACTGACGAAATTGACGAAATTGTTTTGGGACTGTCAAGGCCTAATTTTAATTGAATATATGCCTCAAGGGGAGACCATCAACTCTACAAGATTCTGTGAGACCCTAAAAAAATTGCGGAGGGCGATTCAGAACAAGAGGAGAGGCATGCTGACAAAGGGAGTCTGCCTGCTGCACGACAATGCCAGACCACACACGGCCAACGCCACGAAGGAACTGCTCTCCTCGTTTAAATGGGATGTCCTGAACCATCCCGCGCATTCCCATGACCTAGCACCTTCAGATTAGTATCTCTTTACCTTCCTGAAGCTGCACATGGGTGGAAAAAAGTTTTCAACCGACGAGGAGGTAAAGGAGGAGGTGGAGAAGTGGACGGAGGGGTTGGCGGGAAACTACTTCGAGGAAGGCATCAAAAAGTTGATACCCCGCTTCACCACCTGCATTGAGAGGAATGGCGACTATGTCGAAAAATAGCTTACATATGTATTATACTACGGTAACCACGTATTGTTTTTGTTTAAATAAAAAAAATTGTAACCTACAAAAATTCAGTACACTTACTTTCTGGATATGCCTCGTACTTGTATTACGCATCCGAGTAAAAAAACATAGTTTGATAAGTTTTTATAAGTACAGAATAAAATTTATTAGTTTATCTTTAGCAGAATAAAACTTTCATTTGGTTAAATATCTCGTCGTGTTTTATTAAACGTACATTAATTCAAAAGCTGCAGCTTTGATCATGAAACCGCGATAAGTTATAGAAAATTTGTCTCAGTTATTTGAGCTTGCAGAATATCCGAGCCATGTCTAAAAGCATGGATTTTCTTCGGGAAATTTTCAACTATTTCTCCATGTTGATAAACTTTTCCCCCGGTATCGCGGAGAAATTTTAATGAGCTCTACAACAACCTGGAATTTTTAGCACACGTGTCAACTCAAACTCTGATTTCATTGCTTCATATTTATCGTGATTGCTTTTTCTTCTAAAATCCATGTGCCCTTTGGAAATTTTGCATTTAATAGGTTTTTCGTTTAGTATTTAACTTTTTTCAAATAACTTTAGACAATTGTTTAAGGTATGTTTTCATAATTTAGGTGCAGGACGAATTTAAACAAATATATTTTATAGTTTAGTTAGACAATTCAGTACCTTGTTTCACAATTTAAATAAATTCTACAATTTAGTTAGACAATTCAGTACCTTGTTTCACAATTTACATAAATTTTACAGTTAAGTTAGACAATTCAGTGCCTTGTTTCACAATTTACATAAATTTAAGGTGGATTGAGTTTTGTTTTCTATAACTCACTTGAAATAGTGTTATTAAATTATTATTATATAAATTATTTAGTTTCATAATTATCAATAGCAAAAAAGAACTTAAGTAAAGGAAATATGTATTATTGCATACCTATACAGTACAATTTGGTGAGACAATTACCATGTTTGCAATATTTGCAGCCAACAAGAAAGCAGTTAAACATGGACTTTTATTTTTCAAATGAAATTTGTTTTTGCGTTTATTTAAGTTACACTTATATTTTAATTAAATTCCTTAATGTACAAGTATTTGATATATTATTTTCCATTTATCATATATGGTATAATATTTGAAAATTATTAACATATGTTTATTTATTTATTTGAGTTAAAATTTCAAATGATATGAAGGAAAAGATAAAAATCTTAAATGAAAAATTAGAAAAGAACTCTTTTTAAAAAAATCTGGATATCTACGTAAAATGAGCCTAAAGCAGCGGCGGCTGGTCTGGGGGTGCGTTGGTGCGCTGAACCGGAGAAATAATTCGCCGGAGAAATAATAAATTATATATTCGCAAACATGACTTCCAAAAATGTTAAATATTTGTATAGATTAGACATGTATAAGAATACTAACAAATAGTACGAATGTATTTATTTAAGTGAAAATTCCAAAAAAATTTAAGTAAAATTTAAAAAATATTCCTTTCAAAATGACCGGCCAAGTTTGCCATACTACACAACGCAAATTCATATAGGACAGACAGAGACGTACAGTAAACCGTGAGACAGCGATATTTCATATTCGCTCAGCAACTCGAGGTGCGCTGGTGCTCAGCGCACCAGCGCACCTCGGGACTTACCAACTAGGTAACGAAGGATTAACTCAGATTTTAGTGTGACAATTGGTATGGTTTGATGTGTTTTCGATTATTTCGATAATTTTCGGCGGTTTAAATTATTCAACGTCTACGACAGATACTTATAAAATTTAAAAATTCCAACTTTCTGACATTTCCGGATATCTTAAACAATTTTTAACGTGTTCTTCATATTTACGATTCTTCCAAGAACAGAACATGTTGCGAGTAGTAACATCAATGTTCTAAAATGACCCTATAATTTTAACATTGGTTTAAAGATCTCCGTGACTCTAGACATCTGTCATTTTACTCGGGGTTGCTGATTCGGTTCTCGTGAGTACTTATTTTTTAAAAAGGGTTCTAGTCTTGTCTCCATCCGTTAGCAATGTGTTAAGAAAGTTTACAATTTCTAATGGAAGAAAGATAGAAAATTAATTTTTCTATCAGACAAACGTGATATCACTTACATTTTTTGTATTGAAAATTTATATTTTGTGCTTCTAGAATACATTCATTATTTTGTTTTCATTTTTATATTTATTTATGCACAACATAAAAAAATATAAATATTATACATAATTTAAGAAGAAAAAAAACAACAGGTAATTTAATGTGGATACACAATTTATATAGATCTGGATTTGTTACCTTTCGTTAGTCGTGTTCCCAGTAAACTAGGCTTATGCATATATCTTACTGAGGACTTATTACTAATAAATGTATTCAACTCAATAGTTCCCGCTTCTTCTTCTTCCCTGTGTCATGTCAGGTCCCCCCAACGTTGAATATCACTTGAGAGTAGACATATTTGTCCCCGGCAGCCCGAAAAAGATCTCCAACGCCCCTTATGCCAGTTCAATCACGTATATTGCGGAACCTGGAGATTTGCCTCCTGCTAACACCTCTTTAACCTTCTATTTTGCCTTGGATGATCAAGTGCAGTAATTTGTACTTTGCTCCTCTAAGTACATGACCCAAGTAGGACACTTTTCGAATTTTAATATTAGTCAGCAACTCTCTATCAACTTTGACTCTTTCAAGAACCCTTGTGTTGTTGACCATATCCGTCCAGGGTATCCGTAGCATTCTCCGGTGCATCCACATTTCGAATGCTTCCAGTCGGTTCATACTACCAACTTTGAAGGGCCATGATTCTACTCCATGCAATAACACTGACCAAACGTAGCATTTTACTAACCGTTGGCGAAGTTTCAAGTTTAGATTATCATCGCAGAATACGCTTCTCATTTTATTAAAAGCCGCACGTGATGATTCAATTCTGCACTTGACTTCGGTTTCTGTCAAGTGCAGAATTGATTTTTCCCACTAAGTAAGAATATTCAAATTTAGATGAACTTAATAAATATATGAATAAAAACATTAATGCTCAGCACAATTGGAAATAAATAGCAACAGATACAGCCAAGTGGTATTAGTTATCTGGACCTCAATGGAGGACGAAGAAGCAGACTAGCTGCAAAAACTGAAGCTCTTTGCTCTATATCCAACAGGATATGACTATCAAAATTGGCTTACATAATCATCTTCGGTGGCACCAAGGTCAAGTACCCTGATCCCCCCCTTTGTATTGTGATTTCTATTATACTTGTCACGGGTAATGGATATTCATTAATTAATTTAAAAATGATAAAATTTTGTTTAAAGTAAAAAGAGTTATTGCCGAAAAAAATTAAGGCAGTTTAGCAAATATGTACAAAACTTATAATAATAATAAACCATTTAAAAAAATATGGTTTGTATCTTAAGCTCGCACATATTGTATTAACACAATGCGGTTTTCTATAGAAAAGAGTTTTAACTCGAAAAGAGGAAAAAAGAGAAGTATTATCAGTTAGTAACCTCCCCGTTAAGGATGTGATATCGGGTAGGAATGGGAGAAAGAGGCGCTGCAGAGTTAATGAAAGTGGAGTACACCACCCTGAGCTGAGCCCGAGTGCCGAGTCAGAGCACGTGGTGAGTCTCCGCTGAGCAGAGCTGATGCTTCATAGTAAAAAGAAAACGCGACCTTGACCTACAGCTATATTTGGTTCAGTGCAAAGTGTTTTAAAAACCAGTGGAGGGTTGTAAAAAAAATAATACGAAAAAAATTATCTCAAAGTAGAATATTTTATTAAACATCGAAATCCGAGTTAAAAAATAAAGCGATTATATAAACCAACAACCAGTGTGATCACGTTGGTAGAATGTTTGTCTTCCTGGGTTTCGGGTTCGATAATTGAGACAAAAAAATCAATGTTTTCTAGTTTATTTCACATAGTAGGTACTGGTTGATTGAGAGAAATTGTCTCATGACAATTAAGCTGCACACTTTGCTGTAGGGCATCCTTTCTTAACCTGTGGGTCGCGATCTCACAGGGGGTTGAGGTAAAATAACAGAAGGTTCGCGAAAATTAAAATATCTTAATTGTGCAAAAGGAAAATAATACATTTTCTGAGAAAAACACATTTATATTTGAAATGAAATGTTGAAGTTGTTACTTCAATGGTTACCCTGTTTATCTATTATATTATACGACTATCTTAATTTTATTTATCTTTTGGAAGTTGTAATTCTATACAGCGATTAACTGTTATTGTTCAATATTGCTAATAAATAACAATTTGAAAAATTTTAGAAACCATTTTGTTTTTATAATTTTTCTTTTGTCTGATTGGTTGGAGAGATTGCTACCTGACAATAAGTGTTAAATAAATAAATGGTGTAATATTTGAATTAAAAGTATACAGTTCAGTTCAGTTAGGTCCCACCACAACCCACGATGTTATGTGAGATAAATAAAGTCCCCATTCAGCGCGATCTACACCAAAAGATCGAAATCTTCTTAATTTTTTTTTAATGTGACTTAAAGTAGTGACGATGAACGAACTACCCAAAGGCACTCCTTCTCCGGTGACGACACATCTGAGTGTGAAAAGAATAGTAGAGACGTCGGACTTAAGGTCCGACATCACAATTTAAATATATGATACACCTTCACTGGTATTGGTATTGAATCTTTTCAAATACTTTTTTTTTCACTCTCGTCCACCACGCGCCTCCATTGCGATGTTCCCAGCCGTAGCGCGGCAACTTTTCTCCATTCATAATTAGCGACTCCGTCGGCATCAGCGATCTTTTCCATTCTACCGTTCTCTTTTCTCTTTCTTTCCCGCCACGCGTCCCATGCCACCGCGCCATGCACCAGACACCATACCGATACAGGACTACTTCGCTAAATCGATTCAAATGCTTCTATTTAAATTCAAATCATAACCGTTTTATACCGTCATGCAAAGCGTAAACTGTACCATCTCAATGAGTTAAAAATGGAATACGGTTGAAAAAAATCAAATAAATGCTGTAGAAATGCGTGCAATTAATGATAACATAGATAATGGAAGAGTTACAAGGGATATCGAAAGGCGTGTTGCAATAGGAAACAAAGTCAGTGGGATAATACAACATATATACTCAAACCGTGCACTATCAAAATCTGTTAAGATGACAGTCCACAACAGTATTTTGGTACCAGCTTTGATGTATGCGAGAGAAATGTGGACGGGGAAGAAGAATGATAGGAGTCGAATAAATGCTGTAGAAATGTGTGCTATGGGAAGAATACATGAGGTGACAATGTATGACAGGATACGGAATGAAGTAATTAGGGATGAGTGAGAGCGATGAGGGAAAGCTGATGTGTCGAGTAAGATGAAGAAGAACACTCTGAGATATTTTAGGCACGTGAAATGAATGAAGGAAGAAGATTTAACACAAACAATACAAATATGCAGGGTGAATTTGAGTGAAAAGCGTGGTAGAGGAAGACCAAGGAAAGTATGAAAGGATGAAGTGAATGATATTTTTAAAGAAGGAAATGTAAAAAGTCAGAGAAGTCGTAGAAGCTGTATGTAGAGGTGAATGCATGTAGAAGAGGCGAAAGATGTGTGTCGTAATAGGAAAGTCTGACTCTCTCTCCTTTCTGCCTACCCCGATAGGGAGACGGCGTGATGGTATGTATGTAAATCGCCGTAATCGAATTAATCATAATATGTATTAGGGAAATCTCTTATATCGCATTAAAACCTTATTTGAGGGATTAAAACTACATTTTCAAAGCTTCTCAGAGTGCTATTTTTTCATCCTACTCAAAGGGTGTAAATGCCTAAAAATAATACATATATTGTATATAGATGACCTCCGAAGTCTAGTTGGTAAGACGGCTGTCATCCAACCAGGGGTTTGATGACAGTCGATGAAAATTTGATGACAACCACTCCTGAATTATCTTTTATTTATCGCTTTATTTATCTTTTATTTAATTTATCAGTTTGACTGACTGATACTTGTCAGTTTGATTGACTGATATTTGATTGACTGATATTATCAGTTTGAATTATCTTTTATTTATCAGTTTGATTGACTGATATTATACGAGTATTTATCAGCTTGAATTATCTTTTATTTGTCAGTTTGATCTGAATTATCTTTTATTTACCAGGAGTTTGCAAGTTCGATGGACGTTGGTACCTATTTTTTTAAAAGAGATTAAACAAGTTAATTTTAAAAATAAGAAGGCAGAGGCCATATTATAAACATTCCCGCATCTGCATACACATAACATATGTTTAGAAAAACATATTCTATAAGAAATCCGCAGAAAACTTACCAAAGGAAAACTAACTGGAATGAAACCTTTGTAGATATTCCGATGTGTGACAGTAACACATTTGGCTTTCCTCGTTCCTGGGCTACATAGTTGAGGATCCCCTCACCATTCCAACGTCAATTTAAATGAAAAAGTTCTGTGGAGATTTATTTAAGTGGATGAGCCGTTGTACACCAACACACCATCGATCACACAACTGTACTGAATTCGATGGAACGCCGAAACGATTGGAGCACACCGGCATATTTTTTTTCTCTCTTTTTTGAAAGAATAGATATTTCTCTCTTTTTTGAAAGAATAGTGTCCTTATACTCTCGAATACTAGGTAAAAAATGTCTGCGTCATTCGAAAGGAGAAGCACAATGCGGAGTTTGAACTGGCGACGTTCCGCACGCAAGTCCAATGCGTTACCGCGCGGCCAATGTTTTACCATTCGGTTTTAGGTGGAAGTGAGTGTATGTATGCAGTGTTCATATATCAACTTTGCAGGTGCAATGGCTATTTGGTATGCATCTACAATACATCTGGTGTGAGGTGAAATCCACCAAATATGAACATCGCGCAAGAATTTGTACGGAACCCCCGTCGTTTATCCATTTTATATAATTTTCGTCCTCAAATATAACACGAGTCCTTGTTATAAAAGAACAAAATGATCTTTAAACACTTCTCGTCATAGTCGGGCTAGTATAAAGTAGTTTAACTTAGGAAAGATAACAAACAAGATGTGCATAGTACGACCGTTAACCAAGGAGCTCATGTATTATGATACTTCAACACTTTTTCCAGCCACCTTCCATCTCCTCCCTCGGGACTGTTTTAAGCGTTTCTTCCTCGTAAATGTTTTTAAAACTTAAGCTCTCGTTTATTTGAATTTGATTCAAATGAGAAGCCTCGTACTTTTCATTGCCTTACTCGGTTCATAATAGGAAATAAACTTCTGTATTCATACAAATTACTTAAAATGGTTTCCGCATTCCATTGGCAACAGCTGATTTTATTTTATATTTATGTCTGCTTGGAAAATATAAAGAAAAATAATTGAGTGATTCTTAATATTTGTTTCCTTTTTATTGTATGTATGATGATTTCATTAACCTAGTTGAAAAAATGCCTGTCTACCAATCGTGCCGTTCCTGGTTCGATTCCTGCTGAAATCCAATTTTTCTGAAAGGGTTCCACTCTGGTTTTCACTTTTCGTTTGTTCAACACGTTTGTGGTTCCTTGGAAGAGATTGACAAGTGGCAACAAATCCTCCAGATTGTACTGTATACAATATATTTATGGCCATTTTCTCAAACCAACCAGAAATATGTTATTGAGATTTAAAGTAATACCCAGAAATCCCTTGGTTCTAAGATATGGAATGTGATGGAATATGTTACAAGTAGCCTAAACGAGTAGACTTATTCTTGCTAAATAATTAATTGTAAGAATTGTTATCTAGTTATAAGTAGTATGTAGGTGTTAATTATTTCTAAGAAATCATACATTAAGATTGTAAAAAAAAAAATGACAAGTAGGAAAATAAGATTAAGTAAGTTCATAAATTATAATATATAAATAAGATTAGTAATAAATTTGTATATAGATATAGCATTGACAAATATTACTTTGTTTAATAAAATAAGAAAAAAAGGTTTGAAGACATGCGTCCTACCAATTAGAGCATGAAGATCGACAGTATATGATAATCTAGTCTAGATTTATCTAAAAGTTTTCTTTACCAAAAGAAATATTATGTTTTCTAAGACATTTCCAAAGTGTAATACGTAACGTAACGCGTTCACGCGTAACACGTATCACTTAATGAATCCTAAACTTAATTTTACAAACTATTTTACAGGCATTATTTTCTTAAATGCTGAACTTGACATTTGTGAGTGATCCGGGCATATCAATCAACAGAGCAAAAGACATTTTTTTATACCTGATCTACATCATCCTCGCTTATAATTTTAATTTATGGAGATGTAATGAGAACAATGCTTGCACAGACTTCTTCGGAGCCTCCTTCCTTCAGAGCCATTTAACGACTTGAAAGCCGCCTTCAGCATGTATACTGTTCTTGTCTTATTAAATATGTATTTTTTTGCAGTGATCTTTATTTCTTAATGGGAGCTATAAATTAAACAAATATTGATTTAAATATGCATTTAACTTTAATCATAAACCTATTTGTTCGTCAATATTCACGTTGAAGAAAAATGCATGCTCTCTATCATTATAACAATGCTGATGCGGATGGTACGAGGGGAGGTCAATATATTCGCGGAATGAAGGGGTTAAGAAGGAGGTGGTAGTGCGCATGCGCATGTTCCGATAATATGACTCATTATTAGTATATTCACCAATTTTAACTAATTATTTAAAGACTTGCAAGGAAATTTTTTTGTTGAACAAATTTATATAGGTCGCAATATAATAGTTGAAATTTATATAAAGCATCTAACATTCTTTAAATAACATAATTATTTAACTCTTGATAAGGTCTGAAAACCACAAAAACTGGAAACGCCAGCTTTCTTACCAAAGCGCTGCATTGATAAAACCATTAGCATAGATATGTCGCCACGTTAAGTTATTAAACGTTAACTTACTAAAAAACATAGATGTATGGTTAACACGTATGACACTTGTCTTAACATAAATTATAAAAGCATACAACATAATATGTTGCACACATTATATGTCCCATTTATTTATTTTTATTAAAATTCATTTTTATATTAACATTTATTTATTTTTCTACTCCCATTTAGACTAAAGATCACTCCTAGCGGACGTACGTTTCAGTGTCACATATCTCGAAGAGTATAACAACACTTTTTATGAGGTTTTATCAAATTTTATGATAATATGTACTCGTATGAACTTTATACACGTACACTACATTTCTCCTTTGCCTCTACATGAGAGCGTATGGATATTATCCCTGGATTTATCCAAGTGTCTTCTTACTGGGGATGCTTAGTTACAGATCATTAGAGAGTGGAAGATCTCTTCGATTTGGTGTCCTTTTTTTTGTTTGCTCAGGGGTAATTTAGATATTCGTCCTGAACAGTCTTGGTTTGTATATTCAGGATAATTATTTGAGACAACGCACCCATAGATTATTCTATCAATCTATAAGTCGAACCAACCTGCCTTTGGAATAGATCAATCACACTTTTTAACCGTGTGTCCTCATATTGACGTGTTTCAGGTGTCGCTCAGCTCATTCACGAAAAATATTTAAAATTTAGTGTAGTACTAAATAATTTAAAAAAAATTATGTTATCTTATATGCTACATTTTGTTATTGTGTTTTAGTGTAACATGTACATTTTTACAATAGTTTTTATAAGTCTTAAAATTTTGAACTGTTTTATACATTTTTTTTATACTTGTTACTTATTAATGTTTGGTCCTTGTGCGAATTAGGGAAACCTGTAATGTGCAAAGGATCTGAAAAAAAACAATATTAATAAATGAAGAACACCTAAAGGCGATTTTGATTATCTCACATATCGGAAGAACTACAAAGGTTTCATTGTAGTTTGTCCTCCCTTAGCAAGATTTTTACTGTTTTCTTGCAAAAGATGTTTCTGTAAACATATTCAGATGCGGGAAGGTTCCTGATCTAGTGGCCGCCGCCATCACCTTCCAGTCCTTACTCTCAATTGATTTTTTTTAATAATATTTTTAATATATCATTTATAGTAAGCTCGAATCCCGAGTGAAAGCGCCCTTGAGAAAATTCATCTTTCTAAGACAGCGCTACATACATTTTCCTTTTATTGTTATTATTATTATAATTAAAAACACTGCTAAAAAAATATTTTCACAAAAACAATATAAACCATTCTTTACACATTTTGGTATGCTGAATACAAAAACAAAATAAACCATTCTTTACGCATTTTGGTATGCTGAATACAAAAACAATATAAACCATACTTTACACATTTTGGTATGCTGAATACAAAAACAAAATAAACCATTCTTTACACATTTTGGTATGCTGAATACAAAAAGAATATAAACCATTATTTACACATTTTGGTATGCTGAATACAAAAACAAAATAAACCATTCTTTACACATTTTGCTATGCTGAATACAAAAACAAAATAAACCATTCTTTACACATATTGGTATGCTGAATACAAAAACGACATTAACTTTAGTCGATTGATGGTTTTTTTTTCATTTTAAAGTAGGAAATGTAACTGAAATCCCCTGCAGTGATATATAATACATTATGCCCTATATTAACTTTGTACGAATCGGCAATTTTAATGCAGTAGTTAAAAAATATAAAACGTATTCTAAGTACAGTATCTGGTGTTAAGTAATACACATCGTTTATAGAGCGTCGTCTCTGTCGCACGATGCGCTAACAGTCCGGTATCGTAGTCACGATGCGGTCAGCGCATCGTGCGACAGAGACGATGCTCTACAAACGATGTGTATTACTTACCGCCAGGTTAACATGAATGGTTGATTTGTGGTTACTAGGATGTCATTGCAAAAACAGATACTGTTGCTTCATATCTATATTTATTTAATAGTTGATTTATTTATTTCAATTTATTTATTTCTTTATTTATATGTGACTGGGATAGCCGCGCGTATCCACTACAAGGAAAAGTGATGACACCTGCTGTGCCTCTCACGAAAATTGTTGTATATGACTGCTAGTGAATCCCAATAAAAGTGTGTTCTCTCCATTAAATGATATATAAAGCTCAGTCTCATAAAAGTATTTATAAAACCAATGAATTATTTTTAGCATAATTACGTCGAATTGAAGGTTTATCACACTTAGTTGATTTTTTAAAGGAAATAAGAACATATTCAATTTACTTGTTACATTTTTTTGGCTTTGTCTCACACATGACATGGATAGTGGCATCGCGTTATAAATATAATATCTAAACTCTAATTTTTATTCTTCCTTATATTCATATCATATATGATAATGGAGATCATTATGGGACAGTGAAATCCTCCATCCAGACTAATCTTGCATTATTCTGGATGCGTCCTTCAAGGATTCGATTATGGAACCTTTTATGACCATATCGAAAAACAGTGCAATAACTTTGTATGTGTAAAATATAGAATAAATTAAATGGGTATTTCATGCTTTAATGGCGTCTTAAAAATGTTTCATACAAGCCCATACAAAATTACTAGATGTTTAATAAATTATCTCAAAACACGTTAAATGTGGGTTGGGTCCTTTTTATAAAAATACGCCTTCATTGAGTATAATGTAGTTGAAGAAAATATATTTTTAATAGTAAAACATATGTTTTATTTATTTACCACGTATGTTACTAGACGACATCCATAACGTCGTTGGCAAAACATCTGTCTTGTAATCTGGGGGTTCCGGGTTCGATTTCCATTGATACTCAATTTTCATAAATAGAGTTTGGTTGGATAAAAGAGATTATCGCATGACATTGAACCTTCCATGTTGTATTGTAAACAAGGAAAGTGTACCGATTCACAATTTATTTTTACAAAGTACATTAATCAACTCACTACTAACAGTCTGTTATAAAACTATACTCATAAAATTGAAATAAACTGTTTCCATATTAATTATCACCTGAGAATAGCTGCTTTGAACGTACCTACGCCCTCAGTAATGTGGAACACGAACTGCGTATCTACCGAAATACATGTATGTATGTATCTGCCAGCATCTTCCTGTCTGCTCGCATCGATGACGTTATGGGACAAATTATATCAGGGAAATTATGCTATCATATTCTTCCTATATCCATATTCTTGTCTGCAATTTGTAACTCAATATGCTTTGTACAGGTGGTGTGCAAGGAGTTTAGATGTCACTTATTTTAAAAATTGTTTCTTAACTTCTTATTTTAGTTATGTATTAGGTTTGACATATTTCAGAGGGTCTGATGACGCAACTTTCGAAAAAAAAATTATGTACTTTTTTCGATCATGATCACGAAACTATCCTGCGTTAAAAAGTTTATATTTATATTTATTGATTACCGACGTATAATGAAATGTTTCCAATAAAATTATACCATTTTTTCGAGGAAAATAATCGAATACCTACAGGATATCATAAAACAGGAAATGTCCTTTCGTTTTAAAAACAAACTAAATGAGTCTTGCGGCCAGTGTCGGAAGGGCTTTTTATATTGAAACATGTATGTGTATTTTTTCAAGAATTATATTTTACAGGAACACTTTTTACAGAAAAAAAATTTAAACACTGTAAAAATTTACGTACTTTACTTGGTCACAAAAATATAAAAATAACTAACTAAATTTATTGTCTTCAATACTTTCAATAAAGCGAAAAAATAAACCGACATTAATTCTTCTTTTTTTATTTATGTTATGTCGATACGTTATTTCCACCCACCGAATTACAAACATTGTACAAAATACCCAAAGTTCCATTATTTTGTATAATGGGGGTGAAGTATTTATCGATACAAACATGAGTATATGATTTACGACATACCAACCTCCAAAAATTTAACACAATTTAGAGCATTTATATATCATACAAATTTAAGGGAAAAAATATTACAGTATATAAAGGGTTCCCAAATATTGGCCAACAATGTGTTAAGTATAGGGCAGGGTATACATATACATAATATAAACAACCCGAGTAGGTACTTTCTTGATTTATGGACTGACCAATGGTCACAAAGCTCCTTTTTTAATTTTTGGTCGATTTTATTCCGTACTTTATGGGCGTGTGTTCCAAATTTAAAATTAAGGCGCGCCGTCGGCGAACCCCTCTTTTTACGATTTATGTTAATTTTTTTTTCATTTCAATGCTTGTTGTATTTAAAAAGAAACTGGATTGGCACGGGTTTATTGTAATATAAAGAAGTTTTACAGGTTTTTCTGCATGTTTGCGAAAAAAACTGGTTATAGAGATTTAAATATTTATTGAATAAAATTGCTTTCACACCATGCGCGGTCGATTTTCGTTGACCTTACCAATTTTCGATTAAGTTAAATTAGTCAGTTATTATGTCGTCGAGCTGGTATTTTTTATATTACCATTGTCGCACGATATTCGATTTCGAAATAAATTGACTTTTGAATTGAGTTTGGCTAACTTAATCATTTGGTTAGTAGAAGGGTTGATTTTTTTTAATATTCAATCATAAGTGTGATGAAAATCAATCAAATACTCGTATAAAAACATAGTAGCATTCTATTCACCAAAAATGTTTCAAGAAATGGAAACAACTTACTTTTGTTTTTTTTTTTAAACGGTTTCACTACCAACGTGTATGAACATACATACATATACAACTGTTAAATTAGATTATAAATATGGGCATTATAGTGCTTTTCACGTGACCTTGAAATCGTTGTTTATACACGAATTGATTTTATGCATTTTGCTTTCTCGTTAACCAATAACAATGTTTATAACTATGAAACCAATGCCATTTTCGATTGATGCTAAATTGCCATTTCTGGGAAAATATTATTTAAGTTCATTTAAGTATTAACTTTAAAATAAAATCAATAAACTTTTAATATTTACTTTAATTTATTTGACACATCATTGCATAAATGTACAATCGGCTAGTGTATTGCCCTACAGCAATCTCTCCCTACCAACCAGACAGATGTTGTGTCTACTATTATTTGAGAAGTTACATAATGTGCATACTATATGTAATTTTTCACGTCTTTCTTAACTGTCTCTGGCTATGTAACCAGTTGCCAACTAGACTCACTCCGTCGTTCGCGGGTTTCAAATAGCGACTTAAAGAGCATTACATTTCCCTTCAGTGACGTAGCGTGTTTCCTGGTTCACGATATGTTTCTTCCCACTATCCCCTCATTTCTCCTACCTGCAAATACCATTTTTATTTTTGTAATATTTTATTTGGTCATGCAATTCTATCTATTATCATTTAATTTTCTTTTTATGAAGATCTTATGTAAATCTTTCAACCAACAATGGAAACAAAATTGTTTAACAATTTTATTTATTTTTTAATATGTCAGCCGGATGTATTACTTTAAAGCAATTTTTGCAATCAGCGAACTTTTATTTCATAATAATTATTAGTATTCATGACCGTATATTTAACGTACTGTATGGAAAAAAATGGAGAAATGTAACATTTGAAATAAAAGGTAAATATCAAGAAATTAATGAAGATTATATTTGAAACATATTGCTTCCATTGTTTATTCTTGACTATCGTTAAGGATGTAACACACCTGATTGGTCCATGAAGATCGTACTAAAGTCGAGCCTAGTGACCCGCAAAAAAACATCTGTAGAATTATGTACGAGTATGATGCGTTGGTATACAAAGGATTCTGTTGTCACCAGACCGGATATACAGTCCATGCTCAGAAACAAAATTGTTCTCAATAGAATTTTTTTGGTTGATTGAAAGAAATTCAACATTGGCAATAAACTTGTCAAATTTTACATTGAACAATGAAGTATTTAAAAAAATGAACACAAATTTTAAAAGGTCATTCAACCAGTATTAAAAAAAATCTAGTATTGGAATTATTTTGAATCGACGTGTTCTAATGGAATAATTTTAAATCGATATTTTATTACATCTTTGATCCTGGGATGAGACTTGGTGGAAATAATAAATGGCTGATTGGAATAAATTTAATTTTGGCAATAAACTTGTCAAATTGTAATTGTACAATGAAGTGTTTAAAGAAATGCATAAAATTTTTAAAAGGCCATTCAACCAGTATAAAAAAATCTAGTGCTGGAATTATTTTGAATCGACATGTTCTAATGGTATGATTTTAAATCGATATTTTACTTACATCTTTGATCTTGGGACTTGAAAATAGTAACATTTTGCGTTCAGCATTAGTCAACTTCCCGACGGCAAACTCTCTTTGACGGCGCTGTTTTCCCGACGGAGAAGAAATTTCTAAGAAATTCTAAAAGTTTTCATTTCTTAAAACTTATTTATTTTGCTTTCTTAAAATATGATCATTGAATGTTAGCACTGTTAATTTTTCACAATCGAATAATTCAGAACATACGAAATAGAGATTTTGATACGTCTGGTCCAATTATGACCCGATCTTGTCCAATTGTGATCAATATTATGACAATGACACGTGGAGACAGAGGTATATAGCTTTTTTTATAAAATCGACCATTGAATAACGTAGAAAACAGCGTTCCTCCTTGCCTTATTTCACCAGTCGTTTTAAAACGCTCTGAGCTAGCCTCTCCTCATCTTGCCTTATTGTTTTGGTACTTGGACCAGTTTTATCTTTGAATAGGTACAAATACAAATAATAACTTCTTGAGAATTAAATAAAAATCATATTGAAAGTCCTACCAAATGTGTTATTAGGTGTCTTTACTTAAAATGTATATTTTATAATTATGTACTTTTACTTATTTATATCTGCATACTTAAGAATTATTCACCAATAAAATATATCAAAATGCTTGAAACACTTCTAAAACAAGTGCATTTTTATCAAAACTCAAGTTTAAATAATAATATTGATAAAATAACAATTTAAATAGCGTCGTTTAGAAAACAAACTCTCTTCAGCTCTTACTCGAAACAACTATTATTGACAAATTAAAAATATTACAAATTAAATATATTTGAGTAAAAGGATAGGAAGGTAGTGGCTGAGGTCATTAGATTTGTTACTTACCCGCATCTGCATATGTTCAGTAAAACAGATTTGGCAATAAGTCAAACTACAAAGAAACCTTTGTAGATATTCCGATATGTGGTTGTAACACATTCGGCTTTAGATGTAGTGTAGTGTTCATATGTTTATGTAAATTACAGTAAAATATAGTAATAGATAAATTATTAGTAGTAAAATACAACTTATTAAATCTTATAGCTGGTATCCGGAGAATATATCGTACATTAGAATGCGCATAAACGTTAATATATACTCGTAGGTACCCAGGCATCAAATTCGTTAACCCAAAATTTGCATACGATCCAATTTTTCTTTTGTTACATACTAGGACTCAGGTATGCAACATTATGATACAATACGCGAATGAACCTTTTTTGCAAATGGAGTCCTAGATTAAATTATGCCATCTGCTCAAATTTGCATGATCAAACGCTCCATTTTAAATATCAGGACAACACAGCTGTCTTTTCATTTTTATACAGTCTTGATGACATTGTTTTGATATGTACACATTACAATAATAAATAAAATAAACTTAAGATTATCGATTTTTTTAATGCATAATTAACCATTTTAAGTGTATTGATATTTTCTAGATAAAATTGAAACAAATAATTTTACAACTGAAGCATAATTTGGAACGATCTTCCTAAGCCCAACCAAATGGGTGCATCCTTATAAATTTGGTGATAAACTAAAAAAAATCTCAAAATTTTCCTCGTTCTTAACTTCTAAACAATTCTTATCATTTCATGTTTACCAAGTTCTTGACTTCTAAACAATTTTTATCATTTCATATTTACCTAGATTTATCTATTATTTTAATTTTCATTACATTTGCTCAAATATTACATTTATTTGTCATATTTCGGATACGGTCATGTATACCAATATTTATTTTTTTAAACTAGTTAATTGGAAGAAATTGCTTTAAAGCAATAAACCGACAAATGTATTCACATGGAAGTGTCGAATCATAAATTGGTACTGAGATGGTTTGTGTATGTGGTAAATAAATGAATAAAGACTATCAAAACAAATATACAGTCACAATTTGAGTTAAAGACATAAAGACAAAGGAAAGTATGGTTAGATCGAGTGAAATATATTTGGAAAGAAGGAATTGTAAGAAAAGTAAGAGTAATCGTAGGAGCTCTATAAGAGTGTAGATGCGGAAAGGAGGAAATATGTGTGTTGAGATAAGTAAGTCTGGCACTCTCTCCTCTCAGCTTACCCCGACAGTGTGACGGCGGGATAATATGTATATGTAGAACACTGTATGTCCTAATTATCTCAAGATTTCTATCGTAATTCTGCTTACAACACTGTTATTTTTTTAAGTATTCTGCTAATAACATTTTTTACTAGCAAACTGTTATTTTTTGTCTGTTCTGTCTTGTCCATGTTCCGCAAAATGGAATGAGTTCAAACGATTTTTTTTTATTAACACAGAGTAATGTGTCTCTGTCAAAGATCATCAAATCAATAGCAAAATTCAATGTTTGACCATATTATGATACCATATATTAAAAATATTTTTTTAAGGTCGGCATTGATTACGAATGAAATATATACTAGGGAAATTGCATTCTATCATTGACTCGTGTATAGCTGCCATAAGTGTTACAAATAAAATATATCATCTGTGATCTAAAATCCTTTACCGATTCGGATATTTTTCAAATTTTCTTGATGGAAAATAATAAATGGTTGAAACAAAATTAAAATTTTAATAGAGATGTCAATTTCAGACGATGGTCGCAGCTGAATAAATTGTCGCTATACAATTTTAAAATCTTGATAAGAGTCCACAAATAAAAATAAACAAAATATTCTCAAGACTCGGGAGTGGCAAAAGGGGCGAGAGAGAATATAGCGAGGGTAGAAATATTCAGCGAGCAGCCGCCAGCCATATCTGGACCAGAAGGGTTTTATTGGAAAGGTGATTTGTATTATTGTCGTAATCATTTTTCAAACTTATATTTCAATTAACAATCGAAAGGAATGTTGCAGCAGGAAAAAAACTTTTCCTGTATTGGACAAATATGTTTATACTGTTTCTACCAAAAAAATATTGTTTTGGTCAAAAAAACTTTTCTATTTCGGGATTACCGAAGTTCGGATTTATTTTCATGTTTGGCCATAACAAAGTCTACAACCACTCTTCGATATATTCATAAAAAAAATTTCGTTATATTCATAAAAAAAAGTGTAAAAATTCGTTATATTCATAAAAAAAAGTGTAAGTATATTAAAAACTTAATTATGTGTTTCATTAAAGGATTTGGTTTTAACTTTGTGGAACTCCATTATATAATATTTAATATTTAATCACTTTATTATTCCACTAATTACATTATTCCCCACTACACGTCCCGCTGGAAGAGAGCCTCGGGATAGGAGGTAACAACACGTGTAGCGGGGATTAACGCAATTAGTTGAGTAACAAAGTAATTTATTGTTAAATATTACTTATGTGTATTATTTTCGATTTCTCACTAATGTGTGACGACCTCTATGAACTAGTTGGTAAAATGCTTGTCTCCCAGCTCTGGAGTTGTGAGTTCGATTCCCGCTGGAACCGAAATTATTTTAAAAAGGATTCCAGTCTGATTTTTACTTAAGGCCTCTACAACATCTTTCTGATAGATTGGAAGGTTGACACATTGCAATAAGCCTGGCAGGCTGTACTGTATACAATTAAAGTGTAATACAATACATTGTATGGAATGAAACTCTTCGGCCCAACAAAGACGACCTCCGTGGCCTGGTGGTAAGACACTTGTCTGCCGATCCGAAGGTTGCGGGTTCGATCCCCGCTGGAACCCAGATTTTTTTAAATAGGATTCCAGTCTGGTTAACACTTAGGGCCTATAAAAACATATTTCTGGTTGGTTGGAAGAGATTGCCCATGGCAATAAACTTGCAAGGTTAAAAAAAAATAAAAAAGATTCCTTTTACAACAATCGAGATCATTTGCTGTCATAATGTTTTTCATGTTCAGCTATATTATTTTACAATATAAAGATTGTTTTCGGTACCGTATTCACGAACTGAGCTATTAAGAGCGTCACCACTCGCAAACGTAATGACCATATTGAACACGTTTTTCGATATTGATATATTTCATATCTCAGTGTATATGTATAAACTGAGGATTGAATTCTTTAATAAATTTTGTAGACATAACTGATCCACTTCACAGAGAAGGACGAGAAATCATTGTTCTTGTTTTTTTTTATTTAATACTTTTGTGCTGTGTAATATATGTTGTTTGATGCCATATCGTTAAATATGTATCAAATGTAAAATAAATCTCCTTTTTTGTAAATTTCCGTTGGTTTCTTTCTTTTTTTATATTCATGATTATTTTTTAAATTTTATTATTTAAATAAATAAATAATTATAAGTTTATTAATAGCAACATAACCTACGAGTAGTATGTACATACACGTATATCCTGAAATTGCATATATAATTTAAGATAATGGCGATCTTCTTCTTCTTCTCCCTGGCTCCATCCCAACTCATTGTCTGCGAAGACTGTTGGGGTCAGCTCTCCTCGTCCTCAGGTTGTATGCTCTTCTGTCCCGGACTACGTCCCCCAGACCGTGCCTCTGCATCAGGTTATCTTTTTGCACCACCCATGAATTCTTTGGCCTTCCTCTGGTTGTTATTCGAGGAAGATCCATGATAATTGCCTGGTTCACAATGTGATCGGGTGCTCTGCGTTCAACGTGCCCATACCATCTCAATCGCCTCTCCTCCATCTTGCTGTTCATGTCTGTAACACCTAGGCTTCCACGAATGCGTGAGCTTTTTATTTTGTCTCTTAGGAACACACCTGCTGACCATCTTAGCATGCGCATTTCAGCAGTTTCTAGTTTCCTAGAGTAAGAGTTATACATCGTCCAGCATTCGGAGCCATAGAGGAGTGTAATACTTTTCCTTTTAACTTTACTGGCATTTTCGGATCACATAGAACTCCCGTCATTGATCTAAACTTCATCCATCCCACAATAATTCTATGTGTTACATCTGCTGCACATCCTCCATCGCTATGGATGAGTGACCCAAGATACTTAAAGGAGTCGCAATTTGGTAATGTTTCTCCATCCATTTGCATTACGGGAGATAATGGCGATGAAAATACATATAAGAGAGAAGCTATCAAAAGGTCTGGGCTCATCTCGTAACATACCTCTAGCCAAGATACACCCTCACCAATAGAGGGCGAACCTGGCTGCGAGGACATCAGATGTTTTTCAGCCCACACCCTTGTACAAGTAAATTAAAAAACAGAAAATTAATAAATTACAATCAATAAGCAGTCAATACAATCAATACTTTTAATTAAATAATAGATTTATCGATAAAAAAAGTAATAAATTACTACAATTAACGTCATGGTGATTTTATATTCTATATGGTTGTCTTGAGAGACTAGTTTCTTATATCTCGAATAAATGTCGTTAGGACAAAATTTTCGTTGCTTTTCATTCCAAACTCAATAAATGTATTTTATTATGAAAGATAATAGTTCTGCGTATTTTTTCGGGGATTGTTTGACCGTTTTTTTAGCATCATTTTGGAGATGAAACAAAATAAGCTGTTTTCTTGGTACTTGGTGCTTTTTTACTACCCCAAAGGAAAACAATACGACACAAACAAAAAAATGATATATACAGTATGTCGACGATGTAGTCAGCGATCGTGGGTGTCAAATGTGCTTTAAAAAATTGTAATGGTCATACTGTACTAAGTCGATTACTACTGATGACGATAAAATTAAGGCTTTCATCGAGAATAACCAGCGTTTTACAACACGATAGATTATTGAGACATTGATATTATAGAAAACTACTGTCAACAAGCATTTGATGATTTTTCCGTTTGAATTAAATCTACAATACGAAGTTACTTTCTGGATAACCGAATACAATGTGTAAATGACAAACAATCCTTTGAATTAAAGAAAAAAAATGTATTTAGACTGAAACGGATATTCGACCTTAAATACGAGTATATGTCCATATTGATTCATTCCGATGTTTTAGCTATAGCAATTATTTGACTTATTTGAGTAACTGTTTTTAAATATTCGACTTAGGCTCGAATTCAAAGTCCGGCCTTAATACTAAATATTTGTTTCCCTTAAAATGTCGTGATTTGTTTTCAGAGATGGATCTCATACGCTTCAAACTTTCAAAGTTAATGAAACCACGCGACTCCCTTATTTATGAAAGCTCTAACAAATATATACAAAATATCATTTTAAATACTAATTTCTTCAATAAAAAGATAAGCTTGATTACTTACTTTTAAGGTCGAACTGTGACTTCGGGCCATACAATTTCATTTCAAAATGAGCAATTTTAAAATGTTATTTAAATGGCCTTGTTTCCCTGAATCTGGTACCGTTCATGCTACCCAGGAAAAAAATATTTTGGATTCTCCCCTGTAAATACGTTTGCTTCCAGGTATAATTTTTTATCCGTACATTAACCCTTACATGTCCATCGTTTTCCATTTCGAAAACAATAAAAATAAATCTGGCAGATGTTCAGTGGGCAGTTTTATTTTTGCATAATATTTGCAACGGGTACCCGTCCTTCAACTTTGCAAATTTGTTTTAGTTCCGAGTACATTCAATTTTGCCAAAATATGCAGACATGGGGTTGTGCGGATAAAAAGAGTTTACAGTTTATTAAAAAATATATATTCTTGTCACAACTTAAAAAGGTTCGATTTTCAGTTAACATAAATTTAAAAATGTATATATTTACTTCCGTATTCAATTTCAGCCATTTTTTTTATTCAGATTGGAATTAAATTGTATTCCTTTGACAGCTTTGACAGTCTTTAAAATATTTCTTTTCCTTATGATTTTAACGCTTTAACTTCGTTATTACCATATTTGTTAAAGAGCGAGTATTGAAGATAAAATAACTTGTGGCTCTAACGAGGTGATCCGGGATGCTGTCCTCTTCTGAATCTGAGTCAGAAGAATTGTTATCAGGAGTATATACTAATATAGGAGGTCAGAAGATTTGTTATCAGGAGTATATACTAATATGGGTCAGAAGAATTGTTTTCAGGAGTATGTACTTATATAGGAGGTCAGAAGAATTGTTATCAGGAGTATATACTAATATAGGAGGTCAGAAGATTTGTTATCAGGAGTATATACTAATATAGGAGGTCAGAAGAATTTTCATGGACATAAAAAATCTGAATCCAATTACCAATGAGTGTTTTTATTGAGTTTTGGCACCGAAATAGTCTTTCAAATATTTACTTGCCTTGTGAATTTAACACCATAACTATGTAACTACATTAATTAATACTGATACTTGTATTTGTGCAAGAACTAAGTAATATTTAATACAAGTTTCAACATGAAAGATTAGTTCAAAGCCTTTTTGGAACATATGAGTATTCTGCCATTCACAACATAAATTCCTTCAACCAGTCTAAGATATTGCAGATTTTTTTATCTAAAATAATAATTTTAATATTTGCAATTAAAATCTACATTTCTATTTACCATTCAACCAGCATAATTTGTCATTGACTTTTTAACCCCTTAATTCAAAATTGGTATATTCGATTAAAATTTAAAAGATCAATAATTTCACATAAAGATTTAGTTTCATTTCAATTTGTAGATAAAGTTCAATTGACACTTACCCGCTAACTAGATGATCTTAGAATTACAAGAAACTGCTGTTATAAGTCAAATTAAGAAATAAATGTTGAGATGCTTTGAATGCATTGAAATAATAAGCTAAAAAATAAATATATATGCGAGAAATGTTGTAGAAGATTTAACTCGGAGAAAGGTAAAGAATATGAGAAACAGAATATTATTTATGTCATGATGTATGGATTTGGACGAGGTGAGAGCTGTGCGTTTAGTGTTTTATCTTCATTGCCAGCCCCAAAACGAGCAGGGTTTAATGGTAATGTATTTTAAATATAAAGTCAATAGCATTATATTATTTACCTACCTCAGATGACGATAGAACTAATCTAGAACTAAAGTCTCCCAGACTATTTTTCGCCAAGTCGATCAATCGCTCACTCGTCGTCTTTTCCCAGCCTCCTAGATTTTGCCACCCATTGAGCTTGCATAATGATCTTTGTTGATCGTGTCAACTGAGATCTACGAGTACTTGCGATGCCAACCTTCACCATGATCTATCCATGCCAAACCTCGAGTCCTTATGTCACTGGTTATTACCTATTACATTAAACTAAGCATTATTATCACTAAATTTCAAATCTTCACAAAATCCTCGATCTTTTAATAATATTTCTTATTCACAAAGATACATCAACAAAGAAATACAAAATAAAATAACATTTTCACTTCTCCATTGCCATAAATCTTATCACCAAATAGTCACTCTCCCCCTTTTTATTGCCGAAAATATTCTATTCATCCACACACATCCAAATAACATTTGGCTCAACAAACTGTCTCGCGAGCCTCCAGTATTGTCCATTCAGTGACCCTGCCTCCACGCTTTACGGTCCCCGGAGGTCAGCCGGTCAGGGGCGGGTCAGCAAGGGTCAGAAGGGTCCCTTTACCTTTTAAATTCCCTGGGAGTGACCCTCCTCAACCGCACGCACGCCATAACAACGCATTTATTTTGTGAAATATTTAATTAAGCGGAAGATTTTTTTAAATTTCTTACGCTCGTAAATCATCTTTAAGGATTTGGTTCTGTGGTTTATCTTGTAGTTGAATAAGTGATAGATGTTGACACCTCTTTTTTGCATGGTAACCGACAGGGAGATATTCTTTGTGATTGTATTGATATTCGATTTACATTGTGTTATATAACTATTTTAACCTTTACCATAATATATACAGTCTAAGTTAAACAAGTCATTCTTCACTGTGTTCTATGACTATCTTAACTTGAGAGAAGAGAACGCCAGTCTTTTATTGCAACACAAATCTTTCGCCTTTTCTACATGTAAACACTTTATCATATAACTCCTACGATTTATCTGACTATTTATATTTACCTCTTTCAAATGATCAGTACCTTGATTCAACTATAAGTTTCTTAGTCTTTCTCTGCTATACTTTCAACTCATATTTGTACTGTACATTAGTTTGGTCAGTTTATCTTCATTCATTCATTACATGTCTGAACAATTTCAGACTACTCTATTTCATATCTCAAATCTAATAACTTAAATAATAAGTTAAGAAACAAATCTAATAACTTAAATAATAAGTTAAGAAACAAATCTAATAACTTAAATAATAAGTTGAGAAACATTTTAAAAATAAGTGAGATCTAAACTCCTTGCACACGATCTATGCAATGCATATTCAGTTACAAATTGCAGACAAGAATATGGATATGGGAAGAATATGATAGCATAATTTCCTTGATACAATTTGTCCCATAACGTCATCGATGCGAGCAGACAGGAAGATGCTGGCAGATACATACCAGCATGTATTTCGGTCGGTACGAGTTTATATCTAGTTCGTGTTCCACATTACTCAGGTGATAATTAATATGGAAACAGTTTATTTCAACTTTATGAGTATAGTTTTACACCAAGCTGTTAGTAGTGAGTTGATTAATTTACTTTGTAAAAATATATTGTAAAGCAGTACACTTTCATTGTTTACAATACAACATGGAAGGTTTAATGCCGTATGATTATCACTTTCAACCAAGTAAAAATATATTAATGACGCCTTAAGTAAAAAAAATCAAACCAAATCTCTTTTTAATAAAATTGAGTACCAACGGCAATCGAACCCACAGGCCCCGAATTAAAAGACAGGTGTTTGGCCAACTAGTCTAAGGAGTTCATCGATGAATATATGTGATAAATAAATTAAATATATGTGATAAATAAAATATATGTGATAAATTCAAATTATAGTAATTTACTTATGAGTTTTTATTATTAAAGAACTATTTTTCTCCAAATACATCGTACAAATCATGGCCGTTTCTGTGTAAAAAGGGTCCATCCCACAGTTTATATGTTCTGAGATAATTCATGAAACATCCAGTATTTTGTATAGTATTGTATTATAACTTTAAGATGTAATTAAACCATTAACACCCATTTAATTGACTTTATATTTTTATACATACAAAATTGTTGCATTGTTTTTTGATATTTACAATGAATAATAAAATGTCCTTTTTGCATACGTACATTCATAAAAGGTTCCATCATCGGATTCTTGTAGGACGCTTCCAGTTTCCATTATGCAAAATCACTCTGGGTGAGGGATTTCGTTGTCCCATAGTGATCACCATTATCATATATGATGTGAAGACAGGAAATAATAAAAATAAAATGTTATATTTATAACACGACGCCACTGTCCATATCTCAAAACTCTCTTGAGACAAAGCAAAAAAAATGTTACAAGTAAAATGAATATTTTAGTTTTCTTAAAAAATGGCCCAGTTTCAATTAGACGTAATAATGCAAAAAATGATTCAACTCACAGAATACAGTTTTGTTTTGGTTTTGATTTGAAGTGTCGAAAAAGCTTTCATGTAAATATCAAGCTTAATATTGATGTTTTATAGTAAAATTACGTCTAACAGTTTTTTGCCCATACAAACGGTGAAATATTTCCTAGAATACCTCTAATCTTCTCTAAAAATCATGTTTGCACAAAGTTAACCAGTTAAATGGATACTTCATAGTTAAGTTCCGTCTTCAAAAATGATTTATTAGCAATATATAAAGAGATAAGTATATGTATATACCATCACGCCATTTTCCTGTTGGAGTAGGTAGAGAGAACTGAGTGCCAGACTTTCCTATCTCGATACACATTGTTAACCTCTTCTACACTCATATAACTTTTACGATTTCTCTGACTTTTTACATTTCCTTCTTTCAGGATACCATTCACTTGATCCAACAATACCTTCCTTTGTATTCATCTCACACGCCTTCCACTCACATTTGCACTATATCTGTTTTGTTATTCCTTTTTCATTCATTCGTTCCACATGCCCAAATCATCTCAGCGTGCTCCTCTTCATCTTATTCGATACATCAGCCTTAAGTTCACATACACTCCTTATAACTTCATTCCGTATTCTATCATAAATTGTCACTCCATGTAGGTATTCGTTTCAAAACGCGCATTTCTACAGCATCTATTTGGCTCCTCTCAGTCTTTTTCCACGTCCACGTTTCACTCCCACAGAACAACGTAGGCACCAAAATTCTATTGTAAACTATCAACTAAGCAAATTTTGACACTGTCCAGTTCAAGTATATATGTTTTAGTGCCTCGTTGACTTTGATTCTATCGCCGATCGATACCGCTTTTGACTCTAACCCATCATCTGAGAAAATACCATTCAAATAGAAGAATTCGTCCAAGTGACAAGATATTTTCTAAATTGTCTCAAAACAGATAAAATGTGGCTTGGGCCTTTTTCGCATAGTTACGTCCAATTACGAAACATATTCTCCGTTATTGCTCTTTCAGGATACAAAAGAAACATTGTCAAGTTCACCCTTATTGTCGGGAGCAGTATCTCGCATTTATTTTAATGTACAATAGACGCCCATTAAGGGGATCAAATACGCGATAGTCCCACAAGACCACACATCCTCCGTTCTCCATAATAGCTAAGCCTGTCTCCACGTGTGAGCCAGCCATGCATAATAAAACACATATTTCGCGTTATACACCTTGAGCCGAATCGTAAAAATGAATAAACCGTGTATGAACCGACATTTTATGACGACATTCAGACAGTCACATTTTAGTTCAACTGAATAAAGAAAACAGGACATTTTCGAGGAATACATACACCTTACCACATAATATTTCGCTTATTTGTGCATACACTGCAACTGCGATATACGGATGTTTGTTCTGCCTGTTATCTTGAGACATATAAAAATAAAATTACCAACAGAGATTCGAAATGAACAAACATTTAAAAAAAATAACTAATCCCATATAATATCTGTTCTGAGATAATTAATCAAACATGGAACATTTTTTTAAGATAATATTTATTTATTTATCTATTGAAAAAACATATTAATGCTTTTGTGAAACAACTAGTTTATTCAAAGAAACTGCTACAGCGTTATAAATTTGCCAAAATTGTATTTGCAATGAAGTGTTAAATAAATAAATCAAGATATTATCCGATAAATCCACATTTCGAATGATTCTATCTTATTTAGTATTATGGTCTTCGTGGGCCATGTATCAACACCATAAAGTAAAATAGACCATTTATAGTACTTAAGCATGCCTTGCCGTTTAAAATTCAAATTATCATTGCAAAAAACTTATCTCATCTAAATAAATCTAACACGTGTTATCTTATTCTCATTTGTCTTCAACGTAAAAAGAGGAATTGATGTACCAAGACAATAATGTATAGTATAATACGTGTACCATAAGTGAGTAAACATTACCTACATTTAACATGGTATACGCACGTTTATAAGGTAAGAAAGGGTTAGAAATGACAAGGTGCATCCTTGCTTAGATATTATAATACATTAGTATATGAAGAAGACAGAACCGTATTCTCCATTAAGCAGAATTGCCTAAAGGTACGAACCTTTCAGGGCATACAAATAATATTTCGAAGAAAAAAATAAATTAAAAGTTCTTAATTTGATTTAATTCATTGCTGAAATTGAGTTAAATTTAAGATGAATTTTATGGCAGTCTATGTCATAAAGTGAGAAACCGACGAAGCAAGATACATACATATCATCACGTGGTAGACAAAAAAAACATAGCGCCAGACTTTCGTCTCTTCTAAATCCTTACAAGTTTTAACACAACTCTTACGATTTCTGTGGTAATCTCTTACAACGTACCAGAAATGTGTTAAATAAATCTTGAGTAAAAACCAGATAGGAAATCTTTTTTTTTAATGTGAATATAAACGAGAATCGAACCCGTAATTCTCGAGTTGGAAGACATGTATCTTATCAACTAGGCCACTGAGGTTGTTCATTTATAATAAAATAATAATAATTCGCTTATTGAGTGCGGAAAACAATAAATAATAATGTTATTGTTTGATTATTTTTGTCGCACCTTTACACTTTCCGCCGCATTATCTAACTAATCTGTTTGGAAGTTACTCTTTAAAACGATAGATTCAAGAAAAGTTAATTCACAGAAAATTATTTTATACTCGTACATGTTAATTATATTTATGGAAATCGCCAATTGGCCTGGACAGCCAATCTTAATTCTAAATTCTTCTCGTAGGCAAACGAAATGTTTAAAATAAACGACCCTCTATTTCTTCCGTAGCTCCAGGGATAAAAGGGTTACGTACGAATTTGAATAATTTTATTTCTGCATTTATTTTTTCCCGTGTCGCTACGGTGCGAATTCCAAATTTGAAAATGCTCCCGAGGCATAGAGAATAATACAATACATTGAAAAAAAATCTTAAAAAATAATAGATTACAAACAAAAGAGGGAGGGCTGGAAAAACAGAAGGAAAATCTGTTATATTGTATATATAATATTATGTAGTTGGAAAGAGTCCTAGAAGAAGCAGTCCCTGATACAAAGCGATCGAACCCCGACCTTAGAGATAATGATTGATTTTCTTATTTACCTCTCTTGCCAAAGTAGTTAGTGCGATTGTGAATTTTGATCGTCTCAATTCAACACTGCTTCCAGTTTGTGAACGTTTACCTTTCACGTTGATGGTACTTCCCACAGCATAGTAACTGGATTCAGAATTCCACTTTCACAGGTGGTGTGGAGATCAATTCTCAATAAAACTGCAACGTCAAAGAATTCCACTTTCATAGATGGTCTGGAAATGAATTCTTAATAAAACAGTAACGTCACAGAATTCCACTTTCACAGATGTCATGGAGATGAATTATTAATACAACGTCACAGAATTCTACTTTCCAGATAGCCTGGAAATAAATTCTCAATAAAACTGTAACGTCAAATAATACCACTTTTACAGGTGGCATCGATATGAATTCCCAATAAAACTGCAACGTAACAGAATTTCATTTTCACAGATGGTCTGGAGATAAATTCTCATTAAAACTGTAACGTCGCAGAATTTCACTTTCACAGTTGGCCTGGAGATGCATTCTCAATTCTCCGGAGTGTGTTCTTTGTTAGAAGCTATTTTAGCGTAAGAGAGACTTAAATCACAAAGTCACAATAACACATTTTACAATTCAAATGCATTAATAGCAATTTTCTTACGATTATAATTCGCCAATCGTTAGAATGCAACAATTAGGTAACTCCATATCTGGTTAGAATACAACAATTAGGTGACTCCATATCTGGTTAGAATGCTACAATTAGATAACTCCATATCTGGTTAGAATGCAACAATTAGGTAACTCCATATCTGGTTTAGTGGATATTTTTGTAGTCGGTGTTGTTGAATACAAAAGGATCCGCCAGAACTTGATCAATTTTATATATTGACTAGGAGAATAGTTATTTATTCCATTTAACCTTAAGTATTTTTTTCAATGTGTCCTAAAATAATCTCCTTGACATAAATTCTATATTTTATAAGTCTTGTAATGTTGATAAAAAAATGTACTTTCCGTGTATATTTTTGCATCATATTTATTAAAAAATATATATATTCTAAATTGAATGTTTTTTTAGAAGAAATTGATATGTTATCTTTTGTTTTTTAATTGTTACTGTGATATGTAAATGACACGTAAGTGTTGTTTAATTTGTTAAATAAATAAAAAAGGAGGATTTTGGTAATTTCGTTTGGCGAGCAAATCCTTATCATGGTCGTTTTCCTTCTATTTATTAAAACTTTACTTTCAAAATGAATCTAGTCCAGTGAAGAAACAATTGAGCCTAATGAATATAATGGATAGGCCACATTTATTTATTTATTTACACATGATAAGAAATGTGGGAGCTTTAAAATTTATGAAAAAAACAACAGGTCATTTAAAGTTGATACACTAATTACATGGATGTGGACTTATTTCCTTTTATCTGTCGTGTCTACAGTAAACTAAACTTCTGTCTGTATCTATTGACATATTTTGATGTTTTTTCCAATGCTTGATTATAAAATATCCTACTCCGATGCAAATTCTCATCAACTTGATAAACAGTGAAACTCAATTAGACGTATGTATCACACGAATCAAACCCCGCATATTTCATCATTCCAGACAGACCAATAAGTTCATCCCACAATGTCCCACACATAATCACCAAAAACACACTAACATACACTCGAGAGTTCATACAAACCTTTGTTACAAGTCACACATCCTGTAAGCCCAAGCACTCAAACTCCTGTCGCAATAATAACCACGCTCCGATACTCTGCCTGATTTTTTTGCTCCCTTTTGACTTTACTGAATTCGATACACACCATTATATGTTATGGGAACCTGATAGGCGTTATAAAAGAAACCATTCTGGTTATTAAATTAAGATAATTATGAGTTTGCTGTATTGTATTGGGTTCGTAACATATAATATTGTTTACATGTCTATGATGATTTTCAATTGTTGTTTTATTTTTATAAACTTATGTATCAGAAAGACAATTACCTCAATTAAATTAAATAAATAAATAATACACGAGAATGTCAAGTAACTTATAAGGACTTAAATATTTGATGAATATATTGTAGTTAAATTGCATATGTTTGAATATATTAGGTCAGTTTAAATTGATCTCCATTGTTAAATTTCGTTTTATAAAAGATGTTTTTTGCAAGTCCATAGAAAGCAACTGGAATAAATCTAATGTGGGATAGGCCATTTTTGCATACATACATTAATGTGTAAAAGAAACCAAATCCACAAAAATATATTTTTAATATCGAATAAGAATACATCATTTGACCATGTGCAAAAATTTCCAGTATGTAAAATATGTACCTATTCCATTGTTAAATTCAAGTTTGAAAAAAATCTTTTGAAAATATTTGAAAAATAATATCTCAAAACAGTTAGAATGTGAATTAGATATATTTTCGCATATGTAAGGTGTTCATTGTAAACAATAGTGTGTCCACGCAATATCGCCCACTATAGTCAGCAGTATAGTGAGAAGCACACGCCACACACATGCGGGGCACGCACACACGTGCGCGCGGACCCGGCCACGCCCCCTCCCCCGGCCGCTGGCCAATCATAGCCCTTTAGACTCCGCCGAACACCCTCACACTACCCATGCATATTGATCTGCGGCGGACACCCCTATGAGCGTTTGGATGTATGTGCCTGGTACTAATGCACTGGGTGGTTACAATCTATATATAACAAAAAAAATGTTTTTCTGAGTGTACGAAAAAGGTACTATAATCCCATTCTGATGAATTTTAATAAGGTCAAGATCCACACAAAAGAAAATTATGATGTGTGTTTGTTTCACATTCAAACCTTTTTATATATTTATATTTCTACATGCATATCATCACGCTGGTCCCTTGCGAGGTAGGCACAGAGAACCGTCCAGGTCATCTGTGAAAGTAGAATCTCCAATTTTTTTTATCCAATTGCATAACTTTCGCTTCCTCCGCATTCATACATCTCAGCATGCACAATATTCTATTATTCGTACTTCTCAGTATACATACTTTTAAAATCTGATCCATTTGATCAAGCCATGTTTTCCTCGGTCTACGTCTTACACGCACACCTTGGACTTCTGAATCGTATACTCGCTTAGTCATTCATTTTCTCCACATGTCCAAACCATCTTAAAACTCATTTCTTCATCATACTTAAAGTCTCGATTTTATCCATGTATTAATTTCTAATGTCGTCTTTCCGCCTTCTTTTATACATTAACACTCCACATTTGCTTGTGTATTACTGAGGGCATATAACATGAAAAAATAAGTTGATGTTTTTTTACAATTCTTGATTACAAAATACTTCGTTGCAAACTCTCATCAAATTGATAAACAGTGAGATTCAATTACATGTATGCACGAATTATTACACGAATCAAACCCCGCATATTTCATCATTCCAGACAGACCAATAAGTTCATCCCACAATGTTCTACACATAATCACCAAAAATACACCACACTCGAGAGTTCATACAAATCTTTGTTACAAGTCATGCATCCTTCAAGCCCAAACACTCAAATTCCTGTTGCAATAATAACTACGCTCCGATCTGCTGTCTGAATGTTTTGCTCCCTTTTGCCTTTATTGAATTCGGCCCCCCATTGTACGTCATGAAAGCCAAATAAGCTTATTTCCTTTGAGCAAAAGGTTTTCTAGCTCTAGAAATAGTGAACCTTTGATCTTTCTAATGTCGTATGTGACTGGTACTAATGCACTGTATATTGCCACACAATATATTGTCATGTGTCTATTGAATTGCTAATTAGCATATTTAAAAATTATTACAGCCTGCTTCCATCTACGAGAGACAGGGAAATATCACAGTCCGTCCAACATATATCTGACTGGATCCGGGGAGTCCAACCAATTCAAAACCTACATATCCTTCCACATTCGCTGCAAACATGGACAGAATCCTTTAGGACCTCGGAGACCTGCTTTATTTGTTGTTGCTTCTTATGCAAATTAGCTAGTCAAATCTAGTCGTGAACCAATTACCAATCTCGTACTCCACAAGTTTCGGTTTTTGCTTGCTCCTCCCAATACAGAATTTCTTGATCGAACGACAATATGATAAATGCTGTAGATGTTCTTAAAGCAAGGAGCATATTATAATAGCATAATTGGCATTTAAACTACTCACTAGCTCTAAAGTAACAAACATAAAAATGAGAACATTTTGAAAACTCCTATTTTGAAATATAACATGTACAGGATGTCCCAAAACATGTATATATACTTTGAATGATTATAAATTCAGTAATGATTAAGGTATATCATATTTAAGATTTAAATTTCAAATTTAAAAAAAATACAAGAATCTATCACATTAATAATTTTCTTTAATGTCCTCAAGTTTAAAATATATTTTACATACCATCATGGCATTTTCCTGTCGGAGTAGGCAGAGAGAATAGAACGATAGACGTTCTTATCTCGGCACACATCATTCGTCTCTTTCACATCCAAACACCTTCTTGGAAAACTCCTACGAGTTCTGTAACTTTCTATGTTTCTTTCTTTCAAAGTATCAAACACTTGATCCAACTACACTTTTCTTGGTCTTCCCCCTTGCAGATTTAATAATAATAATAATAGCCTGCTTCCACTCACATTTCAAAATATATTTTTTACAGTACTATTTGAATTATAAAATTAGCAAACACCCGGTGATCCCAGCGACGCGGCCGGGCGCCTAGCCGCCACACAATATATCTACGGACCGGGCTGCTTCAACCCCATACGCAACAACCGGCTACCATCCTTTGGGACTAAAAAGACTAAGGGAAACAACCCCTACGTATATGACTTACGTCATTTTGGACGCAATATTAAATGGCGCTTTAGTCGTTTTGTCACGAAAATTGGCAGGTAAATGGGAGAGGGTTATATTTGTATGCATATACATATATATGTGCTGTTGTAAACTGGGGGTAGTTGTAGGATTTCTCTGTCCTCCTTTCACTGTTTTGGGGTTTTGGCGGTAAAGGGATGTATCCAAAACAAAACAAAACTTCAACATTTTAAAACTTTTATCATTTAACATTTATCCTTTTGATTTTAATCCTACAAATTAATTAAAAAATTATTATTAAAATTTCCATAATCATTTATGGTTTTTAAATATCGTCGTACAAAATGCAAAATATTTTATCTCATTTTTTTTTGTGAAACTATTTTTAAAAATAATACTTAAATAACAATTTACTCGTATATACTATAGAGTAGACTCTTAAAAAGCGCGCCACTACGGTAATCGAACCCACTATTATTGATACCTATATTAATTGTTTTACTAAAATAAAATTAATTTAGTTAAAGTATAGGAAGATAGTGGTAAATCTATTTTCCATTTGTATATGAATATACGAAAAGGACCTAACCCACATATTACCTGTTTTGATGAGCAACATTCTGTACGCTTACTTGGAACATTTTTTTTTTCAACGGAATTCAACCCTGATATACTATACTCATTTATATCATTATTAGTTAATAAGGCATTGTGTTGAATCTATGTGAATACGTGGTAGAGTATGTATTTGAATGAACGGTGGCTTAACTGAATGGTTTAACCCTTCCCTTACGGTGATAAAAATAATACGCGTGCTCCGGTGTTGGGTAGTGAGTACGCAATCAAAAATTAGCGATTTTAAATCGGAAAAATAAGAACATTCATAGATAATCCCCTTAATTAATTATAATTGAAGTTAAAAATTATAATAATTGAGATTTATTTGCTGAAAACATTAAAAAACCATCTGAAAACATTAAAAAACGCTCACGGAACGGGCGTATGTCTAACCTATTTGCAAGCCTAGAAGCTACTAGTGGCGCGGAACGTCAGTCGCATACCCCGGCGCTTACGCCTTTGCTTGCGACGTTGAGACAATTCAGCTCCTCGCAATTCAGTCTAGTATGCAAGAGTGAGATGCGAATATAGTGTCGCGCTTCCCGCATACTATTCACCTATCGTCAAGACGAGGCACTCGCAACGTTTAAATGCGAATTTGTTTTCGATCTTTACAAAACACCTCGATGTAGTCGATAAACTCTGATTATTATTAATATTATTTTTTAAATCAATGCGTAAATATATTATGGAGGAATACCTAAAATCTTAACCTTGTATTTATTATATTTATAGAGATATTGATGGTTATTAGAAGCAACGTGTAGAAGATACCCAACACAGGGAAGGAAAGGTTAATATTTCAAAAGGAGTAAAACAAGGATGCGTTATGTCACCCTGGTTGTTACATCGATTTATGTGTGAAGGAACTATAGAGGTCAATGGATGGATATGCGAATTGACATATGCTGATAAGATTGCGGTGTTGGTGGAGAGTAAAGATGAATTGGACACTTTAGTAAATAAATTTTATGAAAGCCACGAAGAGAAAAATGTAATAAGAATATTGCGAAATCCAATACTATATAATAGTGATAGAAAAGTATGAAAAGAACAATGAAAGATTGGAGCAAGTTGAGGGATTCTGCTGTTTAAATGCTACTCTCTCAAATAATGGAAGAGTTACGAGGGATATCGAACGGGATGCAGCGATACGAAACAAAGTCAACGGGGCACTAAAACGTATATACTCAAACCGTACAATATCAAAATCTGCTAAGATGATAGTCCATAACAGTATTTTATTATCAACTTTGATGTATGGGAGTGAAATGAACGGGCGAGGAATATTTATAGTTCAGTCAAGATTATACACGACTTGTAAAAGATACTCATTATGGCTTGATATTTTTGCACATACAGGATCGATTTAGACATATATTTTTTAATTACAAATAAACAAAAAAAAGTAGGTTTAGTGTGTTGGGGTTTTTTGGTAAATATACAAATTTATATATCAATTTATACAAAAATCTTAGAACCACTTGAGTATACACGTAACTCACGGTTTGTCAGCGCATATATTGGAAATACTCCCCCGCACGTGATGAAAAAACAACATTAGCATAAGTCTTGTGAGTATTCTTACCAGACTGGAATCATTTTTTTTTTAATTGGCATCGAGAATCGAAGTCCAAACCCCCTGATGTAAGTCAAGCGTCCTACCAAATAGACCACGGAGATCTCCAATGAGTGTTGATACATTGAAAAGATTCATCAGGCAATACTTTCTACTATTAACGGTTGGCACCCCTGAAGTTAATATTGAGACAATTTTTTAAAAATTTAAAACAGGAATCTATAACACAATCATTTGCCAAAGGGTATACCTATATATAAATGTATATCTTAAGAACTAATATAATTTATATATTATAACTACCTATAAATTAACTTAGTTTTAATTTCCTACATGTCATTTGATTTTTAATAGTATCAATATTAATATCTTAGAAATAATTTATTTTACACAGGACAAGAAGTATACATAATTTGCGAAAAAAACAACAGGTAATTTAATTCGGATACGCAATTTTAATGGATCTGGGTTTGTTGCCTTTCATTTGTCGTGTCCCCAGTAAACTAGGCTTTTGCTTGTATCTCACTGAGGACATAGGTATAGCATGAAAAAATAAATCGATGCTTGTTTCCGATTTTGAATTATGTAAAACCCCGTTACACATTCTCATCAACCTGACAAACAGTGACACATATGTACGAGTATACATCACGCGAAATCAAACTCCTCACATTTCATCAGTCCAGACAGACCAAAACATTCATCCCACAACATACCGCACACAATCATAAAGCAAAAATAATAATAATACATATATATACAAAAATATAAATATAAAACAACAAAAAACACCACACTCAAGAGCTCACACAAACCTCTTCCACAAGTCATTCCTCTTGCAAGCCCAAGCGCTCAAACTCCTGTCGCAATAACAACCACGCTCCGATCGACTGCTTAAACTGTTTTCCTCCCTTTACCTTTATTGAATTCGGCACCCCATTGTATGTCATGGGAGCTAAATAAATAAACTCGTATTATTAATTAAATCTGATACGACATATCCGAAAATATATACAACATATCCGAAAATATATAACGGACACGTTGATAAGCATGAACGCGAAACAACATTTTATTAGGCACATATAATCAAGCATTCAGACTTTGAACCATAGCAAGAAATAGGCACGTAACTCACAGTTTCACATCGTACATGTTGGGATTATACCGTTCGTGGAGCATACGTATTGTTACCACACGAACACTTAAACGACACTAGGATTCATTTTATAGGCACCATTGGGAATCGAACCCGAAAACCTCGAGTGGGAATCAAACGTCTTCCCAACTAGACCTAGGAGGTCGCCATGATGGATGCTATGGGGGATGGTATAAAAGCTTAACACTATGCAAAGTAATATCAAATTTAATTTGACGGTTTTCGCTAAAATAGATAAGAGGTAATTATTGTGGTCAGAAACAGAGTAGTAAAATAAATGATACCTCAAAAAGATATCGCCCAACTCACACAACTTAAGAAATTTTTGGTAAAAAGTTATACGAGTATCGACAATATATCTGATAAAATCAATATAGTTTATTCGTATTGCTCAAATTTAAAAAAATATTTAAATATGGGTATTGTTTGAAATGTTTTAAGACAAATTGTTACAAATAATTCAATATTAAATCTAATTTTGTGAAACCCGTTAAATAATGTATAATCTAAGATTTAAATGCATATGCCATATTTCGAAACCAATTTTAAATTGGTTTACTTTTATTGGTGACAGAAAATGTCCATAATTATCAACTTATACAAAAAAAAACAATCCAACAGCGGGTTGAATTCCCCATTACATAGAATTACAAGTAATTGACCGGAATTATATAATACAACGAACTGCCTTTAGATTAACCATGAGCTGACCATAGCGAGCTATTTCTGACGACAGAACTTAGTTTTTTTTTGTCTCGTAGTATATCAACTCAGATTATTAAGTTGCCTGCCTGTTGTGCAAGCAAGCTCACAACATGACTGCGGTTCAGTGGAAATCCTGTCCATGAGTGCTTTATCTAGGCCCATAAACTAATCTGTATGCGACTAATCGAAAAAGGGTTACTGTCGTGAAGGAAGGAAGGAGAAAGGATCCAGTGGATGTTTTGATAATATAAAAATATTATAGTTCAACTCGTATTTTTTTTATCCACTTTGCACGGATTGCTTGTTCATTTATGCATCAGAAATATAGTATAATTATATGAACCAATGGACGATACGAGTTGAACACCATAATGCTTTCCGTTAATATTTCCACAAAACCCATTTCTGTAGTGCATGCGACATGTTTGTTTACCATAGAATAGATTAATAAAATTTGAAGCATCGCAATCCAGGATTTTGGCTCCGTTTTACTGAATAAAATAATATATCTATTAAAATTACACCTAACTGGGTCTCGTCGCCAATTTTTGGAAATTGACATAAAAATATTTTGATTTTTTTCCATATGTATGTTTTTTGAATATATTTATATTTGGATCAAGATTTTTTTTCAGACGTTATATTCCGCGTTTTTTTTTAACTATTTTTGTTATGTTTTGTAAAGTTATAGCTTATGTTGCATTGCGCCATTCTACTACGAGTACATAGCTGGTAGGATTAAAATTATGGCTTCTGTTGCATTGCACCATTCTACTAACATATGTTACATAGCTAGTAGGATTAAAATTATGACTTCTGTTGCATTGCCCCATTCTACTACATAGCTGGTAGGATTAAAATTTTGGCTTCTATTGCATTGCACAATTCTACTACATAGCTGGTAGGATTTTAATTAGTATTATTCATAAGACATTATTATATTTATTCAGATCTATCACAATTAATGAATCTGTATAATAAATAAAAGTCTTATTTGATTATTTTTTAAATATTTCATTCTAACAGAAATTCGATAGCAAAAATCCAATATGAATATCTAGTTATATTATTATACTATTATAAAATCGGGACTAGCATAGTCCAGTTGGAAACCTAAGTATATTTTATTCCAACTGGACTATTTTTCAAGTATGTTCGAAGTTATTTTACGTATTTTCTTCATTAGTTCCAAATATTATAAGAAAATATATTAATTTAATATCACCTTGAAAATGAAGAGTGCAACGCATTCGAAACGTCGGCCATATATAAAGTCAATTAATATCAGCAAATATAATTGTTATGAACTGATGTTTTTTCTTGCCATCAATCATACAGTTAATTTTTAAAGCTCATACAATTAATTTTTAAAGCGCTGTTTTAAATCAATATTACCCTAAGAGAGATCTTAGAATTACCTATGTAAGGCAGCTGCTAAGCGCCAGCGTGTATTATATTAAAAATACTGATTGAACTTTTTTTGGTATACCACTTAAGTCCAAAATTGTCCAGATTGAACAATTAGTGAGTGTAAAGACAGATACCACGCCGGCGACATCTGTCATATGATCAAACACTGTTACAGTTAACATTTGATAATTTACCCTCAGTAATATGTCTACTAGAGCCAATAGAAAACATGTTGTTTCGTTATATTCTGAAATGTTAAAATTTGGATATCGCGCGATTATCAAGTTTCTTTGAAAAGAAGGGAAAAACTCGACAGAAATTAAACAATGTTCAGACGATATCTACAGAGAATCTTCTGCGTCATATTTCATAGTTAAAGATTAGGCTAAACAGTTTCACTTAAGCAGATAATCGGTTGAATATGACCCTCGTCAAGGCAGACCGGCAGAAGCACTCACTGCAGTGTTACAAGATATGTTAGAAGACTAAAATCAAAGAAATAGCAGCAAGGTGTGAGGTTTCTAAAACCACGGTTCTTCAAATTCTACAAAATCATCTTGGCATGAATCGAGTGAGCGTGAGATGGGTACCAAAACTCTTAAATGTTGTCCAAAGGTAACGAAGTGTTGAATGAGTTGTTAATGATCTGCGATGGGAAAGAAATGAAGCTATGGTTTTGTACTATGATCTTCTATTGAAAAGTGACTCGATTGAGTGGCGCCATCCAGGGTCACCACGGCCAAAAAAAAATAACATACGAAGGTAAGGACCAATTCTGGTCTGAACTTTAAATTGTTCAGACTAGAATAGGTTCTTACCTTCAGTATGGTTAGGACTTAGATTTTTGAGCTATCAGAATACATGCGTATTTTTATAAAAAAAAAACAAATATCTTTGGAACTAAAAAAAGATTTTATCAAAATAAAACATTTATTAATATCATTCCTATAGCCACAAATATCTTATTTCCACAATTCGATATTAATCAAATTTACAGTGTTATTGAAGCACTTTGAAAAAGTAGCATTTTTATAGCTATTTTTTAATACATAGTAGCGTGCTACTTATCAGCTGAGTAAAAAAATAGTAACGGCGCCATTTTACAGCCACTCTTAGAACGAAGTATGATAATTGTAGCGTGTTACTTAACAACACTGTGACTTTATCATTAACTCTTACTATATAGTCAAGTATTTACTTATACCATATATGGGAAATACAACTTATTAGAAAGAAAAAAGACATTTTCCAGCCCAATAAACGCGTATATTTTTATATTTCCATATAAATTGTCCCAAAGCAATCATTTCAAGATTTCATACATAAAAATCTCAGACGTATTTTTATGAATAATATAAATAACATAATATAAACACGAGGAATACACCACTTTTCTTATCTAAAGCATGCCTCACAATCGTGAGTGGGGATCAAAGGAACTCCAGGGTAGACCAGGGGTGTACGGAGGAAGCGAGAGGAAGAGGAGGTAGCATAGGAAAACCCAAAAGACGATGGGGGTGTGTTTCAAAACCATGGGAGGGTGAAAAGGGGGAAGGCAGGAAGCATGTTCCAAAAACCTCCCACGTCAAACCCTAGTCGTGGAAATTATATTAAATTGCCCGTATCTCTTAACCCTCCACGTATGCGAATTTCTAGACCGGAAGGGTAGGGGCGGGATGGGAGGGATTTCCGGGCCAAAAGGAACTTACCTGGAATGGAAAATTAATTGAAATTCAATCACGAACTTGCCATCATGGACTAATTAATTTATTTAGGATGTCAAACCTTGTATCCTACAAGGCTCGAGGGAACTTATTGTTCCTAGAAAAGGTATGTTGTTTTATTTACATTTCTAGATACCAATTGATAAGTGATTACTTTTTACTCATTTTTTTTTACTTTTTTATATTTCACTAAATAGCATCTGTCTATCTACATAAGATGATGGTAATACAGGTTATAAAGTCATCCTAAAAATAGAGATGGTAAATATTTACTCTGATGACTAGAACCACCATGTTGAGCGACACATGCTACTACACGAGTTGTAAAACCAAGATGTAACATACCCTGTTGAACATCTGGAATTGGTTGCTTTGCCTTGTATATTTATTCCTCGCGATCGAGGTTGTTGTCAACTATCTATGGATATACTTGAACTGCACGTGTATTAGTTATTTGTATGTGTGCTGCTTTACTTTAAAAATGACAATTTTGTAAGTTCAAGGCCATAGTTCCGATAGCAAAGAGATTAATATTCCAAGACAATGGGCAACTTCAGTAGCCTTTCGATTAGCAAATATATAAAGCGGTATTTTGGTGTTGTATAGATATTTTATCAAGTACCAAATACTTTATGTTTATACCTTACCTCTGTAGCATTCATACGTAACAGACCATGCAAATCCGACTTAACTAAAGCCGACTTAACAACAACTCTCCTGGAATGTCTCTCTCCAACTGCAGTGCCAACGCTCTGGATGTCCTTTAAAATACTATCAACCCATCGTAGTCTAGGACATCCTAGTGTATTTTTCCTTTAGAAACTCTTTCCTGAGCCATTTTATATCTATCTCTGCTACTGTTCACTCTATCTACATTTAACTTCTTGCATCTATAGTTTTTAGTCAACTTTCTCGATTATGAAAAAAAATGTAACTAGCATACCAACTTGATTATCATATGCTTTGGGCGCGGTTGTCATGAACAGTATTGAAACAATTTTGTACAGTTAATGCTAAACCATATTTATTACTAATGTTTAACAAATATCTTTAACACGTGAAACGTAGAACATTGAAATAATTAAAAATATCGTTTATGGATCGACTATTCTGATTAAGTTATGGCAGGCGTTTATTCAGATCGTACTGAAGTTAGGTGCGCGTCCTCTTAGGAATACTATATGGAGTGAATTGTATTAAGTGTATTGTAAGTTTTAGTTTGTCAGTATAGATGCCGTTATAATCAACCCGTGTGTCTACGTTCCCAATTGTCTACGTTCAGAATTTCCACCTTCTGTTTTCTGGTACTGAACTAAATATTTTCCTCAGATGTTTGGTTTCTCAGCTTTATAGATTTTTTTTGTTTGTTTTACTGTCAAGGTCCACGCTTTTCATCCATATAGACATGTTAGCTTGATTGAGGTGTATGAGCTAAAGAGCAAAAAAGACATTACTTAAATCCACCATCAAAAAGCACTAATGAAATTTTCTTTTATAATCTGGCATAAATCATCATGTTGGAGATCGTTAAAAAACATCATTTCTCCAATAATGTTATCCTCGGCTATTTTCGTGTCCCACTACTTGAAATACGAAGTTAATTGAAAAATCTTGTTTACACACGCTTTTAAGATTTTTTTATAAGAATCAAAAGATTTTTTGGAATAATTAAATGCATATTTCTTTTTCACTTGAACTTGTGATAGATTTTTATGTTATAAGTGATTATTTTTAAGTGAAAACAACACCTAATTTAGGGGCAATAAAAGCCTCTGGAAATTTTTCGTTTCTTAAGATAAAGATACGAACTTTGACAACCCGTAAGACTCGCAGAATTTTTCGATAACACCACATTTCTAAAACTTTTAAATTCTTTATGGTATCCTGGGTCCGTGCTTCAATACCATAGATAAGTTTATTGAAGATTTAGCACCGCGAAATTCGCATGCGTACTCGTAAGTCGAGACAAAAGTCGCTGTTTCAGAAAGATCCTGCTTTTTTAAAAGCGACTTTGTGCCATCTCCAATATTACTTTGATGCCTTGAAATGTCAGTAGATTAAAATACTTATTTTTCTTAAAAACGATGTTTCATTTTCCTAAGTATCTCAAAAAAAGTTAAAATTGAGTGACATGTATGTTATACATACAATTTTGTTACTTTAATTTATTAATGTAATCAGACAATCAAATTTAAAAAGATTTTTCTACAAAAAAATCTACTCAAGTTCCATAAATGTCCAAACAGCCTACAAGTTGGTTGAAAAACTGCCAAATCAATATAAGCTGGTCAAAGTGTAATACAATTATTAGTCAGCCAGATTCAATTGACTAGCAGAAAATAGTGCTTTTATAATGCATAAGATAAGACATCGAGTATGTTGCCAGAAAGAATAACGAAAATCTTGAGAAGCTGCTGATTATGGGGATATTTGAGAGAAAATGAGCAAGAAGTAGGTCTCCTACAAGATGGACAGACCAAATAAAAGAGTTAACCAGGAGAGATGGAAACAGGTGAGAAATTCCATTATATAAATTCCAGGCATAGTGAAAAAAAAAGTTAAAACAGGCAACTTCAATGAGTATATCGCTACATAAATTATTTCAATACTTAAGAATTATGCTTGAATAATTCAATGAAAAATTAAATATAACTGTCAAGTATAAGTATTTGAAAGCAACCTTTCAAAAATAAGTTTAATTTAAAAGGCGTCATTCTTTTGCATTATCGATGAGTATGCAAATCAGACATCTAATTCAACGGTAATAATAAGTGCAGGTAGATCTAATTTGAAATGTTATAAATTTTAATTTTTGAGTGATTTATACTCATTTTTATTTGTTGGTTTTTAAATAATTGAAAAATACATTTTTCTTATATTTAATAACTTTATTGCAAATATGTGGTATTCATTAGATGAATTACAAAAGTAAAATAGTGCCGCTAAGCATCACAATACTAATGCACAGATTTTGTTTACTAAAGGCACAACTTTTAAGCATTATACAATAAAATAATATATTTACTCAATGCCTTTGACCTTATTTAACCACTTGACAGTTTTGCCCGAGCGGGACTCAGGCACGAAGTTTCTTTTCATACTGACGAGCCCGAGCGTTGTTCGGGCAAATCTTGTTTCGACTTGTTGGGAATGTTTTTCCCGAGCGTCGTTTGGGCAGATCTTGTTTCAACTTGTTTTCTCCGTACGGAATATATTTTCTTATAGAATTTATTCGTTCACAGTTCGGCATTGTGTTACGTCGCATGTTAAAAATCCAACTGTTAAGTGGTTAAGATAGTGATTAAGTTAATTGTCAATTACAATTTAATTTGCATGAATTAAAATTATTTTTCAAGTGTTATGGTTTACATAAACATCTATGTATTCTGCAACATATGTTGTTTTTTTTTTAAATGAGACCGAGCAGGTGGGCCGTGGTTCCTCTATGTCGTTGCTGGGCCTCATAGTCGAAGATCCCCTTGCCACTCCAACGTCAATCTTGAACTACTCTTCCACATTGATCATGTGATCTTCTGTGAGAAAACAGCCCAATCCTAGATGCGCACTCCCTCCCGCAGATGTCACAAACATGTGGATTCTACTGAGTGGCCTGGGAATGCTGGCACATGCTCACAGCACGCTGACTGTTTCTCACATGTCTGACCGCTGAGACACCATCAGCCCGACAACAGATGGCTCACGATCCTCCACGGTCCTGAGCCACTTGCTCCCAGTCTTCAGGTGCACTGCACAAATTCAACGACTTTCAAAGACTGTCTTTGTAACGCTTTCTCTACTCACCAACCCTTCCTATAACAATCTGTCAAAAGGATCTAAAGCAGAGGTCTCCAAACTATGCCAAAAAATTATGTGATGAATACTACAATATTGGTGCTCATGTATGCAGTACATAACAAAAAAATCTCTGTTTTCTGAGTTATAATAATTTGTGGAAAAATATGTCATTATTTTTCTGTCAATCATTCTGATCAAATTATTTTCTTTCAAAACCCATTTGATGATGTTCCAGATGACGATGATAAAAATATGTGCTAGAATTAACAAATTTCGCAATCAGATAACTTAACCAAGTTTTATTATTTTCGAAAAATAAAGTTTTACGTTTATTATTTCTTGTTTATTTATCAAACTCCTTTCTTCTCCATTAATCCCTCGAGAAAATACTAAAACATTTATTTATATTTAATCACTGTGTATACATAATAACACTGGGGTTCAGTAGGAATGTGTTCTGGCCCCCATTCTTTTCATCTTCGTCATAGCCCTATCTATTATCATTGATAGAAACTATATTAGTCTTTGTGCTAAAACTCAAACATGAAATGTCGCAGAATATGCAGACTGTACTCTTAACTTTTCTTTCTGCTGAAGATTTGCAACAAATACTGGATCTACCTATATATAGGCATGTGAAAGACTTAGTCGAAAATTAAATGTTTCCAAGACCAAGATTCTATCAACGAAAACCTCTGTCAAAAAATCAAAGTTAATGGACAGATCATAGAATCAGTGCAGCATTTTAATTACTTGGGTAGCATTGTGAATGACAAAGCAAACATAGATGACGAGATTTAGAATAAATTAAATGCAACTTCCTGGACGTTTTGAGCTCTATGTCTGAATACAGAATCCCAAGAAATATGAACTGGTGAAAGACAAGAAAGCACAGTAGGTAGTGCAAAAGATATTAGCATGTATTGCATGAGACACTTGGCATAATGAGAGCAAACAGCAGCAGATAGAGAGCCAAATGGTGTAAAACTGTTGCTAGTTATCAGGGACCCAATGAAGAACAAAGACGCAGACAAGCTGCAAGTACTGAAGCTCTTGCCTTATACGCAACCGGATATACCTATTATAAATTAGCTTACATAGTTATCTCCAATGGCACAATGTCAAGTACCTTAATCCCCCACTTTGTAATATACCTTTATTATACTGATCATGGGTAATGGGCATTCATTCATATTTATGGAAATAAACATCTCTTTTTCAATCCAGTATACTTAGAACTTAGAATGTCCTAATGTGGCCCTCCACTTGATAAATTTGGGGATTTCGGGTATAAAGTATAAGACCCAACATAATTTGATAAATATGTAATAAAATATCTTATATAAAACACAAATATAACATAAACTATAGAATTTTATCACATCACTAATTTGTAAAAATGCAAATTTATCTATTTTGACTTATGTCAATCAAAAATATTATCTGTATCTTTCATTATAATTATGAAATATTACTAAAAAAAACAAATTTGTAAAAAATAAAATTACATTTCCTGATTTAACTGTTCAGTTAATGATAATACTTTTTTTTAAGCAGAATTTTTTTCTTAGATGATTAGCTTCTTTTATCAAAACTTAAAAATAATGTATGTAAATATTGAAAATAATACATTTGAACAATCGTTTTAAAAAACGGGGCGAAGAATTACATATTATCCAATCAAAATGGGTTTTGATTTTGCAGTTTCATTTATTTATTACTGTAATACTTTCTAAGCAGCGTTAATAGCAATAATGGAGTCAAGACTTGTAACTACAAAACAGTATTCAGCCCCATTAATAGAGCCTTCAGATTTAGAACCTCTGGAGTAGTTACGTAACTCGTAGTTTGTTGGCAGTACAACCCACAGGAATTTAAACCTGATTATTTATTCTTTTTTGATACCATCATAAATCACACCTAGGTAGGACAAACATCGTATTAACAAGTCATAAAGGATCACAACCCTTTTTTTTTATTAATAGGCAATTCTCCCCACACTAGCAAGATTAGTGCCACCACATCAAAGTCACTAATCCGAAAATTAGTTCATATCTTGTAGACTCGTACAACCATAACAATAAATTATATCTTGTCTTTCTTTCGTATGGAACCCTTCAGCTTATCATTAGTGATTAGAAGAGTGTGACTGTAAGACAACATTGTCTTCGGCCCCATTAATTGAGATTCATTTATAATTGCACGTGTTACCAATACTACCGCATGTGAAGAGGCAACTACACCTATGCAAATCTAGTATGTGCGAGTATTGTTACAAAATGAACCCTTTCACCAGACTAGGACCCATTTTTTTTTATGGTACCACCGGGAATCGAACCCGTAATCCTTAGGTGGAAGTTAAGCGTTTACCAACTAGGTCAGGTAGGTTGCCAATATAGTGTATATAATATATAAAAATTACAATTTAGAGAGAAAAAATTATATAAATAGAATTGCGATAAATAAAATTGTTAATAAATTCACTCAGAATAACTAGCATTATAAATTTATTATACAATTATTAGAGAAAAATCTATATGGTTACATAATTAATTCCATTAAAAAGGTTTTATTAAATTAAGATTAAATATGTTACATTTTAGTGTATAATATAACATCAAATTTACATATAAAAATAGAGTAAATAATCATTGTGTACACAGACAAGAAAAATAGCCATTCCAAAATAAGGCCTCACATCTTCTAATTATAAGTATACAGACCACAGAGTAACAAAGATGCCACCTTACTTATCTAACACTGACAAATTAAAAAGATACAGATAAAAAATAATAGTTTAACCCAGCCTTGCCCAAGGGGAGTACAGAAAGGGGCCAAATCAACCTATTTTACCGATTCGGTCAATACTCAATAAAGTCATTCTTTATTTGGTGTATTCATAAATCGAAGGATGGAAAATATATTATGCTATGACTTTTTGCTTAAACTATTATAATTATTTACAATAAAAATGTAAAATAAAAAAACAATTATTTACTGTCAAAACCCGTTCGTCTTTGTGATATTCTTTGTTTCACATTAAAATCTCATCTCCAAATGCGTGGTGCAAGTGAGAAAAATATACTCGCCCAATAGGAAAGAATTCATAAACAATAGGTGAGATCCCGCACGTTAGCGAAAGTGTTATATTCTGTATCACTCGTACAAATACATTGAAGACATGTGTGTCAAATGTGTGAGGAGACAACAAAACTCTTCCTGTTCATAAAAAAAGACAAAAGAAATTTCCCTAGATGCGAGTATTCGTTCCGATAAATCGAAAAGTTGAGAACCAACGAGCTCTTATGAGCTCATTTCAAATTTATGTCAAAGAAATGGTTCATCCCTACTGGTGAGTTCCCAGCTTAACTAATAACTTGGCAATTTAAGGACGGTGACCGAGTCGGCGTGTCCGCTGTCCGTTCGCCAGTTCCCAAACGCTCGTCAGTAGTTCTGCTTCGTTGTTTCTACGCAATTCTAAGAAATATTCATGGGGCCTCTCCCGTCCCCCTGTTTGGAACGCTCGAAATTTTTTGGGCTTTCGTACAGTAAAGGTTAACATTAAGGATTTCAAAATGAGATGACATCTCAGTTACTCTGTGATACAGATACTTCGTTTCCTTAATAAAAAAATTATTATGCACCTAGGACAGTCAAATATGATTAAAAAGTTAGTAGTTTTTTTATTTTTTTTAATGATATTCTGATATATTACCTTATTTATATTTGGTTATTTATATATCCAATATCTAAAAGCAATACAAAAGAAGATCCAAATATTTTTAAAGAAAGTTACAAGACACACCAATTTGTCTTTCCAAAAATTAAGATTTTTTTAATAGATTTTTAAATTGGTATTATTTGATACCATATATAATTTGTCTATTAAGAATATTTTGATTAATTTATTTGTGTAGTATTTAGAATCCATATATTTGATGCTTTTGTCAACTTAATTTTTTTAATACTGTAAGTCAACATTAACTACATCGTCAGTTGGAAAACAAAGCTATGCCTCGGAGTTTTTTGTTTCTTAAGTGAATGAACTGTTGCACACCAGCAAACTCACTGGGACCACTGCTGTAATGGATCCGATGGCACATCGAAATATGACGATCGGAGCACACCGGTACATTTTTTTTTCTATTTTTAAAATCCTTTTCTATACCCCCGAATACTAGGTGAAAAAAAATCCTGTCATTCGAGGGGTGTAGCATAGCACAAGGTTTGAACCGGCAACCTTTCACAACACTTAATGTTGAAAATATGATGCGGTTAAAATTGTTATATATAAGAATAAATGTTTCAACTGAGTGTTTCAATATTAACAAAAGAGATATGAAATTTGCTATCAAGAATTGAGACCACCTTGTCACAGGCCTTGCCTAATGAAGTGGTTCTCTATAGTCACAAAATAATAGATTTATGCATTTATTATGTATTTGTGCTCTTTAGTTCACCTTTCCCTTCAAACTAAATTAAAATTTTGGAAAACAAAATTACATTAAAAATAAACAAATATAAATGTATATTGTTAGCAAAAAAGCATACATTCACACCTTTTTTACCGATACTGAAATATTTTATAAATTATTCATTCATTTATAACACTTATGAAGAAGTTAAAGTTTCAAAATTAAAGTGTTAGTTTTTTTGGCTAAAAAAATGTTATTACGTACATTTTATTCAACACAATTTGAATAATTTAATGATACAGTAAACAGAAAAATTTCAAATCTAACGATTTAAAGAACAATAATATTTTTAAAAAATACTGTAAAAGTGTTTTTGATTTTTGACAGTTTTCTTCATACTTTCTTACTACGGTTTTTATTCAAAATAGAAATATGACTCCAAAAATTGGTTTTAAAAAGTACTTGCAAGGTGTAAAACGTCTCAACTAAGGTGCGAAATAATAATATTTGCCTTAAAAAACTCAATTTAACTTGATTTAAAATTTTCTTACAATCAAACATATATTAAAATAAATTAACAGTGTTAATAAAAATACTTACATAACATTCAGTGCAACTTAAATCAGTTCAAATTATATTACTTTATCTAAATAAAATGTTGAAGTTGGACAAAAAGTTTTCACATTATTAGTACAAGATATATCACTTGAAATATCCAGTTATTTATTATACATAGTCAAATTTCTCTACAACCCCAGGATTCTCTTAAAATTCTGTTACATCACCAATGAGAAAAAAAATCATGTGGAATAAGATTAACAAATGCAACCAGCACGGATCTATTCATAATTGAAACCAGATTGCTAGAATGCTTAACGAGCAATCAAAATAGACCAGTAAAACCAAAATAGAATGCTGACAAAATTTATTTTTATTTTAAATTTTAATTCTCACACAATTCAAAAAGACCCATTTGACTTGGTTTGGCTGTTATTTTGGCACTTAGTATGCATCTACATACAAGTAATATAAATTTTTGGAGTTTTTTTTGGGTATAAAATAAGGCTTTATAAATTCTGTTTTAGGGTCAGCAAAAGGAGCCTCCAGAGTAGGAAAGCTAACCCCTTTTAGATAGAAATATGAATAAGAGAAAAAGAGGACTAAAAGCAAGTTAAATATATGAGAAATATTTTCATGTATCAAACTGGAAATTTTAGAGATCAAATAGTCATTAATGTCAGGGTTATTAAATACAGTTCAATAGTTATGACACCTTACAACCAGCTCCCAGCTTAAATAAAAGACTATAATGAACATTTTTTTGATATTGTTATTATCATATATTAATTAAATAAATAAATACCAAAGTCTGAACTAAAGGAATTGCAAATTATAAATAATAAAATGCTTTTAATAGCATTTTTTGGTTGTTCAATATCATTCATAAAGCATTTTTTGGTTGTTCAATATCATTCATAAAGCACTTTTTTATGTTATAAAAAGTAATTATAAGCACCACTAAATAAACTAAGCTATAATAGGGCCTAAATGTCAATAATGAATAACAAATACACCACAGCATTATGGTTCGTCATGGTTTCTGAGATGATAAATAGATATTCAAAGTATCGTATAAAGCAATTACATTCGTGCTATATAGCTGACGTAGCGAACCAAACCTCGAGACTATTTTTAGCAGGCACTATATATGGTTAATGATTAAAACACATCATCTCTATCATTCCTTATTACTGAAGATTGTGATATTTGAAATGTTGGTGGTGTAGGTTGCAACGACATGTCTCCACTACTCTGTCACTTGCCTTTTGCAAGGTAGTGTACGGGCTTCCCCCAGTCAATTTCTTCACCTGATCACTCCATCTTGCTGGTACTCAGCCTCTTCTTCCTGACATGTTTCCTATGACCATCGATTTCTCCAAATTATCTGTCTATAAATGTATCCAAAGAACTATAGGATACGTTGGAAGCATATTGAGGACAGTCGTACCGTCACATTAAACTCCTGGGGTATGGAGAATTCGTTATTCTGGTCAAAGGTATTTTCAGCATCCAACACCACACAAGAATTTAAGAGATATTAGAAATGCATATAGAAACCAAACTTTTGGTGAATTTTTTTTAAAGAATAATAAAGTTAAATATAATTTACCAATAATGTTGCTTAACACGTTGAGTGCCGACGCACAAACAACTCGCTACGACGGGTGCCGCAGAAGACTGTCCAATAGAAGTGACATACTGATATTACCCGTAAGTGCGTGATCGGCACCCAGCGCTCTCCTCTCATTAGGCACTAACGCTTAATCGACAGTCAACGTGTTAACTGTTAATGATCACAACTATTTAGGATGCATCAAGAAAACATTTTATATTGTGTAAATTAACCAACTCCTCTATGCAATACTCATAACTATTCAACTGTATTTAAATAAGGTATTGAAGACTACAGGGGTACAAAGATGAATATCACATTAAAAATATTTTTTCCATTAATACAATTAACTTGTAAATTAGGTATCAACATATAAAATACTGTGATCAAATATCACATATTTATATTTCCCTACTAATAAATAAAGCAAGAATGATAAATGGTCCAACTATGTTCCCCTGTACTCTTCAAAACAGAAATAAATAAATTTAAACAGAAGCAGGATTTTCAGACGGTGTGGATCCAGGCTGCAGAACAACTAAAGGTGGATTTTCAGATGACTCTGAAGTTACCCAACCTGCAGATTCCTCTTGCATTTTTTTACTCGCAGCCTCCATTCTTTCGTGTTCAGAAATTTCTAGCTGGTATTTTGGTGTGGTTATTCCAAGAAAGTTTGCCAATCCTTCACCAACATAATCACAATATTCAAGAGTCTTGATACTTGATGCCCAGGCATAGTACTTAAACCAAGGTACCCAACCTAAGGATTTCTGAAAAAAAAGTACTCAATGAGTTAATAGACCTTAACATTTTTTATATAAAAGCATGTGTCAGAGTAAATAAAAAATCAAATCAAACCAAATGCTTGCATTTTTTCCAAACAATTACTTAAAATGAAGAAATTAATATAGATACAGGCCATATCTATACTATATCTGCAGAACAATTTATAAGGGTAAATAAGCAATATATACGGTGACCGAACGCAACGTTTCTAAAATGTTTAATGGATTAAGGATAGAAGCGCATGACCTCGTGGTAACGCACTGGATGTATTCTGTGCAGAAAGTCGCCCGTTTCAACCTAGTGTTGTGCTACTTCCCTCGAATAACAATTTTTTTCCACGTAGTATTTAGGGGTATAAGGAGACTTATGACGACTTCGGTCATGTCTATTCTTTAAAAATAGCAGAGAAAAAACATGCTGAAGCTGATGCACTCCGATCATCTCATTTCAGGTGTGCCATCCTCGACTATGAGACCCAGCAACGATTGAATGGATTAAATAGTGTCATAAGACACTTTATCGTGTGAGAATAAGTGTTCAGTTTAGAAAAAATAAAGATCTATTTGATTATCAAGTCTCACCCTGCCCCGACAGGGAGATGGCGTGATGGTATGTATGTATATGTAAGTTCTTTGTATTTGAGTATTAATGGGGATTTTAGACATTGCATTTCGATTTTTTTTCATTTTGTATTTGAACTTTGTTCAATCAAAGAAATTAAAAGTGATATTTTCTTTTGATGTATTTTTTTCACTTAATGTGCCAAAACAAGAGTGGATCACTTCTGTGGCGTTATGGCAGAAGTTAATATGTCCGTTTTACCTTAGTTTACAGGAGAAGCAATATTAACTTTGATAAGCTGTTAAAATCAGTACAAATAAGCATTTTTTAAGTTTTTCCAAGCAATATATATTTTGTTTGGATAATGACTAACACACCAAGTTTTACCACAACATGCTAAGAAATATTTTCTATAAATTGGGAGAATAAACACAAAAAGTAAAAAAAAAACGGACATATCAACTTCTGCCATAACGCCACAGACTTATAAATACAATAAATAGGGAAAATAAAATTGGTACAAGCATTACATTTTAAACTTTTACATTACTATGTGATTTTCAATCACATGAGCTTATAAATATGACAAAAAATAATATCAATAACAAATTTTCTTAATAAGTAATAATTGTTTTACCGTGTCAATAACTGTTGTTTCAACGGGCTTGGCCGAATCAATTTCATCATCACTAAATTCCTCAATAACACCATCAGAAAAATGTAAAACCTTCTTTGGGGTACGAACTTGCAATGTAGAATGCTGCGTCGCATTAATTCCATTCGTATCTGTCATTTCTAGCTGCAAAGGATTTTCCATTTTTATTGACAACTTCGAAACAATATTATTTATGATAATTTATCGTAATATATTTGTCGCACTAAATTACACAATTTAGACGTATTTTTATTGAATAATGACAGATACTTATGATATTGTCTGACAGCTATGATTCAGAGATCTTTCTCTCTCTCTCTCTCTTTTCTCTCTCTCTCTTTTTGAATAATGGCCGTGAACTCTTATATATGAAGGAGTATACGCCAGTGTCAAGTGATTGAGATAATTTATTATTATTTTATTCATGAACAGTTAATGGCGTGGAAAAATAAACTTGATTGCCAGGTTCAAACGTTTCTATCACGGCGGAGAAATGATTTCTTTCTGTTGAATGGTGGCGAGACTTCTCAGCGGGAAAAACCACATCTCCACGACAATTCAAAAAATCCTTTCCCATCACACCAGATAACTTTTTTTTACTTTAATAACACTATCCAGTGCCTCTACAAAAACAAAAATAACCACTATTCTTCTTGAATAATGGCCGTGAACTTCTATATATGAAGAAGTTTCAAAACTACAGTGAAAACATTATCCTGTCCCAATCACAGATTATCTTGGATTACATTCTTCTTCTTGAATACGTTTAAATCCCAACGATAAGTATCCCGCCACTCAAAATGAGAGACAAACAAAACCAATGTTGATATACCGAAGTAGATATATTTATCTTTTAATTGTTCATACATAAATTATCATTTCTCCCCTCTCTAGATCTATTCTGAAACGACATATTTATAGATCTAAAACAAGTACTAAGTTTATGTTTTATGCAATCAACAAATAAATATGAAACAAATAAAATTTACCATGCAAATAAAAAAACATGTACAAATAATACAGCGAGTATTATATTAAGTGAAACGCAAAGAACGTAGTGCGTAACAATCTATACTCATACATACATACCATCATATCATTTCCCTGTTTATTTAGGCAACCCACCTCAACGTGCTCTTTTTCACCCTACATAAATCATTAGTTTTTAGCTCACATTCATCCTTAATTATTTTTTTCTTATTCTGTAGTACATTGACACACCACACATTTTTCTTAGTGCACGCATTGAATGGGCTCTTTTCGTTCATTTTCCACGTTCATATTTTACTCCCATACATCAATGTTGGCACTAATACAATATTGCAAACCACAATTTTAATAATCTTAATATAACTTGATTTAACTACATGCCGTATTAATACATTACTAAGAAAAATGATTCAAAATAAGCAATATTTTAGATAATGCCAAAATCATTTTAATTATAATAGAAAGTATAAATTTTAATCGAAGTAAAGATAAATAATAACAAAAGTATTCATTTTAATTCTTTCATGTGTATGAATAATACTAAATATATTTTTTGTTCTAAAAAGTAGAATACTATGAAATATAAAACAATAGTTCGCAAAAAAAATAATACACAAAAATAGCTTAAAAATGTATTTGACATAAACAATTTTATAAATCGCGATTTCCTTTCGAGTTTCTACAATCAATCTTAATCAACCGATATAAAAAACCGCAGGCAGGCAACGAAATGCTCTGACTCAACATTCCGTCAAAAAAATTAAGTCAGCTCTTTATTACTCCGTCATTTCATGTTTATTTTTAGATACGTCATTTTATAATGTATATCCAATTCAAAATTTGATAATACTTTAATTTTTCCGCTTAACCTTTGTAAAATCACTGCATATTTATTCAAAAGGTAGATGATATTAAAAAAGTATAATAAAAGTGTGTGATTAAGCTGTATTGCGACAATACATAAAAAACAATATTTGTTAACATGGAATTGGTAGTTTTATATTTTATAGTAAATAATGAATGAATGTAAATGCTAAAGCTTACTCTATTCCTTTCAATATCGCACATCGTGTGGCCTTCTGGTGTGGTCATCCGATGTAATCACACCCACACATCAACCAATTGTTTGACGTGACAAAATTGAGCTTGTACAGACGCCACAAACGTTTTGTCCGTTCTGTCTGCTGGGCAAAAAGATTAGCAAACTAAGGAAACCATTTACAAATTATCCTACTCAGTCGACAGCTTGTGCAGACGTCAATTTATTTTAAGCACGCCTAGGCTGAGGATCAGTAACACTTTATGGGAAAAAAATTGACTTGAGGCTGAATTGTTGGCCATCTATTGCAAAGCACATGATCTGAGTCTAGGGTTTTTCCAGAAGCAGTCTTAAAAAATCCAGCTTTGTATGTTAATAATAAAAAAAAACAATACATTGACTTTTAACAATAGAAGCTATTTGAAATTTATATTAAAATTTAACAGCATCATCACCATCACGTCATTCCACTGTTGGGGCAATCAAAGAGAATATGTATACACTTCATTATACCCTGGAAATCATTTTCACTTTAGTCACATCTATATACCTCGTTATACATACATAACACAGACTTTTCACTTTTCGCTAATTCAAAATTTGTTACATTTGGTGATGCCACGTGAACACACGTATTAAACTTCTCATTGTTCATTCATTTTACAATACATGGCCATGCCATCTTAATGCATTTCCTTCATATTAAGCAGTGATTCTTCTTTCAATGAATGTTTTTATTAATGTCTACATTCATTTTTCTATCATACATTATATCATACTTATATGCAATTTTTACCATCGTTATCTAAATTTATGCCATAATCAGTGGAGTAAGAATGTCAATACTTTTAATATATTCCCACGTGTGTTATATATTAATTGAACAATCATGGCAATAGTGAGCATCCTTGTTTGACATATCTAGTGATTTTAAACTAATCAGTAACTCGATTAATTCTAACACACGTATTTATGTCAACATACAATGTTGCAATAGCATGTATTATTTTTTTGCTCCCTTCAGGCTTAAATAATTTCTCACATCTTATTGCAAAATCATTTACTTTCTCCAAAGCAACAAAAACCAATTTTTGTTTAATATTTTTATAAAACTTTCACAGCATTCTCAGATAATTATTTGATCGACACGTTACTAATAAAAACTCTTTGTGAGTCTGGCGTTTTTCTTTTTGAGATCTTTCGCATTCGTTAGATCAAAATGTATTTATTCAAATTTTTCAATTCAATAAATTATGGTCGTCATTTGACACTGGCATATACTCCATATACATAAATTCACAGACATTATTCAAAGAAAAAAATATTTATCACCACTTGACACTGGCGTATATTCCTGCATATATAAGGTTCACGGCCATTATTCAAGAAAAGATCTATGGTCAGATCTATGGTTGCATTTATGGCGTTTCTTATTTGACAATATGACAAAAGATTTTGGTATAAAAATAACTATTCTCTGTAAATGTGTTACACCAGTCCGTGAACATTAAGTTTGAATTTAAATCAGGTCTATGTGAAAGTTTTTCATAATGTATTGTTTCATACAATCATAATGTTTCTTTGACATTGTTGTTAAAAGAATGACGTATTGGACGGTTATTCAACAAAAACTTATTCTTTGCTCTTACAAGTCTAAATTGAGCTCCGTTTTGTAAATTGATATTCTCTGTGTTAGTGTTTTGCATTTATCTCATACCCATTTGTAAAAATTGTATCAATATGTCTTTTAACGGTCCGCGACGAATGGGAAATTCGAAAAGACATTACGATAAATTCGGATTTCTAGTTGCTGAACATGAAAATAGACACGATTATGAAAATACTAGAAACCCCAGATACCGACGTAAAACTCCCGATTCTAACAGACAAAGAGAAAGCCCAAGATTTTCCCCACAAAGGAGAGATGAGTTCAGAATGGAAAGGCATAGCCGCGAGGAGCGCAGGCGAGACTTGAGTCCACGTCGTGAAGTGGTAGACAATTTAGATTTTGATTTATGGGAGGACACTTCTTTTAACCGAGGATTCGTAACCGCTCCTCCAGCTCCTTCATATTCTAATGAGGTAAATATATTTATTTTTCATTAAATTATACTAGATGAGCGAGAAGTTAGTACTCCTATCAACACATTTTATTTATTATTTTTTATTTTTACAATTAGATATGCAAAGCACTCCTACCTAACTAAGCTTATGTCCGTTCTAAGGCAGGTAGTTTATGTAAAACAAAAAAATAATCAACAAAATTTAAAAATAAAGAAACATATGTAAATTATAAAAAAAAATCGTTCTTCCCGGCTGCTCTCCACTCAGCTGACTGCCGATTTGATTCCGGAGTATAGTGGTGGATCCAAGTTTCATCCATTGTCACATACTGACTCAAAAACTCCTGTTTATTTCGCGCAAACAGTGCCAAACAGCGCTCTGAATCATCGATGCGTTGTTGTTTCTGTTCCATGGTGAGCAAACGCGGCACCCATTTCAAAAAAAGCTTTTTATGAACATTTGGTCATGCAAAATAACAGTGTAAACACTACCAAATGATATCTTCAGGATCTCAGCTATCTCACGCAACTTTACTTTGCGATTTTCCATCACGATTTTGAGGGTTTTTTTAAATGTTTTCTGGTGTAACAGCCTTATTTGGAGGACCAGAGCGTTCAGCATCGTTTGTGTCTGTACGACCGCATTTGAAATCAGCGTTACACCGACAAATGATTGTTTTCGACGGAGCAGAGCCCGGATAACACTTTTCAAGCCATCGCTGAGTTTGAACGGTATTTTTTCCCATTAAAAAGCAATGTTTTATCAACACACGACATTCGGTTTTTTCCATTGTTTTGAAAATATCAAAAATAACATCACTAAAACCACTGTAATTCAATGACACAATGTCGGAATGTCATGAAAGTTTCACACGTAACTTCTAAAAGCTGGTACTTACTGAGAATGGTATGGATTTGTTATTAGAGGTGCCATCTGTTGGTTAGTCCCGGGACTTATTGATCGATGTGTTACAATCTAGAAAGTATGTGAATATAATTGAGAGAGTATGTAGACAGTGGAAAAATAATAAATAAAAAACATTCCTTTCCAAATCCGACAGGGCTTTTTTAAAAACTAATTACTCTAATTTCAAATTTTGAATAAAATTAAAAAGACTTAATTTGATTTGATACAAAAACAAATATGGCTGCATAATAATTCTTCAATAATGACCGTGAACTATATATGAGGGAGTAAGTGGCAGGGTACCTATCGATGGGACAGGATGACATTTTCATTGGAGCTTTGAATTTCCTTTTATTTTTATGTTGGGTGGTGGATTTTTGTTTTTGCAAAGGCACCATCTGTGTCTCCTCATTGGTTGGTGTTATTGTTAAAGCAAAAAAAGTTAATTTGTACAATGGGCGAGGATTTTTTTAATTAGTCGTGGAGGGGTTGTCTTTCCTACTGAGAGTAAGGAAGTAAACTCTCCATAATGGGAGGAAAGTACAAACCTGGCTATAAAGAGTATTTTTCCATGCCATAAAATGGTGTTAAATAAAAAAAAGTACTTCTTAAACAATGGCCTTGAACTAAATATTTTTATAACTGAAAGTTATAAAAATATTTAAAAATAATCAGTGAATATGGAGTTCAATGGCATAGTAGATGCATTTATAGAGAACAAAGAAAAATGTTAATCGTAGTAGTTTGTTGTGTGGTGTAATTCAGTCTTATCATTTATTGAAAATTATCCTTCATATCAGGGATTTGTGTTAAAATATGTTAAAAACAGTAAATTATTTGGTCACCTTTTAGAACTATGTTTTATTATATTGCAATTTGTAATTAAATTCATTTTCCTGGCGGAAGAATACATAACTTAGCTCTTAAGTTATCATCATCTATTTCATTGCCTTAAATGTCTGTCCTCTGCAATTCTTGGCCAATAAATGCCAGACTCCTGCCAGATATTATCTTACCATTTGATTTTAAATCTTAACACTTCTACTTACAATGTTCTTTAACCCTTTGTACTCCTTAATTATAATCTTCTACCTACAACCAACTCCTTAATTAATTTACAAAATAGACAAAAAAGGGGTATCAATGAAGTGTTGTATTGGACCAGTGTAGAGTGTGTAATTTTTTTGTTTTGTTTATATTAAGTAGTAAATAAATAAAAATGTATATACTGAACAAATTTATTTACCAGAATTATTTATTATTTTTCAAAGTATGGTACTTTTTAAAACATTCTGGATGAAGGCCGGACTTCTTATCACAAGTATCACAATAGAATGTAGTTTAATTTCTTCCTCCTTCCAATTGGAACACACCATAGTCCTTGTGTTGTTATGGGTAAAAATTAAAATACTCTTCCCGTCCAAACGCTGGATGGGAAGAGTAATTTTATTTTTACCCATCGTTCCCAATTTTATTTTTACCCATCCCATTTATCATCTGTCGACAATCGGCCCGGTTTTTGTATCGGTGCACGAATGTCTCTAATTAGACTCATCAATAATTTGTTTCTAATTTTTTTATGTGATATTCTTTGCATATTTTCCTTCGTAGCATATTCATTGAATAAAATGTATGAATTCACATTACATCACAAAAAACACGAAACGTCACAAAAAACACGAAATATTTTTTCCAAGACATACCGCACTTCTTTTTTTGAGGACACAGGCACTTCACTACTGATAATAGTAGTGTAGGTACTTGAATCATATGGCCAACTACCTGCAAACATCATAAAAGTATCCCTTGGACCTTGAATTCGTGGAATACCGCTATGTCTATTGTTAATTACTGCGCACTACAATTGAATGTGTTGGCCCTATTACAATAATAATAATAATAACAATGTAAAACTGCGTAGAAAGTCTGAATATGACAAATTCAGTCCCTTTTTAAGTATTACAAAGTATTTGAAAGAAAAAAATCAGATTTAATAATTTTAAATTATTTTAGAAATTGCGTCGTATAATGTCGAGTCTAGCTCGACATAGGAGTTGGCATAAGAAATGCGATGTCGAGCCACACTCAACATAGGAGTGCAAAGGGTTAATCTTTTTATTTTATTTTTCTATTAAATAAATACAATGATATTAAAATATGATGAAATAATTAAAGAAATATTTTCAGCCCATACCACCATCTTACCCGATGCCCAGCAATTATGAACAATTCAACACTGGTTCATATCCCACCTTCACCGATGCGCCTCCTCCCCTTCCGTCTGGGCCACCGTTGGAGATTGGCCACAACATGAGCATTCCTAATGCTCCGCCGGCTCCGAGCATCCAGCAGACCTCTTGGAGCCAACCACCTCAGGTGGTTAATCCTCAAGATGACAAAACCAAAAGAGAAGGTTAGATTACATTTTTTTATTAGAAAAGGTATTAGGTCTTACATTTCAGTGTAAATCCTGGAATTAGTCTGAGCTATAACTATTACTCGTATTCTGAGGATGATGTAACATTGCAAGAGATTTTTATTTTGGTATTTACAAACGGCCTTTTTTTTTTTTTTGAAGTTATCATGGTTCAGCTATTTTGGAAATAATCTACAATATACTGAGTTAGGATTTATGAAATCCAGCTAGCAAGCTCCTACATAACAAATTCAGATTTAAAATGGTACACTGAAGTTGAAATCTTCCTTTTTGATGCCCTTGGATTAATGTGGGGGACACTTCAGCCATTTGCATCCAAAATGATGAAATTTAGCTTCCCATATCTTATTTGTGAGACATATGTCAGGCAGTTATTCTCGATTTCATCACTTATGCAAAGGGTAAATTATTACCACATGTTTGAATAATTTCATACAGACAGAAGAATTTATTTTATCTCTTAATAGCTTGAAGGGAAAAATTTTCAGAGTTGATTTTAAAATTTATCATTTTGAAAAGCTTTCATATAATTGACATAAGTGTATTGTTATGTCTGGCTATAATTAAATTTTTGAAAATGAACAAAACCTCAAAATAATCCTTTACAATAACAAGATGAAGTATTATATATAAAATGGTAAGTGATATTTATTCTGAAATGTCTATTGTTCGTTCCAACATGTTAACTATTATTATTTTTCATGTATTTTAGCTTCGTTTATATTTCGGTCACATATCTAAATTGATTGACATAACAGGTAATTAATTCTATTTCTTATAGAATATAAATGATGTTTTGACATTTGAAGAAATACTGCAGAATGTGAAATATACTTTTGTTACTGAACAATCTTGGATATGTTTTTAGGAGCACAATTGAAAGTTATAAGAAATATTATCATTGATATAAAATATTCTCTCATGCAGATTATTTTATGATATGAATAATTGTCATGTTGTCCACCTTTTTCAAATGTCAAAATATTCATTTTTATCATTCATATTTCCCGAGGATTTTTTTATTCAATTAGTAACTGTTAAATCATTTATTTCAGATGATGCCCTACATTTTTTGCACAATTTTGGTTACTTATTTTTTATATTCTTAAATTTTTTGCATCTTCAAGGACTGACTGTCAATGGATAACCTGATACCAAGATGAGAAAATAATATTAAAAAAATATGAGATTTAGTTTATTATTTTTCATCACAGGGGTGTATTTTTTTTATTTTTCAAATGTCTACATACATTTCTTAATTATATATTATTTTGATATTTTAATTAAAATGAATGTTTATATTAGCCATCGCATCAGAAATGCGAAACCATCGTGCAACATTGGCTAAACAAAAAGAAGAATATTTGAAGAAAGCGGGAGTCTTGAAAAGAGAATTAGATTCCTTAAAGCAACAGAGAATTGAGTTAAGAGGTGATTCAAGACGCACTCCAAGTCCAGAGAGCCAACGTTTCTTAAAGGAAAATGCTAAACTACAGGTATAAAATTTCCCTATGTACGCTTGATTATTATCTTAAACTATGATTGAAATACACATCATTATGCATAATTAATTATTTTTTCCTTCAGTAACTTAGAATCTACATTTACAAGCATACTAAAATATCGCCCTGTGACCAAAATATTCATGAAAGATTTTGTAAATTTGTCTCGCACAAATTTTTCTTTTTTTCTAAAAGAAAATTGGTATTTAATGAGGATTGTTTACATGTACCATAATTTCCTTTCAGTCAACAGAATTCTGGTACTGTGCATCCCTCTTCTTATAGCCACAAAGTGAAATAAAGGGTCTTTTAAATTGAGAGTTTTTTAAAATTCTTAGATAAAACACAGACGGCGTCGCGAACTTGCCTGGGTCTTGTGACATTTGAAAAGTGTAATGTATGACATTTATAAAAATAGAGTTGTATACAATACAATAACGCATTCAAATTGTTAAATTATTTTATGTATAGTAATCTCCGGAAACGGTGATGTTAATTGGCCACAAAGATCATGTGATCTGACACCGTTGGACTATTTTCTCTGGAGTTACGTGAAAAGCCAGGTCTATAAAAATTACCATCAATCAATTCCCGAGCCGAAGTACGAAATTATTCACGTTATGGGTGAGTTAGAACCGCAATTATGTCAAAATGTCCGAAAATTTTGACAAAAGAGTGGACATCTGTGGAGCTGCAAGATGTGGACATTTGGCGGATATTTTTTTTTGTATTTAAATGTCATACATTATACTTCAATGACCAATGAAAAGTTTTTTGAAATCAAAGCAAATTGTGTTTTATTCAAGAATTAAAAATATTTGAATTAAAAAAACCGCTCAATTTGAAAAACCCTTTACAAGTACACAATTTTTCAACACAGCTTTAGCAAAAGTGAGGAAACAAGAAAAATCTTTTTGAGTCCTAATTTCTTAGCAAAACACGATTAAAAGAAATCTCCCACCACTATGATTGTTTTATTGATTACAAGATTTAAAAAAAATGGTTTCATCTTACATTAAATTTAAATATTAACTAACGTTCAATATAAATATAAAACAATATTTTCTCATCTTATCTGATTATCAACAAAACAATATCAATGTGAACTCAAAACATTTTTAATAATAGTCGCACAGACATTATATTATAAAACACTTTAAATTACATCACAGAAAATTTGTTCTTCCAACGATTATACTATATATGTTTATCTTTTTCACAAGTGGATAATCATTTGGTAGTGATAGATTTAAAAATTTTATTTCAGGGTGAAATTCAGAGCAAATCAAAAACTGTTAACAATGTCATTGACATGCTGAATGGTATAATTGGAGAAAATTCATCAACTGGTGATAATGATAAAGCAAAACCTCGCAAAACTTCTTCCAAGTCCGCTTCCTCGAGAGAATCCTCTGTCGGCAGTGAGAAACACTCCTCAAATCGTAACAAGCGTAAATCAAGGTAACAAACGTAAATCGTGTTCATTATATTTAAATGGTATATTTTCTAAATAATGAATGTGAAAAATTGGAAACACAGTACTTCTTCACTTTTCTGTTTTATGCAAATTATGTTTAATTCCGTATATGTATTTCATTTAAATTTCTTACTTAATGACTAATATTAAAAATTATAGTCCCATTCTGTAGCGTGAATCCCAAAACACTTCTCTCCAAAAGACAGTTTCAAATTTGTTAACATGGCAATATGTTGCTAATCAATTTTTTTTATCTGATTACTAAAACAATGTCAGATTGAATTTGAAGGATTTATACTTGAGACAATTTATTTAACTAGGCTTGTAAGAAATTCAAAAAGCTTACATTACTAAAACTAATAAACCTGAGAACTTTATTTTACCCCAATTATCCAGTATCATAGGGCTTTGAATATGATTGACAATTATATAAGATAAATATTAGATAGAAATAGATTCCAAGTTAATTTTTAGTTTATAAAGTTAAATTAATATTGCCTTTTGTCGAAGTAAAAATATTAGGAAGAATATATGAAGGAATTTCTGTGTTCCAAATTTTATTTTATTTATATATCCATTCAAACAATTTACATACAAAAAAATATTTTTTTAAACACATTCGTAGTAAGTATAATTTTATCTTACAATTTCTATTCGATTTTTACAAAATACATTATATTCCTCAAAATATTCATTATGTTTATTAAATGGAAATATGAATTAAAAAATACATATTAATAATTAATCCCTGATCTAATTTGAAACAAATTTTTATTTATTCTAGGTCACATCTTTATTTACTTAAAATGGTGTAATGTATGTACTTATATTCCTTATAATGTTATACATCAATATATGAATTTTAAAATAATGTACAGTAAACTTGAATATAATTTTTGAATAACATTAAGAATTGTGAATACAAAGAGATATCATTATTTTTAATCTTGCCTAAAAATTGTACAAAAAAACCATAAAAATCATATTTGAAAACTTGATTGTAGTTAAGCTGTAAATATACATATAAATTCTGTTAGTGTTTAAATTTCTAAGATTTTTGATACAATTTTTCAAGCAAATCTCCAAATATCAAATTGTAACTTTTAACCACAATAAATTTTACGTTCTTTTTTAATTTTTGCTATTCACAAAGATACAAAATATAAATATATATTCCAAATAATGTTATCAAAATGTTGTAAAAAGTTTACTAAAAGAAGATACTAAATGTACATGAAATATTTAAGTGTTTAATTATTATAATATACAGGGTGTCCCATATTGAGTGAATCATATTTAGGGTGGTGATAGATTGGGTTAAGACCTACCAGAATATCAAAACTTGACCTTAGTAAAAACCTTACCGTTTTTAAATTATTCGGACTTTTGTAAAATTTTGTAAAATCCCTACCTTGCATCAGATTTTTTGCTGCGTTGTGTACAAATTACCATTTTCGTAATTTTTTTTATCGTAAAATACTTTTGAATATTAGCCTTATCTATCGCATACAAAATAATTTCCAAAACTATTAGGGGTGTACAAAAAAATTACTTGAAAAATTAAAAAAATCTTAATTAAAATTTTTACGCTAAACTTTGGCCGTCTGTGGTAAAAAAAAATTGTACTGGGCATTTTCAGAATACTATAAAAGTTGCTCATGTAATGGAAATTTCAGAATAGTGCAACATTATTAGATTTTTTTTACGAAAAATGAAATAATACTATTTATTGTTCAAAAGGAGCTGATTCTGACCAAAGTTCAAGTGAAAGGTATTAATACAAAATCTACTTCATTTTGTTTCTGTCACCTATTAACTGTTGTAATTCGTGTTAGCAATGTCTTATTATAGCGCAAGATTCCACTACCTACCACCGATTGATTTAAACCGAACAAAAAGTGAGGTAAATAGCAAATGGCGTCCATTTGCTCTCTCGCTCTTTTTCGTGTCAAAACGTGTATACCTTGACTATAGGTACGATACCTTACACTGTGCACGTCGCATCTCCTTTCTCGCAAGTTATTGTTTTCATACCTACTGTTTTTGCTTTGGACCCGGACTTTGTTTTGTCTATCGATTTGGACTTGTGTGAACTTAATATTTTGGTGTTCCCCTGGATTTCGTTGTGTTTATATACTTGGACTTTTTTTGTGATCATAACGACTTGGCTTCGTCTTTGACTTTTTGCATCCTGTGGTGACAAGCAACTATTACTAACATGGCGAACCGGAATTTTGGGTATACTCCACGTGAGTATGCCGAAATGCATTTAATTTATAACAAAGCGGATCGTAGCACCAGAGCAGCTGCAGCACTTTACGCAGAATGTTTTTCTAATCGCAGGCATCCTAACTATGGGGTATTTATTCATCAGAACTCGCAAAGCGTACATGGAAGGCAGAATCCCTGGCCGACGTGGTTGTGAAGGACGGTCTCAAACTGTACATGATGGTACAATTTTGCAGGAAAGGGAAGAAGACCCGTCAACTTCCGTGCGGATGATCCAACAGCGTACGGGTATACCAAAAACTACCGTGCACAAAGTTTTAAAAAGATACGCATTTTATCCCTACCACATTCAACGCGTACAGGTCCTGTTACCAAGAGACTACGCACAAAAAGTCCAATTTTGTCGCTGAATGTTGCGAAAAAACCAAGAAGATCCTGACTTTTTTAATAAAGTTTTATGGAGGGATGAATCTGCCTGCAAGAGGGATGGCTACATAAACCTACACACTATTCATAGCTGGCAGCTTGAAAAACCCATACGAGAGGAGAGAAGTTCGGTCCCAGTATCAGTTTAAAATAAATATGTGGACCGGTATCTTCAATGGGAAAATCTTGGGCCCAGTCGAGCTGCCACCAACACTAAACTCCGACAATTATTTGGAGTTTTTGGAAGAACAACTGCCACTCCTCGAAGATGTTCCTCTAGAACTATGGCGTACAATGTGGCTGCAGAATGATGGGTGCCCTGTGCATTATGGTCGACAAGTAAGAGCCCACTTGGACAACCGTACCCTGGGTGATGGATTGATCATCTTGGGGCAATTCTGTGGCCTCCTCAGTCACCTGACCTTAATCCTCTAGATTATTTTTACCGGGGATGTCTAAAAGATAAAGTTTACCATAAAGCCATTCGCAACGAGGCTGAACTGCGCCAACGAGTGAATGTGGCTGCCCGTGAAATTTCGACGCACAGTTTGAGATTGCTGAAGCAATCATTTCTGAGGAGATGCCGAGCTTGCATCAGGACAGGAGGGCGACAATTCGAGCATCTCTTGTAAAATTTATTGAATAAAACAATTTTTGCACATTTTAATTTGTGTTTCATTCATCATCATTAAATTAAATCACACAAACTTGCACTACAATAGGCGTGCTACGAGAACCCAAATGAAGCATATTTTGCATTAACACATTTTACTTGAACTTTGGTCAAAATCAGCCCCTTTTGAATAAAAAATAGTATTATTTCGTTTTTCGTAAAAAAAAATCTAATAATGTTGCACTATTCTGAAATCTCCATTAAATGAGCAACTTTTTAAAGTAGTATTCTGGAAATCCCCAGTATAATTTTTTTTTCCACAGAAGACCAAAGTATAGCGTACAAAATTTTAATTAAGATTTATTTTTTATTTTTCAAGTAATTTTTTTGTACACCTCTGATAAATTTGGAAATTATTTTGTGTGCGATAGATAAGGCAACTATTCAAAAGTATTTCACGATACAAAAATAGTGATTTGTGCACAATGCAGCAAAAAATCTGATGCAAGTTAGGGATTTTACGAAATTTTACAAAAGTCCGAATAACTTAAAAACGGTAAGGTTTTTACTGAGGTCAAGTTTTGATATTCTGGTAGGTCTTAACCCAATCTATCACCACCCACAGGTCTTAACCCAATCTATGATTCACTCAATACGGGACACCCTGTATAAGCTGAATGAAATGTAATATTTATTTTAGTGTTAATAAGAACAGATCGTCAACTGGGGATTCCGAAGAACTGTATCAAGATATGTATTTTTGTATTAGCTGTGTTTATAATTACCTCTTCGAAGTTTGTCACAAAAAATGTAATATTAAAATTAAGCAACAATTTGATTGAAATATATTGTCTAATATTTTGTTCCCAATTTTTTTTTTTTTTGATAAAATTGAGCATTTAGTTAAGTGAATAATGTAAAATAATATTGTGAAATGCTCATTCTATCTCTTATATTTAAATTGATTTTGTGTTTATACAATGTAATTTTTTTTTCAGAATTTATAATGACTAAGTGTGAGTTGTCAACAATCATTTTTGCATTCCATATTTGGTTTCATGTATTTAATTTTATCGAAATTGAATAATTTAATTTGCATTTTCAGATCTCGCTCCAAAATCAGTGACAAGAAGTTCAACTTTGTGTACTATGATCCTGAGATGCACTGGTGCAGAATCTGCAATGAGTTCCCTTCTACAGCTAAAGACTATTTGAAGCATCTTCATTCTGGAGCTCATCATCGGTATATCTTTATTAAATTTATATTGATAAACATAAATTTTACTATTCGCCTTGTAAAGAATATCTGGTCTAGTAAAGAATTAATAGATTTGTTGTAATTATTTTTAAAGGACAGGAGTTATAATTAAAATTAATATAATAATATTGAAATTGTGTGGACACATAGAAAATGAATTGTGAATTAAAAAAGAGAGTCAGAGAATTATGATAAATAGATGAGGCAAACGCTTTGTGCATGGATCGGTTATTGTATCGGTGATGCATTTCATTATTAAAATTCACTAAAAAGACCTTTTATTTTTTGAATATGAGGGGAAGTACACATCAAAGCCTCCTTGTTTTTGTCAGGTCATGTTTTTGTCAGATCAAATTCTGGATATGTTTTTTTCAATGTTTCCATATATCAGGGGGGACCAAGACATTGACTGTGGTCAAACGGTCGACCGTGGAACCATTCCGATTGCCTGCCTGCCACTTGGATGAAAACAAGTATTGACATGTTTCAATTGTTGCATAACGAAGCAGGTTCGAATTAACACTAACGTTAGGAGACATAATTTTACATATCACAATATTTCGCGGAAAAAAAACGGGAGACACAAAATTACATTTTTCAGTCTAATCATAAATGGTGGGAAACTATAGTGCTTTCATGTATTCGTTGAAATCTGTACTATGTCCTAAACCACAAAACAGTGACCTTTCTTATTGAATTTTTTTATGAATGAGTCCCTTCACGCGTTCTATTCTCCTCTGACATTTGTTTGTGTCATGTGCAACGAAAATTATAGTAATCACTTAACACATAGGTTTTTGGTAGACCATCATCACTAATTTCAACTAGCGAGTCACCCGCAATGCCTAAACGTTTGGCCACCCTGGTTATATTTCAATCAGAGATGGTCTTGGTTCCACTCTCCGAGAAATTTAAAGCAAAGCTCTATCTTTGTCCCAAAACACTCGCCATTTACAAACAGGAGGTTCTCTTTTGAATCTCTTTTTGCACCGTCGTGAACTTTCGATAGTCAAATGCCTCTTTATCTAACGGTCGTAATGATGAATCCAGGTTTCGTCATTGTGACTATCCTGACTCAAAATGCTCTCCCACTACCTTGTAGTGATAGAGAAGTTTCTTACAAATGATTGTATGGAATCTTTGTGTTCTTCTGTCAGCACTTTACAATTCTTTATGATTAATTGCAACTGGTTTTCTGATACGTATCGCATTACACAATTAATGTTTTATGATACTGATGTTCTCTGTAATCAGCGTATCGATCCAGCTCTTCTTTTTTGTTGTAACTAGTAGGCCACTTTGGAGTTTATGAATAATGTAAATTTACGCACTCTTAACATCATCCGACCTGAATTAATTGTAATGTTTTAAATTTTTTTTACGCTAAATGCAACATTATGTCATATTAGTTTAGATAGATGATGTCCAAAACTTTCCAAGTCAATAATACAGTATCCTACACTTTATTTGTTATCAGAAAACAAATATACCACAAAGTTATTTACAAAGTGCATATGAACTTTGTGTCATTTATAATAGACGCCGGGTCTGAACAGGTTTAATTGCTGTAGGCCACATCTAAATGCTCACATCGTAACAGTATCGTCACTATAAACATTTCTGAGACGGAATTTGTTTTTTCATAGGACACTTCTTGTTAAGAAATTGAATCACCACCCTTTACTTGGTATGTACGAAGATGTCTCAAACATCTACTATTTTGATCTGCTCATGTGACACATTTATGTGACTGATCGCAACACCACTCTACATGGTAGAATTAATAACTACTCGGTGGCAAAACTTTCTACTGTGCCAGATTCAAAAGCAAAAAATTAGAACGCGTCTGTTTCAAACCGCCGCTTTTAATATAAAGTACAATATATTTTAAAAAATAGCCCCACAATTGGAACATCAAAAATACAAGAAACTCAAAGCAAAAAAGTTTAGTCTACAAATGATCTGTAAATTTGATACTCATCTACTTGAAAAATTTTGATCATAAGTTAATCTTTTTTAGGTATAAGTACAATATATGTATAATAAATAGGGGCCACAGGGCGCCCAGGAGTGGAACCCCTAGTCTACATAAAATACATACAATTCCAATAAATTCAAAAGAAACTCTACTTTGCCGTGTTTTCTTACTGGCAATACAGTATACACTAATTATTTTGCCTAAGGTAATAAAATTATAAGGTTACAATATAAAAAAAATATTTTAAAGGAATTACAAAGCCAAAACCTTATATAGCACTGTAAATCAAACAATTTTCACTCCAAGAGCACTCTTCAAATTTATTTTAGGCAACTACTAAGTGCCAGTACAACAAAAATTCACATGAAAATCTGTCTTAACGAAACTGTCGGGTCTCATTGAGAATCGAACCCAAAATGCCAGAATGCAAAGTACACATGGTAAGACCTGATGCTGACGACAATGCATAGTAATATAATATACACATTAACATATAACTAACCCCTTTTGTAATCTGTAGAAATGCCGCTGCTAATCCGGAAGCTCCATGGCACAGTGCTGCAAAGAACCAGAATGAAGGTATGCCGACCTACCCTGGAGCCTTATCCAAAAGGACACCTATTAAAGGTAAATATTTTGTTTTAAGCTATGTACATACAATAATATGCTAAACTTGACAGTCTTAACTTTTCATGAAAATAATAAAGAACACGAGATAGAGGCAAGTTATATGTGCTCAGCGACATAAGTTTCATTTATCAAGTTAACAACCCAGTTAGTTGTATATAAATCTGTATCACACCCTAATGTCCCACCAGGAACACATGTGTGCTACAAAATGCATCTATCTAGGTTGATTCACACCCTGGAACTCCGAGTTATCTTTTGCTAGGCCAATACTGCGAATATTCCTATTGTAACACCAGCTTATGGTGTTGGATGGGTCTACATCTAATTTCTAAATATTATATAAAAACATGAAAAAAATTAATAAGTAATTTTTTTTCACTACTCATAGAGGCAGGTTTTAAAGTTGAATGGAAAAGTAACATTATTTTAGCCAAGATTTACACAATAAATTTTCTCCACCCATAAACTTCAAGAACCACGTTATAAAATATTTAAATCTATGGGAAATTTAAAAAGTTTCTAGCAGGTCTTTGAGACACTCGATTATTTTTATTATTGTTTGTATATTTTAATTATACTTGTATAGGAATATAACCTGACAATCTCTGTGGCTTAGTGGTAAGATTCCTGATGGTACTTAAAAAAAGGGATCCCAGTCTGATAAAAGAGTTCATCAGTTAATACTAGGACTTGTCGGAGTAAGTGTACAAATGTTGTCTCTTCACATGCAGTAGTGCTACTCACATGTGCAATGACAAGTTTCGTGCCTCCTCCAATGCTTCTAAATCTGAATCTGAATTACTTAGGTCGAAGACAATATTTTCTCCCGACCATGCTCTTTTGGTCAGTGTTATTGCATGCTCAAATGCTACGTTTGGTCAGTGTTATTGCATGGAGCGGAATCATGGACCCTCAAAGTAAGTAGTATGAACCGACTGGAACCATTCGAAATGTGGATGCACCGGAAAATGCTACGGATACCCTGGACGGATATGGTCAGCAACACAAGGGTTCTTCAAAGAGCCAAAGTTGATAGAGAGTTGCTGACTAATATTAAAATCCGAAAGGTGTCCTACTTGGGTCATGTACTTAGAGGAGCAAAGTACAAATTACTGCACCTGATCATCCAAGGCCGAAGAGGTGTTGGCAGGAGGCAAAACTCCTGACTCCGCAATATACGTAATTGGACTGGCATAAGGGGTGTTGGAGATCTTTTTCGAGCTGCCGGGGACAAAGATATCTACTCTCAAGTGATATTCAATGTTGGGGGGACCTGACATGACACTGAGAAGAAGAAGATGCTCTTCAATATATCCGGATCCCCAAATTGGATACCTGGTTGACCTGGCCAGCTCATTACCATATGGCAATTTTATCTAACCAAACAAATATTTTAAAAGATGTGTGAAATTAACTGTGTGAAAATCAATTTTTGACCCTTTCTACAATCCTACCAACTTGGTCAAAGAAGGCATCTATATCTCGAAGAATTTTATACCCTTGACTGCAATTCAATTCCTTGTAACACTAACATTTATTTATCTCTCTTGCACCATATGATATAGTGTTTCTATCATGTATAGTAACATCTTGAAGAGTATAGAAAGTGATATATTTATTTTATTTTGTAGGTCTTCAATTCTTCGTGCCATCTACTGCCTGGTACTGCAAGCTGTGTGATCAGTGGATTGGTGATCTCCATTGTGCATCTGCTCATCTAAAATCATTGATACATTCTCAAAATTATTCTGTGAGTTTTAAATTATATTTTAGTTTTGTTTCATACAAAATATATATACATTTATGTATATATATATATTTGTAATTATGTTCACTTTAATTATGTTGAGAAACCCCTATATTTTATATTGCTTTTCTCTTGAAATGTCATAATTATTGGGGGAGGGGGAATAAGCATTGAGAAACAACCATAAAGACAAAAATACCCTTAAAATGTGGCAGGAATATGTTCAATATTTTCTAAATTATGTGTTTAATTTTCATCAACACATATATTTTGTCATACTGAATTAACCTCCGTGGTTTAATTGGTAGATCATTTTTTTCTATCCCAGGGGTTTCGAACTCAATTTTCTGTGGTTTTTCTCAATAGATCTTTCTTAGTCTTACTGGTCGGTTAGAAAAAGTTTATACAGTATATAATGGAAGTGTTATACTTTCACAGCATTATTTGTATACGTTTTGAATTCTTCATTCTTTATAATCGAGTTTATTGCATATTTTTCTGCCTATAACAGATTTTTTTTGTAAAACCAAACACATTTTATAATTTTCTCATTAAAAACAAGTTGTCTCTATACATGTTTGTTTTTACCTAGTTCGACTGTATTAAAAATTATTAACTTTATTTTAGAATTTCACCGAGCTCAACCCTCATTGGGAAATGGATTGGATGTCCGACAGGCAGAAGAATTTTGAAAAAGCTCCCAAGGGTGGAGAAGGCTCAGACCTGCAAAAAGAGCAGTATTCTCCGCACACGATATCTTTCCAGCCTGATGGATTCTATACAAAGAAACGGAAAGTAACAAGTCCACAGGTAATCAAATATTTTTGGCAGTTCTCTCTGGCAATCTCTTTGAGTTCACAACAGGAAGATAATAAATGTTTCTTCATAATCAGGCAGTTTATTCGTAAATCAGGCAGTTTATTCATAAATCAGATGTAGTGATAATATAAATAAATATCCATTGGTACGATATTTCAAGACCTAGTGATAGAATGCTTAAATTGTATTTGGAGATTTCTAATTTGATTTCCAAAGGTGATAAAGCAAAAATTAATACTGTATTTTTTTTCACGCAGGATTTTTAAAACTTTTCTCTTTAGCTGAAAGAAATTGCCTACTTTACCCTATGTAATGAAAGTGTAATACAATAATTAATGTAATCTTACAGAGGTCATGAATCAAACCATCTTGGAAACTTTTTCTTCAAAATATATAATATGTGAGACCTGACTCAAGTTTTTTTTTAAAATAAAATACCTTTTAGCGTGTGTCCTAGTAGGACGTGCTGATGATGTTGATGTTGACATCTCTGTATTCGCTTTAGTCGAATTCTGTGTTCCTTTTCGTTCGGGGACATCAATTTAGCGGGATGCTTAATTTGATACGTCGTGATGATTTTGATTTGTTTTGTATTTAAAATAAAATATGTCGATTCAGGAATGCGGGAAGTGAGAGTGAATAGTCGGTAAATAATAAACAGAAATGAATGGTCAAGCGAATAATAACAAGTGCCTTTATTCATCGATAAGTAGGTATATATAGAATTTCAGAACGGGACGCGTGACTGCGTCCGCGGTATATCTCGATCTCACTCCTGCGCGTGCTGAGGTGGTCGCAAGCGCTGCGGATACTACAGTGGGTAGGATATTTATTGTCGAAACGGCGAGACGGCGTGATATGTTCTCTTTCTACCTTGGAATGCGATGTAAATATTATTGGCGTGTAAACAGTGTTGACGTTTCTGGTATGTGACAATTGTAGATATCCAGAGGTTGATTCATCGGTCGTTGACCCTGCATGTTGACAATATTTAGGGACGTGGGTACCCTACAACCTTAATAATAAATTTATAAATGAGAAAAACTCCTCACTCTTATTATTATTGTAAGCTTCTTAGTTGAAAGATTTTCGTGGAATACTTGGAAATATATAAAAGAAATTAAATATTTTATTTAAATTTTTACTCATTTACCAATTTCAGTCAAGAAGCATCCTCAGAACAGGACGAGGGTGAAAAGTTAGTGGAATAAAATTTAGTAAAACTCTTTTATTAATTTCTGTGTTCAGTCTTGTTATTCCTTCTACCCTGTAATATAGAACTTTTCTTGAGGTCAACGAAGTTCCATTTGGTATACTCACCGTTGTAAACATATTAACTAATTATCAAATCAACATTAACACATTATCAAGTTAACATAAACACTTTATCAAATTAAGTGATTCATTCCTCGTGTATCTTTTATATTATCTTTCATTTTGCATTTTTATAAAATTAATTGAATTTTGGTTTAAACATATTCCTCATAAACCTAAAAAATTCTTTGGCATTATTTAAATTCTTGTTTTTTTTACAGCCTGAAACTTCTTCAAGTCAGTCTAAGATGGAGAAAAAAGACAAGAAAAAGAGAGATAAAAAAAAAACTAAAAAGAAGAGGCATTCATCTAGTGATTCAAGTGGCAGCTCATCTTCAACTAGTGATAGCCGAGAAGATGAAAAGAAAAAGAAGAAGCCAAAAGGTTTTTATATTATTTTCTATTTTAATTTACAGAAATGAGTTCAAATTAGAAATTACTTTCTTTTTTACACTTATTCCCCAAAACGGGTATAAATAAGCCCCTTTTTCAAAGAATCCCTTTTTTTTATACTACATTTTTCATATTCTTACACCCTCAAAAATATGATCAGTGACCATATCGAAACGTAAGGAGCTCGAAAAAATCAAATCAATCATTGATTTTACTGGAGCTATGATGCCATTCCAATTTCAAGGTATAGTAGTGCAAACTACAAAAGTTACAAATAACTATGTGGCTATGAAAAATTTCGTATTACTCAAAACAATGTTAGATGTTGGCGAACGCAGAATAAAGACGTAATAAATACATATTTTACAAAATAAAAACAATCAGAGGATTTAAGAAAGGACATTTTTAATCAATCGATACAAAAGTAGTAGAGAAAAAATGTTTTTCCAAAAACAGAATAAAAAAATGGAAGTCACTTTATAATCAGAGTCACCTTATAGTTGGGATAATACAGTAATTTGGTTAATTTGTGTGCCGAAATCAATTAAAATTTATATAAAAAAACTTTTTTAACAGGAAACGAAGCAGTTCAAGGGGAAAGCAGAGAATCGAAGACCGGTGATCCTGCAGCCGACGATCGCATGCTGTCTCAATGGATGTCACTCAAGCAAGATCCAGTGTCTGAACAAGATAAGCAAATATTTGAAAAACTGAAAAATCGGTAATACTATAATAAATTTTTTTGATAACTCTTTAAGTCACTAAAAATGTAAATGGTGAAGATTTGACACTTGACACTGGGCAAATCTTTTGGTGGTCGGGCCACAATAAAAAAAGCGCAAAATTAAATAGTTTTTTTTATTAGGAAGGGAAATGGCATACCTGTGGTTCGTGTTCACTGGTGCGTTAAATCCTGCTACGACCCCCCCCCCCCCCCCCCCCCCCCCGACACACACACACCCATTTTGCAAGTAAAAAATTGTATCAATGCAAAATTAAATAAATTCACATTAACAATCAGGGTTTAACTTAGAAATTGGTGCCCCACTATTATTTATAAATTTTTCTTGGGCCTCCACGGGCCGGATAAAACTTCACTGCGGGCCGCCATTTGTCCAGGCCTGATCTACGGAATCTGTATCCTATCTGTATTAATGGTGGAAGACCACAAATGTTTTTTTAATCTCGAAATTTATTTTAATCTTTTATTTTTATTCAAAATTAATTGACGCACTATATTTAAGTAAATTTAGATATGAGTATGTTGTATGACAGAATAAGACATTTAATTATTAAGAATGAATGTGAGCAAAGAACTATTGTGTTCAGTATGGTGATAAAGAGCATTTTGAGGTGGTTTGGACATGTTGAACAGGTAAATGACAAAAGACTGATTAAACAAATTCACAATGTAAGCAATGAGTGGGAATTGTGATAGAGAATTACCAAAAAAAGTATGGGAGAACCAAGTGAACAAAATTTCGGAAGAAGGATATAAGAGAAACAGAAGGAACTATATGAGAATAAGTATGGATATAGAGGGGACGAAGAATATATGTCGTGTAAATTTAACACTCTGTCCTCTCTGCCTATCTCAACAATGAAATAGCTTGATATGTATGTGTGCAGATATTTTTGCACAAAACATTGGAAGATGTAAATTTTCTACTACACAAGCTGTGTGTTTTTGTTTCAGAGTAAAATTACGTACAGGAGAAAAGGTGGAACAAACAATCGATAGCCGAGTGGTCGGCAGAGAGAGAGAAGCTAGAGAACTCCTCAGTATTCAGAGCGATAGAGCGAGAGAGATTATTCAGAGGTAATACATATCTCCAAACATATATAAATTATCAGTATTAGAACTATTCTGGTTATAGCCAAATGGCATTTTTTTATAAAAATTAAACATAACAGTTCACAATTTTTTTATCAAATTTTGTTAAAAATTGAAAGTCAAATCTTGTTATAATGAACTTCTAGGGACCTATTAAATTGTTTCATTATACTGAAAATTCATTATAACAAAACTGGAAAATCATTTTTATTTGTATATTAGTATATTTTATTAATTAATCACAATACATAATAACAACGTCTTTACGTATACAACTGCATACATAAAAAGTGATAGCAAAAAAAATTATAATAAAATCCATTATTTTTTATTGGGTCACAACAATATTTTCTTCTGCCCCCCGTGGTACTTACTGCACCCAAAATTTTCATTTTTTCTTTCAAGGTTATCGTTGTTTTTCGTTACTTTATCCATATTAACCCTTCAGGCACGTATGACGTGCACCACACGCGTATCAAAACTCCCCACAGAGACATATGACGTGCACCACACGCGTACCAAAAATCCCCTACAAGGATGGACGAAAACAGTGCCCTGTTTATCATCTATTTATAAGAGCAATAGTTTAATGATTTCGTTCAAATAACTCAATTACTATAAAAATAGATTCAAGCTTTAGTTGTAAATACTTTTTTTTATTCGAAGAAATCGCTGTTCGCTTTTATTCGAAGAAATGCAAGGTAATATAAAAATACTTGCAAGTCAAATGCAGCCATAAAAATCTTATTGATTTTATTAACTACAATAAATGTCTAATTAGCGTTTCATTTTCAAAACTAAAATATTTGTACACAAATATTGTAGGTATACTGTAATGACATATGGCCCAAGTGCGGCCCGCACTAATCCCCACGTAAAATATTTGATCCTGTTACAACAAAAGGTTGCCGACCCATGATCTAAACTGATTAAAAAAAAAGCATTCCAGTGGTTCTAAAAGTGTTAATTGAATTAAATTATGCTATAAAACCTTATATCAATTTTACCTCTATCTCCATAAAAAAAATTGAACGTCCCTGGGACTGAAAATATGTTTTAGGCATACAGGCCTGAAGGGTTAAGGGTGAAGAAAATTACAAGTTTATAAAATCACTAAAGTATAGATCAAAAGTAAAAAACATAGCCTCGTGACGATTAATAAATTACTGTTGACTCACTGGGAACAACTTACTCACTCTGGTCAAGACTCGCTCCTGCAGGTGTAAAAACAATTGCGACATTCTGATGGAGACCGAAATTAGACGACCTAAATCAAAGTAAAGTTGCGATCTCTAAATAATTATGAAGGCCGTTTTGGGGTGTTTATTTTTATTTCGTAAAAATTATTCTTTTAAAAAGTTCGCTATACTGGAATTTTTATTTCGTAAAAATGATTCTTTTAACACTGATGTGTACTTGTTCGAGACTGCGAAAATAATTCATTATACTGAATATTTATTTCGTAACGAGATTTGGCTGTATTCGTTTTTGTAACACATGTTCTCCTTAAAGAAAATATCCCCTAGTCCAAAAATATTTTTAAATTGTATTCACACTTGTGCTAAGTGGATTGCATTACACTTCTGATGTATACAATACAACCTGATGTAAATTTTTTCCAACAACAAAATAAAGCAATTGGAACTTTAAAATATTTTAGCGTACTTTCAGATTTCTACTCAGCCCTTAAGTATTTAAACACTTGAGTGGAATTAATTTTTATATTGCATTAATTTAAAGTTTCTTTTTCATGTACGGTATGAACAAATCCCGGTGTTTCGAAATTTGATGCTATTCAAATTCTTTTAGTAAAGAAGAGGTCTGTAAAATAAAATTATAGAAAATTAACTATAGCAGGAAAAATATGTGTTACAAATTTTAATACTTTTTCAAATGGAATTGGATGTAAGGAGCTAGAAATTTTTTTTGTGTAGTGTTTTTGATCCATTACCATATGATGCGATTATTTAAGAATTTTTTTTTGTGTAGTGTTTTTGATCCATTACCATATGATGCGATTATTTAAGAACCAGATTTGTGAGCACTGTATTTTTTCAGTCAGTGTTTGTGAGCACTGTACTTTTTTTTAAATTTGGATTTATAGGGATTTTCATTACTATTAAAAAAAATCAGTCACCTCTTTCGAATTAGAAAGGTTATACTGTATGAGGCCGGAGACACCAATATATTTCATCCAACAGCAATATTTTAAGCACACACTTGACATGAGCCACATATGTATGCCTCTCAACCTATTAAGCCCTTGATCTGAAATAACGAGTGACTATTTAGTACAAAAATGAATTGCTTTTTTTTCTCTCCACATTTTAATGGAAATTAATATGTTTATAATTTAAAAATCTGAGAATGAATGCATAATAACTAAAGGAATTCTGCTATTTGGGTTTTTTTTTTTCAGATGATAGAAGAGTTGCTAAGAATATTGAAAGTTGTGTGAAGATAGGAAAATAATTCAATGGGGCACTAAAACATTAAACACTAAACTCGAAGCAAACAGTATCAAATCTGCTAAGATACCACAATAGCGTTCTAGTACCAACTTTGATGTATGGGAGTAAAACATGGACATGGGAAATGAGTGAAAGAAGCCGAATAAATGCTATAGAAATGTGTGCACTGAGAATGCATGGGGAGACAATGGATTGCAATATATATGACATAAACTTATTAGGGATGAATGGGAATTTAAGACTTATATATTAAGTAAGATGAAGAGTATTCCGAGATGGTTTGGGCATGTAGAATGAATGAATGAAGAAAGACTAACAAAACAAATATACAATGCAAATGTGGGTGGAAGGCATGGCAAAAGAAGGCCAAAGAAAATATCTTTGGATCAAGTGAATTTTTTGATAGAAGGACATGTAAGTAGAGAATTTGTAAGAGTTATTAAAAAAAGGTGTATAGAATTAGAGAAGGCAAAAGTGTATCATGATATGAAAGTCTGGCACTTTGTCTTCTCTGTCTACCTCGATAGGGAAATGGCGTGATTATATGTGTATATATATGTATTAACATAAGATTAAAAATATAACTTATTTAAAATTGTCACTATAGTTCGGAAATTCTAGGATGAGTCCTGTGACAGCTCACAAATTTGCCCCAATACAACCTTGTAACATGTTCAGTAATTTTAATTATTTTATCAACTTTAATATAAGCCTCAATTCTAATAAAAAACAAGTTATTTAGGTAAATACATTACATAAAGTTGTATTGGGGCAAATTTGTGAGCTGTCACAGGACTCATCCTAGAATTTCCGAACTATAATGTACCTCGTTGAAGAGATCAGATCAGATCGCTCAGTAAAGTGTACCACAAGTGTGATATGTTATTTTACGGCAAGTGATAAATTTCTTCAGTAAAATAATTGCGGTGCAAGCAATTCAGATACTATAAAATTCCAAAAAATACTAAAAAAAATTACTCGAGATACAATACAAAAGTTTTATATTTATTAATTAGATCTTATTACCTTAGGCAATCAAAATTGCTGATGACTCAATTTATAATTCCCAATTGTACAAGTGTATCAATTCACAAGGATATAATTTTGTTTATTTTGTGATTATTTTTCTTAAATTTTTTAAACATTTAAAATCTATATATTTTATCTTTACTTTATAGCAAAAAAGAAAATAATGAAAAAGGAAGATCTAAGGACAAGAGGTAATGATATCACGTAGTGAAGCTTTCACTATAGCTTTTTTTTAAACTTGACTTTAATATACCTTTTAATCCCCTTGCACTAAATTACTATTTAAATTAAACAAGCTCAATAATACATCGCTCAATAAGTCCCGGGACTAACTACTAAAACAACATTTGTTTGCCAAAATTCTTCTTTATTTATCAATATAGTCTCCTTCAAGAGCGATACATTAATTTCAACGCTTTCCTAACTTTTTTATGCCAGCCGTGTAAAACGATTTATCTTTGGTTTCAAAATAGGCGTTAGTTTTGGCAATCGCTTCTTCATTGGAGCCAAATCTCTCCCTGGAGCATCTTTTTGAGGTCTGCGAACAGTCAATCTGGAGAATACGGTGGCTGCGGAAGCAATTCGAAGTTCAAACAGCGCTCTGAATCATCGATGCGTTGTTGTTTCTGTTCCATTGTGAGCAAACACGGCACCCATTTCTAAAAAAGCTTTATCATGACCAAATGTTCATGCAAAATAGTGTAAACACTACCAAATGATATCTCAGCCATCTCACGCAACTTTACTTTGCGATTTTCCATCACGATTTTGAGGGTTTTTTTATGTTTTCTGGTGTAACAGCCTCATTTGGACGACCAGAGCGTTCAGCATCATTTGTGTCTGTACGACCGCGTTTGAAATTAGCATACCACCGACAAATGGTACTAACTGAGAATGGTATGGATTTGTTATTAGAGGCGCCATCTGTTGGTTAGTCCCGGAACTTATTGATCGATGTGTTAGTTAAATTTACTTGATTTTCTTTATTTGTTCGTTGTTATAAATATTTTCTTTATTCTTGTGTAAAAACTATTACAAAAATAACATAAAACCCATGAATTTTTATAGCAATATTCATAACATCAAATTAATGTGAATAGTATTAAAACCAGGTCGGGATTAAAACATGGGACGCCCGGGTGCTAAGTAAGCATATTAATCATGTAACATCTAATACATTTAACAATGGTTTTGGCTTTAAGTTTGCGAAACTCTGTAATTCAAATTGTAAACATTCTTCCATTAATTTTTTTCTCTGCTTTTATGTAGTTTCACCCTATGCTCTAATTCTTAAATACACACCTGAAAGAAATCATAATGGGAGGAATAATTTAATCATATATGGACATAAAAATATCTTCCATACTTCACTGTCTTTAGGTATAATTTAATTGTGACCTGAAATTTGCACTTTAACACGTTCACTGCGTCTAACACGGCTCCCATGTCCATACAAAATAGCCTTGAATGTTGAGTGCACTCATAAACGTCTCCCGATAAGGATTCGTCGCTAGTTTCATGTGTTTTGAAGACACGAAGGAATACACTTGTATATGATGTTTCAATAGAAAGTAGAATTTGATTTTTAACAAAGTTATGGGTTTTCAAAAATTCGCGAATTTTCAGCATCTCTGTATGACATTTTATACGCAGTGAATGTGTTAAGCATAATCTATGAAATATTTCTTTAGCATTTCCTTTAGCACACATGTATACAACAGTTGAATTTTTGTTTACTCTGATATGCAATGCATTATTTTTTTTCATACTAGTTTAGAGAAATTTAGATTTCTTGTGTTTAATGAATGTGGTATAGTCTCTGTCTCATTTATTTTAATGTCGATACAGGTAATTAATTACCTCATGCATAAAAAGAGAAAATTACAATAATTTGTGATAATACTCGAAAACTAATCATAAAAATAATAGTTTATGCTTTCCTGTGAAGTAGTTTAATTATGTTTTGAAAATCTCAAGCAGTTTAATTTTTAATATATACATTGAACTGTAGAAAATATTGATTTCCGAAAATTTGTAAAATAAAATCGTCCCGGATGCAAGTGGAGACTATCCGGGGTGGTAAGGAAAAAAATCATCCTGGAAAAAATATACCAGATAATCAATCACCCCCAAAAAAAAACATTACCTATAAATTTTCTTACACACCCTTTTATTTAAAATATAACAGCAAACAAGTTTATTTTATCTCTCATTTCCCTTTTCGGCAAATGGTACTATGCAGATTTCGCAACATTTCTGTTGCTCTAAATAACTCAGTAGGGTTTCAACTTTACGGAAAAGAGCACTGTGCATGTATACTTGACTGTGCTGTACCTCTTTCCTTTGTCTGTGTCATCTGTAGCCGCAGGTCAAGTAATAACACGTTGCACAATCTCTTCATCATTTAAAACTTCATAGCCTGACAAATTATCTGCATTTTATTTCCAATTGCACACAGTTTTGGATTGTTTTACTGCCCTGGTTAATGAAACCCCCGGAAAATTGAAAGTCTGCTGTAATTATATTGGAGAATATGGCACTGAAAATAAACCCTCCCATTTATACATCTTTACTATGTACACAAATAAATAATTTGGTTTTAAATAACACTTCAACCACCATTCTTGAGGATAAATAGAAGTATTTAAATAACACTTCAACCACAATTCTTAAGGATTAATAGAAGTATTTAAATAACACTTCAAACCACCATTCTTGAGGATAAATAGAAGTATTTTACTGTAATTGTCAATAACTTCGTTAAGTTTGTATTTTGTTTCTTGATGATAGTCTCATTCAAATTTGCGTTTATTTATTAACTTCAGTCTTAATCCATGATTCTTTTTATGCTTACACATATCCACATGAACCTTTTTGGTACTAGACAATTAATTGATCATTCCATCTTGCTTACTTCCGTGCCAAAAATATTTTTATATTCACTATCTAACAAACATTCTTGTTTTGCAGTCGTGGAAAAGATGATGATGGTGACAGACGACAGGGTGACTTCAAGCCCTATCCTGGAAAGAGGGATGATCACGGAGAGACAAGATTTGACAAGCAAGTGTCTGAAAAACAAAAGAAATCATCGGGATCCTCAAATACCAATAACTCCGCCAATACCAAGAAAATGCCATTTATTGGTATGTTTTGTTTGAGATTTTCAAGCCCTTTCGTACCGCAGCCATACTATGATCAGCTCATGGTTGACTTAAAAGCAGCTTGTGGTATCAGTTATCTAGCATCAATTTTATATTATCTAGAAACAAATATCTTACAAAATCAATAGAAAATCTATTTGTTCTCTTTCATTTATTTTTTTATATACAAAAACACCACTCTTGACAATGTAAACTATTTATTATATATGCACTTCACAAGAGTTTGGATAATCTATGGATGAATTATTATTGAATTGATTCACATTCGGTTTTTTTCTGTGATAAGTTATTCATCACAGGAAATATGGTCAATGCTAGAAATATCATTTTGATAGGTGATACTTTTTTTTTATTAGATGCCATAAACATTTTTTACTAGACGACCTCCGTGGCCTGGTGGTAAGACACTTGTCTGCTGATCCGGAGGTTGCGGGTTCGATCCCCGCTGGAACCCAGATTTTTTAAATAGGATTCCAGTCTGGTTAACACTTAGGGCTTATAAAAACATCTTTCTGGTTGGTTGGAAGAGATTGCCACATGGCAATAAACTCGCCAGGTTAAAGAAAAAACACTTAGGTTTTCTTTCTATGCTAGATGTCACATTGTCAATGTGACCAATTGGACCAATGTGTTCAATGCAACCCAATGGATTACCTCATTATATGAATATTTAACCAGTTCTGCCCTTCAGTTGTTGTTGAACTTTTTTTCACTATTGCAGGTAAAATGCCACTTTACAAATCGTTAGGTAATAAACCACCGAAACCAGATAATGATCCTCCAAAACAACCCATGGATACACAGCAATGTGTAGAAGCAGCTAAGAAGAAACGTGATGAAATAAATGCGCAGATTCAGAAATCTGTGGAGGAACTTAAAGAAAAATTGAAAACTTCCCTGGCTAAGATAGAAGCAACTCTTCCTGCCCCGGGGCTAGCCCACCCTACTAACTTAGGAGGACACCCAGCTGTGGTCAGCAGTCTACCCAAGCCAGCTCTTCCTGTTGGGATTTCATATCCACAAACAATACATAGGTAAGTTATTGTTTTTTCGCTTTGCTTTAACTATATTCTAAGTGTTGTTAAAAAAAATGTTTCAAGCAGCTGCTTCTTCATAAAGGAAGCTAAAAAGTAGCTCAAACTATTTTTACTTGAATTTTTGAGTTACATGCTCTTTAGATTCAAAAGTAGCTACAATAGTGCTGCTTTTTCTAAGTAACTTTGATAACACTATATTTTCTTAGATCAATTGCAGACTACTGGAAAAAATAAGGAATTACACAATTTTTTTTCCAAATTGAATGAAGAATCCTATCTTGAGGAGAGTTATGAGATTTACAGATTTATTTTACATGACAAGTATATGTAACACATCGATCAATAAGTCCCGGGACTAACTACTAAAACAACACTTGTTTGCCAAAATTCTTCTTTATTCATCAACATAGTGTCCTTCAAGAGTGATACATTCATTCCAACGCTTTCCTAACTTTTCTATGCTAGCCGTGTAGAACGATTTATCTTTGGTTTCAAAATAGGCGTTAGTTTCGGCAATCACTTCTTCATTGGAGCCAAATCTCTCCCTGGAGCATCTTTTTGAGGTCTGCGAACAGCGAATAGTTGCTGGGGGTCAAATCTGGAGAATATGGTGGGTGCGGAAGCAATTCGAAGTTCAACTCATGCAATTTGGCCATCGTTACCATCGACTTGTGACACGGTGCATTGTCCTGTTGAAAGAGAACTTTTTTCTTCTTCATATGGGGCAGTTTTTTTTTGCAATTTCTGCCTTCAAACGCTCCAATAACGCTATGTAATATTCACTATTGATGGTTTTTCCCTTTTCAAGGTGATCGATGAATATTATACCATGCGCATCCCAAAATACGGAGGCCATAACCTTCCCGGCCGACTGTTGAGTTTTTGGTAGCTTCGGACGACTTTCACCGGCTGCTCTCTATTCAGCTGACTGCTGATTTGATTCCGGAGTATAGTGGTGGATCCAAGTTTCTTCCATTGTCACATACCCACACAAAAACTCCTGTTTATTTCGCGTAAACAGTGTCAAACAGCGCTCTGAATCATCGATGCGTTGTTGTTTCTGTTTCATTGTGAGCAAACGCGGCACCCATTTCAAAAAAAGCTTTTTCATGACCAAATTAAATGCAAAATAACATAGTGTTAACACTACCAAATGATATCTTTAGGATGTCAGCTATCTCACGCAGCTGTATTTTGCGATTTTCTATCACTATTTTGAGGGTTTTTATTTATGTTTTCTGGTGTAACAGCCTCATTTGGACGAGCAGAGCGTTCAGCATCAATTGTGTCTATATGACCGCATTTGAAATCAGCATACCACCGACAAATGATTGTTTTTGACTGAGCAGAGCCCGGATAATACTTTTCAAGCCATCGTTGAGTTTGAACGGTATTTTTTCCCATTAAAAAGCAATGCTTTATCAAAACACGAAATTTGGTTTTTTCCATTGTTTTGAAATTAGCAAAAGTAGCGTCACTAAAACCACTGTAACTCAATGGCACAATGTCGGAATGTCATGAAAGTTTGACACGTAACTTCTAAAGGTTGGTACTAACTGAGAATGGTATGGATTTGTTATTAGAGACGCCATCTGTTGGTTAGTCCCGGGGCTTATTGATCGATGTGTTAATATGTATACATCTATATAAATAAAAATGTAAATGTTCGTATATTAAAAATCTCTGATCTCCGAAAGTTCTTCACCGATTGCTTTGAAATTTTTACAAAAGGTTGCATTCGTATACGAAAATGTTTATATATATTTTTTTATGTACGGTTGTTTATAAAAAAGTTTATAAATCAGATGAAATAACGTTTGCGCCTCCTGCAGCGACACACGCAAACTAAACTTGACAGTTATGTCACATTGCATTTTCGACGTTTCGGAATTAATATAAAATAATTAAATAATACATATTAAATATCTATATAAATAAAAATGTAAATGTTCGTTAATTAAAAATCTCCAATCTCCGAAAGTTATTCACAGATTTCTTTGAAATTTTGACAGTTCCATTTTGATTTTGAATATTAAATAATTAAATATTAAATACTTAATTATAAATATTAAATGTTTAAATAATAAATATTAAATTTTCAAATACGTTTATTGAAAAATAGCACCATCTGCTAGGACGTAAAAGTACACTAAATTTTTAACTGCCATTTTGTAGTTTGTCGTCGTAATAGCTGTCCTGTATTTTTAAACTGTTTTTTATTATTTTTCAGTACAATTAGCGGTGAATTTAAACTGTATCTGTATCTGATTTTCATTTGAATTCATGGTATGTATCTGTGTATGTTTTATACATTTGAATTATTAAAAGTTTCACGTGTTCATTAATGACGCGTGCAACATGTCACATCCAAATCAAATTCGTGCGTGGTTTGCAATGTCTTTCCTTAACCCTTTAACAGGCATAAGCAGAAATCGGTCGCATATGCGACCACCCTTATGTTTATACTTATAAGGATTCATTTTCTTAATGAAACGTTTTTAACCAACACAAATGTGAAATTGGCAAATGTAGTGGACGAGCAGAGGTCTTATTAAAGACGGATCGTCGTGAAGTAGTATCGTGATCGTAGCTGCATGTTCAGTAGCAACGATCTAAACATCCGGTCAATTTATTGTCAAATATGTAAATAGGTATTATAAGTAAATCACCATTCATTATATCTCATATAAGAATTTTATTTCCTAATACAACCTTAACTTAGATATTATTACCTAAATATTCATTGGTCACTTTTGCGACTAATGGCATGACCCCTGAAATGGGCACAGGTCTCATATGCGACCGCCTCATTTCCAAAAAAAGACTTTTCGAAGAAATAAAGTTGATTTGATACACATAATAATGGTTTATTCAACAAAAAACTCAATATCTCAAAAATAAAAAATTGCCCTGTAAAGGGTTAACATTTAATTAATTCCAATACTCCTATTTGACAAATATTTCCTTAACAATACTCCTATTTGACAAATATTTCCTTAAGAATACTCCTATTTGACAAATGCGTGTCCAGCTGCAAAACGATCGATCAGCTGAGATATTCTCACATCAATTGCTGGAAATTGGGAACGGAAAGGTGCCGGTTGATATGACCTCAGGACGAATTTCATTTCCTCATAACTTGTGCAATTTAGTGACATCAAAAGAAGAATTGGTTGAAAAATTATTTCCCTATGTTCAAATAAATTATAAAAATCACGATTGGCTGAGTGAGCGAGCTATTCTTGCCGCCAAGAACAAAGACGTCTACGAACTTAACAATATTATTCAGTTCCTTTTTTAATGTTTCACAATTTTATATGTTTTTGTTATAACTTTCTTCTTTTTCAGTACAATCGATCTGCTTTAGTTTCTCAAAATGTTGAGGAGGCAGCAGAGCGACGTGTAGCCGACTTGAGAATGCACGGTTGCGAGCACGGAGATCGCGTCCTGCAGCTTCAGAACTGCTTCGTTCTCAAGAGAATGAACGCGACAGACTGAGAGTGGCTGAAAGACATCTAAAATATTGTATACTCACAAGCATTGTGAAATTAAACATATTAGAAATGTGTGCTTTCTCTTTTCTTTCTTTTCCATTTAACCAGACTGAGCCACAGCAACGCATGGCCGGGTACAGCTAGTGATATATGAAAAAACAAAACGTACAAAAACAAGTGGACTCTCAAATTATATAGATCTATCTGGGTTTGTTTCCTAAACTAGGCTAGAGTACAAAAAGCCTAGTTTATTGTTATTGGTTTTAATATATTTAGAAGTTTTAATATTATTTGATTTATTTTATCAGGTGTACAAATAAGCCGCCGCTGTTTGACAAAAGTTGGCGCCACCAGTAAGTTATGGTTAAAATTGTCAGATGTAAAACGTCATTGTCGTAAGGTTGGACATCCGTCAACAACATAACCTTGAAATATTAGTGAATTTTTATCATTCTTTTGTGTGTGAAAATGTCATGTTTTGAGCCGAATAAGCGTCATTTGCGGGAACTCTTGATCAATTTGAAGAAATCTGCAGCTGAGGTGCATCGATTGCTTGTAGAAACATATGGCGAGGCTGCCTTAAGTGAGAGAAGTTGTCGTGAGTAGTTTCAAAAGCTTAAGAACGGTGAATTTGACATCGAAGACAAAGAACGTAGCGGAAGGCCGAAAGTGTACGAAGACGCGGAATTGGAAGTATTATTGAATCAAGATTCGTGCCAAACGCAAGAAGAACTTGCATTTACATTAGGAGTGACTCAACAAGCAATTTCACATCAGTTGAAATCATTGGGAATGATTCAAAAACAAGGAAATTGGGTTCCATATGAACTGACACTGAGAAATGTTGAAAGCCGATTTTCCACATGTGAAATGCTGCTTGCTAGGCATAAACGAAAGGGTTTTGTGCACCGTATAGTCACCGGTGATGAAAAATGGATCCACTATGATAATCCAAAAAGGAAGAAATCATGAGGACACCCTGGCCTTGCTTTAACATCTACGACTAAGCCAGATATTCATGGAAAAAAACTCTTGTTGTGTATTTGGTGGGATCAGCTTGGTGTCGTGTATTATGAGTTGCTCAAACCGAACGAAACCATTGCTGGGACTGTCTAGCAAACACAATTGATGAGATTGAGTCGAGCACTCAAGGAAAAGCGCGCCCACTACTACTCCAGACCTGACAAAATTATTCTCCTGCATGATAATGCTCGTCCACATGTTGCGGCACCAGTCAAAACCTATTTGGAAACACTCAATTGGGAAGTTTTACCCCACCCGCCGTATTCACCAGACATTGCTTCTTCTGATTTCCACTTGTTTCGATCGATGACGTATAGCCTGTCTAAGCAGCACTTCACATCATATGAAGATACCAAAAATTGGGTCGATTCGTGGATAGCGTCAAAAGATGATGCATTCTTCCGACGCGGTATCCGTATGCTGCCAGAAAGATGGGAAAAAGTAGTGGCAAGCGATGGGCAATACTTCGAATAAAACATGAGGTTCCGTTCTTTCACAATAAATGCCCAATTTTTGATAAAAAAAATGGCGGAAACTTATTTGCACACCAAATAATAATATTAATTTTGTTTCAGAATTCAGAAGTCACCCATTCATGTATCTATGGAGGGTACTATCGTGCCCTCATTCAAAGCAGAAGTCAAGAAGTCTGCGTCACCACAGACAAATTCAAAAAATGATGCACTTCACAAGGATTTTCAGGTTGCTCTAGACATCATATTCCCATCGGAGGAGTCCCAAAAAAAAGAGCTAAACAAAACTCCTGAGACTGAATCTACATTTGATCCTAATCTTAATATGATGTCAATGCAACCACCTCAATATGGGCATATGCCAATGATGCAAAATGTGCCGCCCCAAAACTACCCAGGTCCTATGGGGCCAATGGGACCTATGGGGCCCGGCAATATGCCACCCATGGGGCCTATGGGCCAGATGGGACCTATGGGCCCGATGGGTCCTAATGGTCCGATGGGTCCTAATGGTCCGATGGGTCCTAATGGTCCGATGGGTCCTAATGGTCCGATGGGTCCTAATGGTCCGATGGGACCAATGGGTCCCCTGGGCCCTGGTCCGATGGGTCCAAACAATATGGGCCCTCCGATGATGGGAATGATGGGCCCTATGTCTTCTGGTCCAGTAGGAATGATGATGGGACCTCCAGGAGGGATGTACCCTCAAGGGGGGCCGGGCCCCTTTGATATTCCGGGTATGCAAGGCCCACCACCTAATAGTAAAAAACTTCATATGAACGAAGATTTGGCCATGCTTGGAATGGATGCGGAAGATGTTGGTGCAAGTGGATTTTAATATCAAACTAATAGAAAAATAGCTTCTAAGAGCAATTTATTTGAAATATATATCATTACTAAAATTTAATTTTTATTTCATAGGATTATTTATTATTATACGAGGGTAGTCCCAAAAGTACCCGACCTAACAAAGAAAACCCAAAAAATTTGGGAAAAAATATTTTTATTTCTCAACATAGTCTCCTTCCAGCTCGACACACTTTTCCCAACGATGTTCAATAGCTTCGATACCCTGTTTATAGTGAGAACCGTGGAGCGCCTCAAAATAGCCATCAACCGCAGATTCCACCTCTTCATTGTTGGCAAATCTTTTACCACCGAGCCATTTTTTCAAGTTTGGAAAAAGAAAATAATCCGAGGGGACTAAATCTGGCACTAAACCTGGGACTAATCCGGGGACTAAACAATTCGAACTTTAATTCATTGATTTTGGCTACCGCGATAACGGATGTGTGAACTGGTGCATTGTCTTGATGAAACAAACTTTCTTTTTCGCCAAATGCGGCCGTTTTTTCTTAATTTCATCACTCAAACGCTGCAATAAGTTCGCATAATACTCGCCGTTGATTGTTTTTCCTTTTTGAAGATAATCAATGAAAAATATCCCACGCGTATCCCAAAAAACTGACGCCATGACCTTGCCTGCAGATGGAACTGTCTTCGCCTTTTTTGGAGCCGATTCTCCCCTTTCAGTCCATTGTTTTGACTGTTCCTTCGTCTCAGGTGTGAAGTGATGGACCCATGTTTCATCCATGGTCATGAATCGACGCAAAAACTCGGCTTTATCGCTGTGAATTATCGCCAAACACTCGATTGAAACATCCTCACGACGCTGTTTTTGTTCCATTGTGAGCAAATGCGGCACCCATCTTGCGCACAGTCTCTCATGTCCAAATTTTCAGTCAATATGCAATTTACAGCACTTTTTGAAATGCCTACCATGTCTGCTAGCTCGCGCACTTTCAATCGACGGTCATCCAATACCATTTTGTGGATTTTCTTAACCATTTCTGGCGTGGTCACCTCATTTGGTCGACCACTGCGATGTTCGTCTTGGCAGATCGTACGGCCTCGTTTAAACTCTGCTACCCAATATTTTACTGTTGTAAACAAAGGAGCAGACTCCCCCAAAGTAGAATCTAGCTCGGCTTTGATATTGGTTGGACTTGGACCTTTCAAATGAAAGTATTGTATCACATAACGATGACCAATTTCCATGTTTACAAATTCACTGAGAGCGTTCACTATTGATGGCTGCCAAACAAATACTAAACAACGTAATGTCTTAAAACTTGAAACTTAAGCTTTATAAGTTTACTACTTTCTACCATAGTAATTTTTTAAAGCAACAACCGCCATCTATACGTCAGGTCGGGTACTTCTGGGACCACCCTCGTATTTAAAAAACTTCTCTGTATAAGTTGTGTTCAAAAATGTGTTACCCTCATTCTGTTCAGGAGTTAATGTATACATATTAAAAATCAGAAAAAATAAACCGTTTAGATACATTATAAAATACGCTTTTATACTTAAACCAAAAATTGTCATTTTTTTAGTTTTCTTTAATATACATTTCAATACAAAAAAATGGTAAGTATTACAAAAAAATGGTAAATATTACAAAAAAAATTTAAATATTACAAAATGTCCAAAAATAAGTTATTGTAAGCATTTGTATTTTTTAACTGCTAAAGTAAAATGAATGTATTTTAACAGCTAAAGTGTATTGAACATGTTTAACTACTAAAGTAAATTGAATGTGTTTAATTGCTAAAGTTAACTGAATGTGCACATATTTGGAAACTCTCGTAAGTTGTCATTTTACCACAGTGACATCAGTATTTTAAATATACAAGAATTTTTAATTAAGGTTGGATGAATCAGCCCAAAAACAAGATCTGTTTTGTAAAATACCGAAAAATGTAATTCGCTTGATGCGATAAGTAACTTAAAACATGACAGTACTTTTTTTCTAGCAGTAATACATTTGTAAAATCAATTTGATTAATCAAATTTCAAATACCTATACATTTGTACGAACTTAAGCTTATGATGTAACAACTCCTGACCAAATTTGACAGCCGCACTGGTACATATGATTTTGTACATTTATGCTACATCATCAATGATAGTTTTTTGGCCATTTTATCACATCATAAATATTGTACAGTGCATTAATACAACCTTTACTAAAGTAAACAAGATGGCTAATGTGTGTACCAAATAACAGTGTTATGAAGGAAAATTGACTTAATGCAATGAAAAAAATGTATCAAAAAACCTTGAAACCAATGAAAAAAAAGCATCAAAAATTACACTCTGTTATAATGGATAGATTTAATGTATGCTTTTATTAAATAATAATTTACAATATATTCATCAGAAATATAAACAAAACAGCCTTCAACGTTCACCGCTGAGTGAGTGACGTGACAGGTATTATGATGTAAAAATGCTATCAATTAGCCATGGCATTTTCAACATTTATTAGTTTCATGCCTTGTTAAAAATTATTTCAAATATTTTGAAAAGATATTTAGGATAAACGCATACAATTTTACATGATATATATTTAAAACCTATTAACCTATATGCTACGAGTACCCTATTTGTCGATCAATTCACTTAGTTTCCAAAACCAAAACAATTAATTGTATACGATTTAAAAAGTACAGTGCCAATTATATGTGGTGATTAAGAGACACTCGAGTCCGGATAATTGTAAAACATTGTTAATCCAAAACTTTTTATTGAGTTTAACATTGTGTTGAAATGCTAGATAAATTTTGTTACGCAAGATGAGTACACAAACAAGGTTTGTCCATGTTTGACAGATACAACTGCTAAATGCTGAAAATCATACTGCAGGAATTACATTGGGAAGCCCAGATCCACATATTTTTATGTCATTGTGGATACGGGGAAACACTGACAAATTTCTAATATTAGTCAATATGTATAATGTAAATCATAGATTTTATAATAATAAGTTCTTGCTTTGTAATTTTCAAAACATGGATGTTTGTTAAAAATTTGGAAAAAAACTATTTTTCAGGATTTCTATAAAAAATTGTACTACGGAAGACCATGGTTAATCCAACTTGTGGATAATTTAGCCCCGGATAATTGCCGCTCTATTGTAATTCTTTTTTTATAGGTTTCACCAAGATATGTGGTTAAACAACCAAACATATTCAAATCATTTTAAGAATGAAATATTTCGAATAATTCATTAATTTAATTTATGAAGACTGATTTTATTTGACAAGTCCTAAGAAACAAATTGATTCCTAAATAATGTATGTCTTCTTTTTATCTGAATCATTACGAAATCCGTTTTAAAGGTTAAATGCTAATTTATTATTAAGTTTACCAATTTTATTAATGAGTGTTCTCTGCTTTCTCAATCATCCAATATTAATGGAATATGATAACTTCTTTAAACCAGCAAGAAGATTGTTTATAGGCTTTAATGTTAAACAAAACTGACCCTGCAAGACACTGGACTCCTTGAGTACTACAACATGGACTGCTCCTCATCACAAATACGGACAATTGATCCAACATCCAATATTCTCTATTTTGCCATCTGTCCTTGGTTCTCCCAATTTCTGTTAAGATATTTCCAGTTCATCCAGGGTAGTTCAGAACCAAGTTATAATGCCTATACAGGAAAAATCCACCCGCTGGGACCCAATATTTCTCCACTTATTCATCCCATATATGTGATCTTTGGTCAATGTATGAAATGTAAAATGACACTTATTGAAAATTTGATGTCTCTTAAATTTAATAAAACAGTTAACTTCAAATGAACATTTGTATACCAGATAATATTCAAATTCAATGCGCATGAAAGAGTTTATGGAAATAAATAAACCTTTACTCATGTTAGTTGAACCCTTCAGGCCCGTGTGCCTAAAACATTTTTTCAGTTCCAGGGATGTTTCATTTTTTTTTTGGAGATCGTTTTTAACGATAACTATTGCTCATATGCTTGTGTGGAATTTTTGGTGCACGTGCGGTGCACGTCATACGTCCCTGTGGGGAGTTTTGGTTTTGATGCGCGTGCGGTGCACGTCATACGTGCCTGAAGGGTTAACAAAGTTTACACTTATCAATAGTTGACCAAACGATTTTTAAGTGCATTATGAGAAATCATTCATCTTATTGATTAATCTGTCATTGATTAATCATTCATCTTATTGACAAGCTGTCCTTTCATTCATAGCATCTCCACCGTACACTTCTCAAATATCGTGAGCAGCTTTGGCAACTTTATTTTCTCAATTGAACGCAAACAGAAGGAGGTGTCGAAAATGCTCACTTTCGTCTACTTGACATTCCATTTTGAAGGCTTGTAATAAAATAAAATAATATATGTAACGTAAAAGCAAACAATATCTTGTAGAGCAGAAAATTTTCTTTCGAATGACGTATAACCTTTACCATTTTGTTTTATTTTTGGTGCTCATTTTTAAATTTGAATAAAAACGACACAACTCATGTTAACACCTAATATATATAAATAAAAATGTAAATGTTCATATATTAAAAATCTATAATCTCCAAAAGTTCTTCACTGATTGCTTTGAAATTTTGACAAAAGGTTGCATTCGTATACGAGAATGTTTATATATTTTTTTTTATATTGTATACCGTTGTATATGAAAAAGTTTATAAATCAGAAAAAACGTTTGCACCTCCTGCAGCGACACCGGCGAACTAAACTTGACAGTTATGTCACATTGCATTTTCGACGTTTCGGAATTAATATTAAATAATTAAATATTAAATATCTATATAAATAAAAATGTAAATGTTCATTAATTAAAAATTTCCAATCTCCGAAAGTTATTCACATTGCTTTGAAATTTCGACAGTTCCATTTTGATTTTGAATATTAATTAATAAATATTAAATATTTAATAATAAATATTAAATATTTAAATAATAAATATTAAATTTTCAAATACGTTTATTGAAAAATAGAAAAATCTGCACTATTCTAAATAATTTATTCGCCATTTTAATTTCGTAATGTGCATCGTTGACATGTACCTCTAAAGAATATCTGTTTCACTTACTTTTTTTAACTTATTTTTCTGTTCAATTAGCGGTGAAATTGAATTGTGTTGATTGATTTTCGTTTGAATTCAAATCATATCGTGAATTGACCTCTTGGAATGACACGATCATTTGCTTCAGAAAGACAGCGTGATGGTATGTACATTTTTGACAAACGTCATATTTAATTTAAACGAACTGCCTAATTTTTGCTAATTTGTAACAAGATGTATTAATTTGTCATTATTGTTAGTTTTTTTTAATGTATTTACCTAAATAACTTGCTATTTATTGGAATCGATATTTATTTTTCATTAATGATGCGTGCAACATGTCACATCCAAATTAAATTCGTGCGTAGTTTGCAATGTCTTTCCTTAACATTTAATTAAAACCAATAATCTCTCTCTTTGCTTAGCATTTAATTAGTTCCAATTATCTCTGTATTTCCTTAACAATACTCCTATTTGATAAATATTTCCTTAACAATACTCCTATTTGACAAATGGGTGTCCAGCTGCAAAACGATCGATCAGCTGAAATATTCTCACATCAATTGCTGAAAATTGGGAACGGAAAGGTGCAGGTTGATATGACCTTAGGACGAATTTAATTTTCATACAACTTGTGCAATTTAGTGACGTCAAAAGAAGAATTGGTTGAAAAAGTATTTCCCTATATTCAAATCAATTATAAGAATCACGATTGGCCGAGTGAACGAGCTATTCTTGCCACCAAGAACAAAGACGTCTACGAACTTAACAATATTATTCAGTTCCTTTTTTAACGTTTCACAATTTTATATGTTTTTGTTATAACTTTCTTCTTTTTCAGTGCAATCGATCTGCTTTAGTTTCTCAAAATGTTGAGGAAGCAGCAGAGCGACGTGTAGCCGACTTGAGGATGCACGGGGATTGCGTTCTGCAGATTCAGAACTGGTTCGTTCTCAACAGAATGTACGCGACAGGCTGATAGTGGCTGAAAGAGGTCAGTAGGAATATCAAAAGTAAATTTTTTATATAGAATTTAATTTTATCTCTATGTTTATATTACAAAATCTATCAAATTGTATGTAGAAATGGAGATTTTTTTTAATTAGTTCCAATTATCTATTTGTCTTCCCTTAACATTTAATTAGTTACAATTATCTCTCTGTCTTCCCTTAACATTTAATTAGTTAAAATTATCTCTCTGTCTTCCCTTAACGTTTAATTAGTTACTTTTATGTTTCGCAATTTTATATGTTGCCTGAAATACTCTACTTTGTGGTGACGCATAAAGACGTTGAAATTAACTACAAATATGGGTGTCCAGCTGCAAAACGATCGATCAGCTGAGATATTCTCACATCAATTGCTGGAAATTGGGAACGGAAAGCTGCCGGTTGATATGACCTCAGGACGAATTTCATTGGCTCATAACTTCTGCAATTTAGTGATGTCAAAAGAAGAATTGGTTGAAAAAGTATATCCCAATATTCAAATCAATTATAAGAATCACGATTGGCTGAGTGAACGAGCTATTCTTGCCGCCAAGAACAAAGACGTCTACGAACTTAACAATATTATTCGGTTCCTTTTTTAATGTTTCGTTATTTTATATGTTTTTGTTACAACTTTCTTTTTTTTAAGTGCAATCGATCTGCTTATGTTCATCAAAATGCTGATGAAGCAGCAGAGCAACATGCAGCCAGACTTGAGAATACACGGTTGCGAGCACGGCGATCGCGTTCTGCAGCTTCAGATCTGCTTCGTTCTCAAGAGAATGAACGCGACAGACTGAGAGTGGCTGAAAGACATCTAAAATATTGTATACCCACAAGCATTGTGAAATTAAACATATTAGAAACGTGTGCTTTCTCTTTTCTTTCTTTTCCATTTAACCAGACTGAGCCACAGCAACGCGTGGCCGGGTACAGCTAGTGATATATGAAAAAACAAAACGTACAAAAACAAGTGGACTCTCAAATTATATAGATCTATCTGGGTTTGTTTCCTAAACTAGGCTAGAGTACAAAAAGCCTAGTTTATTGTTATTGGTTTTAATATATTGAGAAGTTCTAATATTATTTGATTTATTTTAATAATATTAATTTTGTTTCAGAATTCAGAAGTCACCCATTCATGTATCTATGGAGGGTACTATCGTGCCCTCATTCAAAGCAGAAGACAAGAAGTCAGCGTCACCACAGACAAATTCAAAAAATGATGCACTTCACAAGGATTTTCAGGACGCTCTAGACATCATATTCCCATCGGAGGAGTCCCAAAAAAAAGAGCTAAACAAAACTCCTGAGACTGAATCTACATTTGATCCTAATCTCAATATGATGTCAATGCAACCACCTCAATATGGGCATATGCCAATGATGCAAAATGTGCCGCCCCAAAACTACCCAGGTCCTATGGGGCCAATGGGACCGGGCAATATGGGCCCAATGGGACCTATGGGGCCCGGCAATATGCCACCCATGGGGCCTATGGGCCAGATGGGACCTATGGGTCCGATGGGTCCTAATGGTCCGATGGGTCCTAATGGTCCGATGGGTCCTAATTGTCCGATGGGTCCTAATGGTCCGATGGGTCCTAATGGTCCAATGGGTCCTAATGGTCCGATGGGACCAATGGGTCCCATGGGCCCTGGTCCAATGGGTCCAAACAATATGGGCCCTCCGATGATGGGAATGATGGGCCCTATGTCTTCTGGTCCAGTAGGAATGATGATGGGACCTCCAGGAGGGATGTACCCTCAAGGGGGGCCGGGCCCCTTTGATATTCCGGGTATGCAAGGCCCACCACCTAATAATAAAAAACTACATATGAACGAAGATTTGGCCATGCTTGGAATGGATGCGGAAGATGTTGGTGCAAGTGGATTTTAATATCAAACTAATAGAAAATAGCTTCTAAGAGCAATTCGTTTAAAATATATCATTACTAAAATTTTATTTTTATTTCATAGGATTATTTATTATTGTATTTAAAAAACTTCACTGTATAAGTTGTATTCAAAAATGTGTTACCCTCGTTCTGTTAGGAGTGTATATATATTAAAAATCAGAAAAAATAAGCCTTTTAGATACATTATAAAATACGCTTTTATACGTAAACCAAAAGTTGTCATTTTTTAGTTTTCTTTGATATACATTTCAATACAAAAAATGGTAAATATTACAAAAAAATGGTAAATATTACAAAACGTCCAAAAATAAGTTATTGAAAGCATTTGTATTTTTTAACTGCTAAAGTAAAATGAATGTGTTTTAACTGCTAAAGTGTATTGAACATGTTTAACTACTAAAGTAAATTGAATGTGTTTAATTGCTAAAGTTAGCTGAATGTGCACATATTTGGAAACTCTCGTAAGTTGTCATTTTACCACAGTGACATCAGTATTTTAAATATACAAGAATTTTTAATTAAGGCAGATGAATCAGCCCAAAAACAAGATCTGTTTTGTGAAATACCGAAAAATGTAATGCGCTTGATGCGATAAGTAACTTAAAACATGACAGTACTTTTTTTCTAGCAGTAATACATTTGTAAAATCAATTTGATTAATCAAATTTCAAATACCTATACATTTGTACGAACTTAAGCTTATGATGTAACAACTCCTGACCAAATTTGACAGCCGCACTGGTACATATGATTTTGTACATTTATGCTACATCATCAATGATAGTTTTTTGGCCATTTTATCACATCATAAATATTGTACAGTGCATTAATACAACCTTTACTAAAGTAAACAAGATGGCTAATGTGTGTACCAAATAACAGTGTTATGAAGGAAAAATGACTTAATGCAATGAAAAAATGTATCAAAAAACCTTGAAACCAATGAAAAAAATGCATCAAAAATTACACTCTGTTATAATGGATAGATTTAATGTATGCTTTTATTAATTAATAATTTACAATATATTCATCAGAAATATAAACAAAACAGCCTTCAATGTTCACCGCTGAGTGAGTGACGTGACAGGTATTATGATGTAAAAATGCTATCAATTGGCATTTTCAACATTTATTAGTTTCATGCCATGTTAAAAATGATTTCAAATATTTTGAAAAGATATTTAGGACAAACGCATACAATTTTACATGCTATCTATTTAAAACCTATTAACCTATATGCTACAAGTACCCTATTTGTTGATCAATTCACTTATTTTCCAAAACCAAAACAATTAATTGTATAGGATTTAAAAAGTACAGTGCCAATTATCTGTGGTGATTAAGAGACACTCAAGTCCGGATAATTGAATAACATGGTTAATCCAAAACTTTTTATTGAGTTTAACATTTTGTTGAAATGCTAGATAATTTTTTTTACGAGTACACAAACAAGGTTTGTCCATGTTTGACAGATACAACTGCCAAATGATGAAAATCATACTGCAGGAATTACATTGGGAAGTCCGGATCCACATATTTTCGTGTCATTGTGGATACGGGGAAACACTGACAAATTTCTAATGTTAGTCAATACTACCTTGATCAAAAAGTTTTAAGACCGGCCACCATGTGGCGCTGTCAGTCACCCGATTGGAATTCTTTTTTTTTTGTTAGGTTACCACATCTACCATTGACACTTCCCTCCAAATTTCAGCGTCATAGCTTGACATTTGTAAAAGTTATGCTGTACTGAGTACATCTACCTTTGTGCGTGTTTTCGATTTTCTACAAGTTTGAAAATGGCATCAACTGTGCATCAACGAGTTTGCATTAAATTTTGTGTGAAAAACGGATTTAATGGTCCGCAGACCTTGGAAATGTTGGAGAAGTATTTTTCGGTGGCACGAACGCTTCAGAAGTGGTTGTGAGTCGATCGAGGATGACGAACGCAGAGGACTTGAACATCGCTTATGGATCCGCTCAAGACATTTTGGTTAGTGATTTGGGCCTCAGACGTGTCGCTGCAAAACTGGTGCCGAAAGACCTCAATTTCATGCAAAAAAAGGACCGTGTTGAAATCGCGAAAGACATGATTTCCATGAGTTTTTGACCAAAAACAACACAAATGCTATCCAGCAGCCTTCGAATTCACCTAATCTGGCTCCCTGCGACTTTTTCCTGTTCAACCGACTTAAAAAACTGTTTCGCGGAACGCGTTACAGCACCCGAAAGGATGTCATGAAAAAAATCGAAGACGGCTCTGATGGACATACCGAAAATTGAGTACCAGCGGTGTTTCGAGGATTGGATCAAACGCTGTTGACCATATCGATTTTGATGAATAAACTTGTATTTTAGATTTTATAAATAAAGTCCTAAAACTTTTTGATCAAGGTAGTATGTATAATATAAATCATAGATTTTATAATAGTTTAGTTCTTGCTTTGTAATTTTCAAAACGTGAATGTTTGTTAAAAATTTGGAAAGAAAATTATTTTTCAGGATTTCTAAAAAAAATTGTACTACAGAAGACGGTTAATCCAACTTGTGGATAATTGAGCCCCGGATAATTGCCGCTCTATTATAATTTTTTTTTTATAGGTTTCACCAAGATATGTGGTTAAACAACCAAACATATTTAAATCATTTTAAGAATTGAATATATCTTATAATTCATTAACTTAATTTATGAAGACTGATTTTATTTGACAAGTCCTAGGAATTTATTATTAAGTTTACCAATTTTATTAATGAGTGTTCTCTGCTTTCTCAATCATCCAATATTAATGGAATATGATAATTTCTTTAAACCAGCAAGAAGGTTTTAATGTAAAACAAAATTGACCCTGCAAGACACTGGACTCCTTGAGTACTACAACATGGACTGCTCCTCATCACAAATACGGACAATTGATCCAACATCCAATATTCCCTATTTTGCCATCTGTCCTTGGTTCTCCCAATTTCTGTGAAGAGATTTCCAGTTCATCCAGGGCAGTTCAGAGCCAAGTTATAATGCCTACACAGAAAAAAATCCACCCGCTGGGACCCAATATTTATCTCCACTTATTCATCCCATATATGTGATCTTTAAACACATTGGCACATTTGTGATCTTTGGTCAATGTATGAAAAGTAAAATGACACTTATTGAAAATTTGATGTCTCGTAAATTTACTTAAAGACAGTTTACTTCAAATGAACATTTGTATACCAGATAATATTCAAATTCAATGCGCATGAAAGAGTTTATGGAAATAAATAAACCTTTACTCATGTCAGTTTAACAAAGTTTACACTTATCAATAGTTGACCAAAGCTTACAATTATCAATAGTTGACCAAAGTTTACACTTATCAATAGTTGACCAAAGGATTTTTAAGTGCATTATGACAAATCATTCATCTTATGTTACACTTGTTAGATCAGATCAAAATGTTTTTCAATATCTTCATTCAATTAATATTATACTCTCCAAATATGATGACCATGCACTAAGTATAGATGGTGTCATTTCCTATCAGAGACTGGTCACCAGTATGGCAATCTTTATCTTGTTTAGAGCAGCCTCAAACGACTCGGTTGAACTGCACCCAAACCATTCCCGCAAGTCTTAAGCCAAGAGGTGTGGTGTCTTCCTCTGCCTTGTTTGTCATTTATTTTCCCCTGAATAATCATTTGTATTGTAATGTATCTCGTCTATCATGTAACCGAGATACTGTACCTTGTGAACTTTCACAATTTAAAGCAGTTCTTGGTTATTATTCAGGCACATAACATTTGTAACGCGATCTGTCCAGGGAATCTTAAAGATGCGTCTGTAGATTCACATCTCAAAAGTCTTGGTCCTACGAGATCCACATTATATAGAGGAGAGTTGGGAAGATGTAGCAGCAAACCATACACATTTTCAATTCCAAGATCAGGTCTCAATTTATTAAAAGAAACTTAATTTTATAACAATATTATTTTTTAAATATTAAAATTAGAAGAGATGTTTTAATGAACTTGTACAGACAATATTTTTGTCTATTAAACAAACCGACACTAAACACAGTATGTATTTGGGGATTTAAATTTTAAAAGCGGTGAAGTTTTTATAATACCTGTATTACAGGGTCTTTCAATAGGGACGCTCGAAATTTGTTAAGTTATAGCAGCCATGTTGTTAAAGCAACATCTGTCAAATTTGTTGCGAATTGTTCAGTAGTGTATGGCAAATCACCATGGAAGGTTATAGCGTTGAACAACGTGTGCAAATCATCAAATTTTATTTTCAAAATCAGTGGTCCGTTCGAGAAACGTTCCGCGCATTACGTGATTTTTATCCTCGCCACAACCGTTCTGCTAAGTCGACTATTCGACGTTTGGTGGCCAAATTCGAGTCAACCGGATTGATAAATAATTAGCCAACACCCGTACATTACCGAAACGCAAGTTCTGATGAAAACATCGCTGCTGTGCGTGAGAGTGTACGGGAAAACCCGAGGCAGTCAATTTCTCGTCGTTCACAAGAACTTGGCCTTTCTGCGACTTCAACTTGGCGAATTTTGCGTCGGGACTAGGGTCTGCACCCGTATAAAATTGGATCAACTGACCCAGGAACTTAAGGTAAACGACCATAGACAACGCCGTGTGTTTGCTGATTGGGCTCTGGAGCAGTTGGAAGTTGACCCAAATTTCGCCAACAAAAATCATCTTTAGCGACGAGGCCCATTTTTGGATGAATGGATGTGTTAACAAGCAAGATTTGGGATGATACCAATCCACTCGAGATACACCAGCACTAAATGCATCCCGAGAAAGTCACTGGTACGAATTTTTGTCTGTTGGAACCATCGGTCAGTACTTCCAAAAAGAAACTGGCATTGCCATAACCGTCAACGGCAAGCGCTACAGATCGATGATAAGCAACTTCTTGTGGCCTAAACTGGATGATATGGATACCGACGACATGTGGTTCCATCAGGACAGCGCTACGTGCCACACAGCTCATGCCACGATGGATATTCTGCACGAGTGATGTGAGGGTATGGTTATCTTGCGCGGCGGCGACGTGAACTGGCCACCGAGATCGTGCGATTTAACGCCTTTACACTTCTTTCTTTGGGGCTATCCTAAATCGCAGGTCTATGCGTTTAAACCGCAAACAATTAATGCCCTCAAAGTCAACATAACGAACGCCATCCAGCAAATTCAGCCAGATTTATGCGACAAAGTCATTGAAAATTGGACCTCCCGAATACGTGCCATTAAGCAAAGCCGCGGCGGATATTTGAACGACGCTATATACCATACTTAATGCCATAAAATATTCTTTCAAATAAAAAAAATTAAGTGGATATCTCACACACAACTTGTTTTATTTACATTTAAAAATCGAGCTTCCTTATTGAAAGACCCTGTACAAATCTTGAGTCAGCATTGGATCAGAAATGAGTCATTTTATCATAATAAACCTCATTTCATTTTTTAATCTTATTTTTCTCAAATATGTTTATTTAAGAATAATAATTTTCCAATATTTACATTTAATATGTATCAAAAAATGTCTACATTATATTTTCAAATAAAATCACCTCATACAACTGATATTGCTTTTTATTATTTCCTTTCCATATATGAACCAGAAGTGATCTAAATCCAATTTTTTAGATTTTCGAAATAATGAGCGAAATTTCTGTCAATCTTTCTTCTTCATTCTGTACTTAATGCTGAGCGACCTAGTCATCTGCAACTTGGTGAACTCTTATTAAGACCTGGAATTCAGACAGCCCAGAAAGTTGCCAGTATTTTCACAGAAAATTGCGAATGCTGCAAAACGGAAATTCAACACCACTAGATCGAAGTAGCCAATCGGTCCAAAGATAAACCGTTGTAAGGTGGAGTGGAGTTCCCTTTTGAAAATTATTAACTATTAAAATATTGGGAGTACAAATTAGTTCGGTCCGTTTCCAAAAGATGGCTCTGTCTGTTATGAATGGTTCATAGTGACAGCCGATTTTGGCGGTTTCAGAGAGGTTCGACATCTATCAATAATATTCAGTTTATATCGCTTTGAGTTTCATGCAAAAAGCTTGTTTTGTACAGTGTTGAAAATGTCGAATTTTGTGTTAACCAAGCAACATTTGCGAGAGGTTTTAATTTTCTGCTTTAATTGGAAGAAAAGTGCAGCTGAACCCCTTCGAATGCTTGTCGAAGTTTATGGTGACGCTGCTCCAACTGATAAATCATGTAGGGAATGGTTTCGACGTTTCAAGGATGGAGATTTCAGCGTCGAAGACAACCTTCGCTCTGGACAGCCAAAAAATATTCGAGGACAAAGAATTAGAGGCATTACTCGAAGAAGATCAGAGTTAAACGCAAGAGGAACTTGCAGAATCATTGGGAGTGACTCAAGCCGTTTCCGTATGATTGAGAGCCATGGGAATGATTCAAAAACAAGGAAATTGGGTGCCTTATGAACTGAAACTGAGAGACGTTGAAAGGCGATTTTTCACTTGCGAGCAGCTGATTCAAAGGCAACAAAGAAAAGGTTTTTTGCATCGGATTGTAACTGGATATGAGAAGTGGATATTCTATGACAACCCCAAGAAGAAAAAATACTACGCTAAGTCCGGTCAATCGTTGCCATCGACCTCAACATCAACACCAAAACCGAACATACATGGTTCGAAGATCATGCTCTGTATCTGGTGGGACCAAAGGGGTGTTGTTTACTATGAGGTGCTGAAACCTGACGATTCCATTACGGGCGATCGGTATCGGCTACAATTAATTCGTTTGATTGTATGACCGTGCATTGCGAGAAAAACGGCCGGAATACGAGCAAAGACATGATAAAGTTATTCTTCTTCATGACAACGCTCGGCCTCATGTCGCAAAAGTCGTAAAAAAATATTTGGAAACGCTCAAATGGGATGTTTTACCACACCCGCCGTATTCCCCGTACATTGTTCCTTCTGATTACTGGTTGTTCCGAAGGATGCAGCACGATTTGGCAGGTCACCGGTTCACTTCTTTCATAGAAACCGAAAATTGGCTCCAAACTTGGATCGCCTCAAAAGACGAGTCATTTTTTCAAGATGGAATTCGAAAATTGCCTGAGATATGGGAAAAAGTAGTAGCCAGCGATGGACAATACTTTAATTGATCTGTTCATTCATTTTGTTTAGAAATAAATGTATTTTTGAACACAAAAAAACGGACAGAACTAATTTGTACACCCAATATATAGGTAGAGGATAATAAAGATATTGGTGTTTTGCGATCACTTCCAACACCAGATGTCGAAGGCATCTATGAATCCTGGACAATTTAAATAAGCTGTCAGTAGGGCTGTGATCTAGACATTAAATTTTCTTTTGATGTTATCAAGATGGTGAATGTTACTTCTATAATTTTTTGATGATTCTTAATTTACTTGATACTTAAAAAATATTTGGGTGGATACATGGTAAAATTAATAGACAGAAAAAGATTAATATTGTCTTTGGTCAAACAGACCATGAACATTTCAATGCCTCGTGCATTACAAGCAATATTATACCTATTTCATTCACAGTTTTACCGGCAATGTTATCCAAAGATACATTTAAATCCATTTTTTTCCAAAATGTATAATGCTACTATTATTCATCTAGTAATTTTCCAGTTGGTTTATTCTGCTTTTAATAAATGAGACAATGCATGATGTACAGACATTGTATTAAAAATCTATTTGTTGTACTTAATTATTTGCACTAATCACAAATAATTTTGGGTTTGGTGACACACCATATTATTTTCAAATATTGTCAGAAACATGATTTGTCACATAATTAATTGACTTATTATTTGATAAAGTATATGTGTGGATGATAAGCATAATTTGATGTTTTTTAGATGTGGAAAATTAATAAAAGGAGCTGAATAAATGCAGTGAAAACGCATGCATTAAGAAGAATATGTGTCGATGTATGACAAAATAAGAAATGTAATTATTTACATATTCACTGCAAATAAAATTTGATATAAATATACGCCATGCTGAGAAATTTCGCAAAGATTTCATATCAACAGAACACACCTGGCATATCGTGACCACTGGGCGTTATGTTTACATGGCTCGCATATTCATATGTTTGTATGGATACATAAGGCGTGTCGTCAGCACTGAACGTGTTAAGGATGAATGTGAGGTAAAAATTGACATTAAAAAGAGCACATTAAGGTTGTTCCGACATGCTGAACAGATGAGTAACGAAAGACTGACTAAACAAATTTATAATGCAAATGTGAGTGAGAGTCATGCTAAAGGATGACCGAAAAAAGTATGGTTGGACAAGTGAATGAAATTTTGAAAAAAAGAATGGTAAGGGTGTAAAGGCACAATTCGACTGAGGCAACACTGAACGACATGAGGTATGCGACATGTTTCCTAGTGTTGCCTGTTCCTAGGTGTGCGATTATGTGTTACAAATTTTAACAATGTCGCATGCGGATTTTGACTCCTCGAATCGCATGCACTTTGTCATCAATACGTGTAGCATGCGTCTTAAACAATTCCATGGAGGCAATGTTAGTTTGGTACATTATGTCTTTACAAACAATCGCGGCGGCTGCATATTTGGTAACAGTTTTGAATCGTAGAAAAAAAGAAAGCCACAGTGTTGGAGAAGAGAATTATATGTTTGTAGTCAAGAAGCTCAGAATGATGAAAAGCTGAACGCAAATTCTTGATTTTTTTTCACATCGATTACAGTGCAATCGTATTTATTCGCTAACTGCTTCAGTTTATATTTTTTTATCCTGTTGTCTTTATAATCACTAATTTTATTATTCCATAGCTCCGGTGAATTATGATAATCTTCAATAAACAAGGTAGTTTTATCAATATTCCACTCTACTTGTATGTCGCACGCTACAAGTCGCACCGATCCGCTGACTTTCGAATAACGGTAACATTGTTCGACACGCTGAAACATGTCGAAAGGTAACGCATGCGTTCCGGCAACAACAATCAACATGTAGCATGCTACAAAGATACTTGCTTCTTGTCGCTTCGTGTTTCTTCGATTGAAAGAATGTATGTAGTATGCGTCAATGCCGCATGCTACATGTTGCCTAACTGTTGCCTCAGTGGAATTGCGCCTTAAGAGAAACAAAAGGAGTGATATGAAAAATGTATGGATGTGGAGAAAGCGAAGGATGTGTGGTGGGGTATGTATAATATATTTAATAATATCCATCTTATCAATATGCTTTTTCATCAATATTAATTAGAATAATCACAACCATAGGTAGATTACAAATTTTAAAATACATGTAAATTATTTGTCTTTACTCTTTGAGTTACTCAAACTTAATTTTTAATTGTCTATGATACATTAAAATTTTGTGAAAAAAATATAATATATTAAATATAATGTAATAATTTTTGTAAAACAAATTTTTTTTATTTTATTGATACAGCAAATAATGTATAAGTTTTTTAAAGTATGCCATCTTTCTTTCAAAACATAAAATCTCTTCTTTTTTTTATCTAGAATTTTTCGATTTGTACACATGAGCAAGTATTAGTGTTTTCTATGGGCATTTACATATATGAATTGTTTTCAATCTAAGTGCTGCTCCATTTTATTATATATACGAGGCATATCCAGAAAGTAAGTGTACTGGATTTTTGTAGGTTACAATTTTTTTTTTTAAACAAAAAAATTACGTGGTTACCGTAGTACATATGTAAGCATGTACTATTTTTCGACATAGTCGCCATTCCTCTCAATGCAGGTGGTGAAGCGGGGTATCAACTTTTTCATGCCTTCCTCGAAGTAGTTTCTCGCCAACCCCTCCGTCCACTTCTCCACCACCTCCTTTACCTCCTCGTCGGTTGAAAATCTTTTTCCACCCATGTACAGCTTCATGGAGGTAAAGAGATAGTAATCTGAAGGTGCTAGGTCAGGGGAATGCGCGGGATGGTTCAGGACATCCCATTTTAACGAGGCGAGCAGTTCCTTCGTGGCGTTGGCCGTGTGTGGTCTGGCATTGTCATGCAGCAGGCAGACTCCCTTTGTCAGCATGCCTCTCCTCTTGTTCTGAATCGCCCTCCGCAATTTTTTTAGGGTCTCTCAGTATCTTGCAGAGTTGATGGTCTCCCCTTGAGGCATATATTCAATTAAAATTATGCCTTGACAGTCCCAAAACACGGATGCCATGATTTTCTTGGCTGAAATTGTGGTTTTGAACTTTTTGGCGGAGGGTGAAGAGGTGTGACGCCACTGTTGAGACTGCCTTTTGGTTTCAGGCGTGTAGTGTGCAACCCAAGTTTCATCTCCAGTAACGATGGAGCGGAGAAATTCATCTCCATGGAGTTTGCAGCGCCTCAAAAACTCTTGCCTTTTTACAAAATTTTGCACTTGGCGGGAAATTGGATTGACATTTTTCACGAAACGTGTTGTCGCGTCGAAACTTCTCAACGTACTGACCTCGAACCGGTCTCGTTGCGGAGGGGAAGGGTCAGGCTACACGGAAGTGTAGCCAACATGTCGAAAATAAAATCCATCCGGTCGTGAGAGCCTCAGTACACTTACTTTCTGGATACGCCTCGTATGTTATATTTTGAAGATTTTTTTTTAAATATTACATTAAAAATCTATTATTTCGAAATTCAAGAAACCAAATTCTACTAATTACACAATCACTAAAAAATCAAGAATTTGCATGGCACTTAGAACAACAGGAACATCGTGACTGTTGTTCCAAGATCCTTTTACTGTAAAAATAATGTACAGTACTCGGCAGTAAGTAATACACATCGGGCTTAAGAAAGAGACTGTCGGCTAACTTCGGCTTTGTAGAGCGTCGTCTCTGTCATTGTAGATACCGGACTGTTAGCGCATCATGCGCTGTCACACTATGTTTAGTTTCATTTTTTACTTTACGGCATTAGGTAAATTATATAATAGATTTTTTATTCTAGTAAGTATGAAAGGGTATGTAACGCAACAAAAATTACAGAGGAAAGTAAATATGTGTATAATATATTAAAAAAAAAAATGTTCAATATATTAACCCATTAACGCCCGCCGTACACGCTTGTGTACACCTGTTCAAAGCGCGAATTGGTGTTTTCTTTATATGATTATTATGGAAGTAATTACTTATTTCGAAACTATAAAATAGTAGTTAACTATAAAAAAATAAAATTTGGCAATAATGCGTAAATAAATATCATTGGTTTATCATCGCAATATGGATATGAAATAAGATTTTTTTCGTAAGATGTTTTTAACGTTTTTATTATAAATAATAAAATATTTTCTCTTGTTTTTTTATTATTAGGTATAGTTAGACTCTATTATAACGCGTGATTTTATTACTGCAACGAAAAAAATTGTTTATGGTGTGCTGGGTTATATTTTATTGCCCTGTACACAAGCGTGTACAATGGGCATCTGACTGTAAAAATGTTAATGACTCGTGGAAGCAGATCATATTCAGTTCGCTTTTGTTTCTTGCTCAGTTCATACCCTGCAGTGTGCTAAAGGCATAATTCGATAACACATATATTTGATAACCCGATAACTATAATTGTCGAATCCTGAAATCCTTAAAATTTTTAAAATGGCGGCCCGTCGTGTTTTCACAAGCCATAATACCTATACAAGACTCGAAGAAGCCCTTGAATCAATAATGTCCGATGAAAACGATGAAGTCGAATACGATATAGTATTGATTCCACCAAATCCTGATGTCCTGAGTGACGAAGAAGAAGGGAATGACGATGATTTGACGTCCTCTAATCTTCCAAAAGATGTGCCAGGTACAGTGCAAGTAATTCCACGTCGTCCTGGCCATGATATTTCGGACAGTGATGATGAGCCGCTTTCTAATTATATAAGATCTTCAAAACGAGTTAAAAGTCAAGACGCACCTAAGTGGAGAAAAACTTCACCTATATATAGTACAACACATAACATTACCGATGCCATTCAGAGCAGACAAAAGACTGTTGTAGAATCCATAAAAGACCACAACCCTACAATGTTGTTTGAAAAATTCTTTGATGAAGAGGTTATGAACTTGATAACACAAAATAGTGTTTTGTACGCTGGTCAAAATAATCGACATAATTTTGAAATTAATTGTGAGGACTTGAAATCTTTTTTGGGCATATTGATATTGACTGGATATCACGAATTACCTACCGAACGTGCTTATTGGAGTTTGGATGAAGATCTTGGCATTCCATTGGTTGCAAATTGCATGTCACGTAATAGGTTTTTGGAAATAAAAAGAAACCTACACTTTGCAGACAATTCTCTAGTTGAAAATTCGAATGATAAAATGTTCAAAGTGAGACCATTGTGTAATCTCATTCAGAGAAACTCGTGCCAGTGGGGAGTTTTTCATAAAAATTTGTCTGTAGATGAGTCCATGATTAAATATTTTGGCCGTCATTCAGCCAAACAATTCATAATGGGAAAACCTGTGAGGTTTGGCTATCGGAATTGGGCAGCAACAAGTTCTGATGGCTACTGCTACACATTTGACATTTATTGCGGCAAGTCATCTACAGAAGTTTCTGCTGATCCTCTCGGCGCGAGAGTCGTAAAATCTCTGCTGGCAAAGATGCCAATTGTACCAAATGAACATATTGTGTACTTCGATAACTTTTTTACAAATTATCAGTTGTTGCATGATTTGCGACTCTTAGGCTACAGGGCCACAGGCACAATGCGAGAGAATAGAACTAAGAATTGTCCACTTACCACTCTGTGAAGGTAATGAAAAAGCGACCTAGAGCAGAGTATGACTATCGATTTGACACAAAAAATGAAATTACAATTGTACGCTGGAAAGATAATAATGTTGTTACAATGGGATCCAATTTTGACAGTATAGAGCCTCTGGGAAAAGTGAGAAGATGGTGCAAGGTTCAAAAGCAAAAAGTGGAAGTCAATGTCCCAAGACTGTTTATAAATTACAACAGAGGAATGGGTGGCGTCGACCAAATGGATCAGTCCATCAGTCTTTACCGAGTGTCCATAAGAGGAAAAAAATGGTGGTGGGTAATCTTTACCTACTTACTAGATATGGCTATTTCTAATGCTTGGCGACTACATGTGTTACTCAGCAAGACTGGACAGGTGACATGTATGGACCAATTATTGTTCAGACGGACGATTGCCCGAGGGTACATACGACACATAAAAACGAAAAGTCATCCGACATCGTCAAAAATACTTGGATTGGAGCAAAAAAATAATGGTCACAACCCCGAACGCATAGAAAACCCATTGCGTTGTGTTATTTGCCACAACCGAGGTCGCTGGCGATGCGGACTCTGTAAGAAAACGTTGTGTGTTGAGCGACCGTGTTTTGGACAATTTCACTCTTAAACCGCCCACTGTACACAGCCGTGTACAGCCCTTTATTTTCTAAAATATAAGTGTTTATTTAAATTTTTCTTTTCTAATAGTATTAAGTGTTCACAATGTTGTAATAAATAACAATAAAAAATAATTTTCACATGTAGTTTTCTTTTGGGCGTTAATGGGTTAAAGAGAAAATAAATATATTAATAAAAAAAAACAAATTATTATGGAAAAGAAATTTATTGCACAATAACAAAATATGTTAAAAATTCAATTATATTTTTCAGTAGTCTGTAACATACATTAATAAATTATTATACAACTTATAAAATATTTATCCTATGAAAATAAATAAAATGTCAGACATTTTTATTTTACACTAGAAATAAATACAAGAATTAAAAAAATATTGCTGCTTCAATTCGGTTTAGTAACAACATGAATGTAAAATCCTGGATTTTTTATTTCATTCAAGTCCTGGAAATCTCCATAAGTCTTAATTTGCGATTTCGGTCCAAAAGCCTCGATCAGCATTTCCTTGAAATGGTCAATCTTGTGTGGGTAATATGACAGCCTAAATTCACTGTAAAAATAAAAATAATAATGTTAATGCGCAGGTTGATTTTATTATAAAAACAACGAAGACGCGGAATTGGAAGTATTATTGGATCAAGATTCGTGCCAAACGCAAGAAGAACTTGCACTTACATTAGGAGTGACTCAACAAGCAATTTCACATCGGTTGAAATCATTGGGAATGATTCAAAAATAAGGAAATTGGGTTCCATATGAATTGACACCGAAAAACGTTGAATGCTGATTTTCCACATGTGAAATGCTGCTTGCCAGGCATAAACGTAATAGAAAAACATGACGCATATATGTTACAATCCTTTACTTTTTAGACATCTCAATCTGTTAAAATCCATGGCTTTTTTAAATTGTCATTTGGCTTTTCTAATATATTCTCAATTACACGAATATGGAAAAATTGTATTAAAGAACACCAACCTAACATTATTTGCACTGTCCTTTTCTCCCTCATTTACTGAAGATATATCAATTGCGTAGTCCAATGTCACCAGCCTATTCATTCCACAGACACTTAATACGGAAGTCTTAATGTCAATTGTGTGTTCGCTCTGAAATTATAAAATTACATTTATATGAATTTTTTTTTATTAATCTTTAAATCTTATTATACATATATACCATCTCCCTGTTGGGGTAGACAGATAGGACAAATTGCCAGACTTTTCTATCTCGACACGCATCCTTCACCTCTTCCACATCCATGCACCTTCTCATACAACTTCTACGATTTCTCTGACTTTCTACGTTTCCTTCTTTCAGAAAGTCATTCACTTGATCCAATCATGCTTTCCTTGGTCTTCCTTTCACATTTGAACTATATATCTGTTTTGTTAATCTTTTTTCGTTCATTCATTCCACATGCCCAAACCATCTCAGCATGCTCTTCTTCATCTTACTTAACACTTATTATAAAAGTAATACTAAATCATTTAAAATTATACAAATTTCACCTCCCACGCCTAGTTTGTATGCTAGACTTCCAACTTGAGGATTTCAACTTCCATCTCAGTCTTGTTTTTTATAAAATGTATTTTAACATCTTTCTGTTAAGATATGTATAATATAAACCCTATAGCAATGAGCCCACCAAATTGTTTGCATACAACAGAAATGTAATAAATAATGAATGTCAATCTATCGTATTACACTCTCATTGCATACAGCAAAACCTGGCAGGTGTACTGTCATTTGGAAAACACTTCCAAGCAGCCAGAAATATGCAAAGAAAACCTTAAGTGAAACCAGACTGGAATCCTTTTAAATAAATTTGGGTGTGTTCCAAAAACACATTGGTTGGGTCCTTGTTACCGATGGAAACAGCACAATACATATTAACCCTTTCCTTACGGTGATAAAAATGAAACGCGTGTTCCGGTGTTGGGTAGTGAGTATGCGATCAAAAATTAGCGATTTTAACCTGTTCACCGCGTTAAAAATCAAATTCCACGAATCCTGTGCGCGGCACAATTTCAGCGTTTTTTAATTTCTAAGTTTAAACACATATTTTGTTTAGAACCACTGATATTTGATTACAACACCAAGTAAACATGACACTTAAGTAATTTTCTGATAATAAATAATAGTCATTACTCTTAAGGAGACTCATTAAATAAAGGAGATAAACTTAACATTACGTAAAATAAACAAAGGAATGCTACGATCAAATCAATGCTTCATGACACTCACCCAATGAAATGCATATAGCACTAGTAATGTTTATTTACGTAAGAGAGACTTAGTAATGTTTATTTACGTAAGAGAGACTCATCGCAGGACTCGATCCGCGCGACAGGTCGTTAATGCTGGAAATATTGAGAAACCAAAAAAATTCGGCGCTCTGTTTATTCAACAATATCTCATAAACTAATATATTATTTGACGAGGTTTTCAGAGATGTCGCTAGAATAAAGATTATTTTAAATTTTAGTTCAATTTTTATTCCGGTTTTGTGTCATTTTTTTTAAGTATTTGTGATTTGAAACTTGGATTGTCGTCAGATCACAGGCGTCTGTGCTCCCCGCGGGGAACAGGTTAAATCGGAAAAATAAGAACATTCATAGATAATCCCCTTAATTAATTATAATTGAAGTTAAAAATTATAATAATTGAGATTTATTTGCTGAAAACATTAAAAAACCATCTGGCACCGCTCACGGAACGGGCGTAGGTCTAGTCTCGTTGCCAGCTCAACAGCTACTGCGGCGCGGCAGGGTTGGTGGCTAACTCGGGCGTGGCTTACACTTGCGAGGTTGAGACAATTGCGCTCCTCGCTATTCAGTGACGTATGCAAAAGTGAGATGCGAATATAGTGTCGCGCTTCCCGCATACTTTTCACCTATCGTCAAGACCCAAGATCGAGGCACTCACAGCGTTTAAATGCGAATTTGTTTCCGATATTCATGAAATACTTACGATGTAGTCGATAAATTCTGATTATTATTAATATTATTTTTTAAATCAATGCGTAAATATATTATGGAGGAATATCTAAAATCTTAACCTTATATTTATTATATTTATAGAGATATTGATGGTTATTAGAAGCAACGTGTAGAAGATACCCAACACAGGGAAGGAAAGGTTAATATGGAGGCTTTTCCCAAAGGCGTCAATAAAGAAAGACTGCCAATTGTCTTAAGCAAGCAATCAATGGTAAGCTGTGTTCACTGGGTATCTTCTGATGAGCCCACAGGGGCAGTATAGCGGATGGCCACATTGGAAACATTATTGATGTCACATGAATGTTGTTCTTGTCTCATGAGCGGTCAGTCTTGTAATTGATACATATTAATAAATGTTAAATTTGATGTTCATAAATGTTAATAAACTCAGGTAGTAACCCTCGAGTTGAAAAACAAGTATCTTATCAACTAGGTCATGGAGGTTATCAGAAGGGAAATCTCGAAGAATACTCACATTGTAATAAATACATTTAGTTGGTGTTGCTCCACTATCAGTAATAAGGTCAAAGTTCCTATGGTCAATAAGCAGCAGTCCACCAGGTCGGAGGCATTTCTCAAAGTTAGCCAGGGCCTGTCTCTGTTCACGTTGGTCTCCAAACGAGTCCAACAGATGAGCAAAGGAATTGCCCAGACAGATTACTGCATCAAAGCCTCCTTTCAGTAAATGCTTGCAGTCATCATAAAGTGTGACCCAGTTTGCTTCCTCAATCACTATAACAAATAAAAATATCTAATTAACAAAGCCAAGTACACCTCCATCTCACTTTACAGAAGTGAACCTTTCTGAAAAGTTATCCTTAAATCTAAATTTCATACATCAATTTTTTTTTTTATATAAATAGATGTTTAATATGCATGATGTGTTCCATGAAGAAAAAATTCAATAACCATTTTTAAAAAGTCTAGAGTATATGATATTTTGAAATATGTAGAATAGAGAAAACGTACACATGAAATACATACTCGTAGTTAAAAAATTACAGCATTTATAATAAAAAATAAGAATATTCAATATCAATACATGGATTGGAAAGCAGGGACTGAACAGAAATATCCGTCCGTTTGCCACTTTGTATTATATATTTTCTCTTTTCCTCTTCCAGCTGTTTATCATAATATATTATATAATCTCATTAATTTTTAATAAACTTTTGATCTCTTCATTGAAATAATTTTCAATTAGGATTTTAATATCTTTTTCGAAATGTGAAAATGTGTAGTCTAATAAATGTAAATTTTCAAGAAGTCTTTGTTTTGTCTTCCGTTTCACTTAAGAGTGGATCTTGTTTTGTCTTCCGTGTCACGTAAGAGTGGATCTTGGTCCATTGTGTAAATCTTCATTTGAATTCCAATTTTAAAATATTCCGTGTATAGAATATTTTTGTGTTTATTAAAATCGAGTTTTTCTGACAATGCATGCGGCTCATCTAGCCAGAAAACTATTCTATGAAGATATGAACAAAGCAATGCTTGTATAATTTAACCAGCCGAGAGCTGAGGGAACCTCGGTTTCCGGGACTTGATAGTTCAACAGTTAAAGTTCCTGTGATGATTGTCATACAATTCAAAATTCAACAGGAGATGTGTTATGTGTAATCCTAGTAGTAAATTGGTTCACCAATACCTTGAAAAACCTAGACACGTTCCCAAATGCAGGCATGGCAAAGAGAAATCAAAAGGGATGGCCCCATGGAACATTCATACATATCTAAGAGAAAGAAAACCATGTCCAGGGTTTCAGGAGGAGTGCAATGATACAAATGCTTCACAGAAAGAATTTTGAGAGCTTTCCTTATCAAAAAACAGAAGATGGTTGTTCAAGTAATGAAAGCGGGCAGTGCTAAAACTACGAAAGAGAAGTAGTTGTGTAAGTCACTCTTAATAAAAAGTAATTAATAGAAATATGGGTGGAAGGGAATAATGTAAATATTTTTTTTAACAATCAACTTACCCCACTGGTCAAATCGTGGATCCTTTCTCCTGTCCCACCTGGATTGAAGTGCATACTTCAACATCTTGTCTGAGGCATCCACAGATGTAACATCAAATCCTGCCTCCAGCAGCAACATGGAATCGACTCTGAAAAATAATTTAATGCTTGTTAATTTATAACATTCAAATAGCTCTCTTCCAAAGTATTGAATCTTTTCTGTATAATCTAGCTTGGAGGTCTGATATAATCGCGAGGCAAAGAGTCTATATACTTCTTTTTGACATATTGCAGGAATCATGTTCGTATTTTGATATTTATGTATTTTATTATAGTATCTTGCATTTTTATAGTCACTCGCACTCTGAATGTTTATAACGTTTTATAAATATTGTTAATGGTCAAAGTCAACAGTAAATGGAAAATGAATTAATAATTTTAGTGTTTTATGGGTTGGATTACTTTTTCATATATGCAGGGTCAGATTAAGACCTTTAGAGGCCCTAAGCACTTAAAAGATTTTGGTGCCCCTGTATACGAGTATAATGTTTAATTCAAAATGTAAACAATACGTAACCGTAAAATAAAATTGTATATTTTTTTTTAAATGAAACAAGCTGGAAAAAAATATAATTTTTCTATATTTCCACTTAGGTGCCTTAAAATCGGTCATAAATGAAATGAAACTCTAGAGTGATTCACTTATTAGTTATCACAAACAACATAACGTTTGGTATCCGAATTAATGATGTTAATGAGGATAATTAACGAATTAATGAGGAGGCAATTGGCACATCGATGCGGTTAATACATTGCTCCTCAAAAAACACCCAAAGAAAAGTTATCATATATGTATGTTATTATATAAGTTATCATATATGTATGCTATTATATATGTAAAGAAAAGTTATCATATATGTATGTTATTATATAAGTTATCATATATGTATGTTATTATATAAGTTATCATATATCTATGTTATTATATAAGTTATCATATATGTATGTTATTATATATGTAAAGAAAAGTTATCATGTATGTATGTTATTATATTCTGCGAATGAACTGTAGTATTTTTTTCAGTTATCATAATAAAAACAAATAATTATGAATAAAGTCAACACTTTGACTAGGTTACAATTAAAAACAAAGCTGACAGGCTTTAATTTTTATCGGGCTTTTCCCTTCTTTTGAAAGAAACTTGATAACAGCGAGATATTCAATCGTTTACATTTCAAAATATAACGAAACAACACATCTTCACATGCTACTGAGGGTAAATGTATCAAATGTTGAATTTTCGCATCCTACCAACTAACTAGGCCACGAAAGTTGCCATGAAGAGTGTAATTAAACCATTCAAAATTTCCATTATTACGATAAAGATTTTTTTTTTAAAGTAAGCAACAGTATTTATATGAATGAAGGTTTATTAGACACTGTTTATTCCACTTTTTTGTGACGGTATAACCCTACCGGTTTCAAGGTTTTCACCTCATCTTCAGGGGAGCGCAAACAAGACTTGTTTGCGCTCCCCTGAAGATTAGGTGAAAGCTTTAAAACCGGTAGGGTTATACCGTCACAAAAAAGTGGAATAAACAGTGTTTGATAAAAATAAATTACAATGTCCTTAAACCTCCACAACGTTAATGCCTTAACTATAAACAACAAGGTTTATTAGGTTGTATCAGGTGTATACCTAATGTTATTTTTTAATTAAGTAACGTATATTTTAGGTCTCAAAACTTTAAATTATTTTTTATCATTAACTAATCAATCCAAAATGTTATTAAAAAAATTAATATTTTTTTGTTAAATACTATGAAATTTTCAGTCGAACGGTTAAATATTATGATGGTTATAAAGTTATATGTAACATATCATGGGGCACTAAAACATATTTAATCGAACTGGATAGTATCAAGATCTACTAAGATGGTAGTTCAGAACAGTATTCTAGAACCAACTTTGGTATATGGAAGTGAAACGTGGACGCGGAAAAAAATTGAAAGGAGCCGAACTGTAGAAATGCATGTACTAAAAATACGTGATAGGAAATATTATGACAGAATACAAAATAAAGTGATTAGAGACAAATGTGAGTGGAAGGTGTGGTGGAGGAAGACCAAGAAAAGTATGAATGGATCAAGTGAATTATATTTGAAAAATAAAAAATAAGGATATAATAGTACCTATGACTTCGGTCATATTTATTATTTAAAAAAAGTCAGATAAATTGTCTTTGTATTTATAAGAATGTATATGTTTTTTTTAAGAGACAAAAGATATTTGTCGCTGTAGAAAAATCTGGCCCTATCTCCTCTCTGCGTACCCCAACAGGGAGATAGCGTGATGTTAAGTATAAGTACCCGGCGGTAAGTAATACACATCGTTTGTAGAGCGTCGTCTCTGTCGCACGATGCGCTAACCGCATCGTGACTACGATACGATACCGGACTGCGTATCGTGCGATAGAGACGACGCTCTACAAACGATGTGTATTACTTATCGCCGGGTACTTGTATATCGATTATGAATTTTAAATATTTTTTGTACTTATTTCCCAGAACTTAAATTTTTTATAGCTCAAATTGCACTTTACTTTTTTTTTTGCCCTTCTGTAATACACAACCTGGTGAACTTATTCCCTTACAGCAATCACTTCCAACCCTACTAGAAATACCTCAAATGGACTTTTGTGTAAATCTAGTCCTTTTTTAGTAACTTCAGGAATCGAACCTCTGGATAAAAAATAAGACTTCTACTATCTGGGACAAAGATATCGTCAAATTCATGTCAGCGCCATATGAAAATAGCTTAGCAATGAATTTATATAGCTGTTCTTAATTATATAAATCAAGATCATTGCCAGACACTTTGTTGTACAACCGGCTTAAACTGGTTCACAAGATTTATGAACCAGTTGTAAAATGTAATCTCATATTGTTCATAGGCTCATGTATAACACCCAGCTGGTTAACGCAACCTTGATACTTGGTTCATCAAACCAACCTTATCTCTCTAGTTATATTTCCTTTCCTGTCTACCATCCCTTCCTTTTTCTTTTGATTGATGAATCTCGTTTTTATTTATATAATGTGTATATTATTCATGAATTTTGTACAGGTATGGGAATATTTTTTGCGACCATGTTAACTTCATTTATTTACTTTTGCCTGATTGGTTAAAAGAGATTGTCACCTGGCAATAAGCTTGCCAGATTATTTTACAATGAATTGTAGGTTTGGAAAGGAAAACCAAATGATTTTTTTCAAGAGAAGACAGGTGAAGAAGTCATTTTTAGTAAATATACGAGTAATAAGAGTCAGACCACTTAATTTAGGTAAGGTAGCTATTAAGCGCTAGCACAACAATACATTCTGATGAAAATATATCAGAAAAATCTAATTTATCAACCGATTCATGGAAAATATCAATTTCCGACAATTCATTTAGTAAAGTCACCTCGTGTGCGAGTAAGGGTGTTCTTTTAATAGTTTTGTTAGAATATAAGGGATCGAAAATAACCTCAACATACGAAAACGTCAGTAATTGTCGGTTACATTTAAAATAAGTTTATTGATCCATTTTTGGGAACCTTCATGGCCTAGTTGGTAAGACGCTTGACTTCCACCCGGAGGTTTTGGGTAAGAGTTCGTTTGATAACAATACTACAAGCGCTAGATCCGTGTCTACTCAAGTTATTCTAAGCCCGAAGTTTTTATGAATGAGGACAAAGACCATATTGTCTCCCGGTCACGCTCTTCGGCTGTATTAAAGGGTACTATTAATAAAAAAAACTGTTTGCACTAATTGTAATGGTATGACCCTACCGGTTTCAAGGTTGTCACCCCATCATTAGGGGAACACAAAGAGTTTTGTTTATGCTCCACTGATGATGAGGTAAATACCTTGAAACCGGTAGGGTCATGCCATTATCTTTAGAGGAAAGACAATGTTTTAGTAAACCAATTACAATGTCTTGAAACCTTCACAGTGTTAACGCCTTAAATATAAATAATCGCCTTAAATATAAACCATCGCCTTAAATATAAATAAACGAGTGCATACAGTTTAAAGTTGTAAAAAGGATTTACTCCATAGTCATGTGGTCCATGACTGAGCATCATAGTACTCGGGTGCTCTGGAACTGAGCGGATTCGCTTCCACTCCTCTCGGTCCTGAGCCGCGATGAGCACAACACTCATATAATTTATTTGACCAACAGCCTAATTTTAATTGATCTCAAAACGATATAAAAAATCTTACCCAGTTCCGCAGGCAATGTCTAAAATTCTCCTGCATCCTTTTTCTTTGAGAAGACCTATGAGGAAGTTTTTATAATTCTGTGTCCTGGAATTTCTGTCTCCGATGAAAATCTTCCAGACCTTGGCTGCTTTTCCATCAGCGTACTGATCTGCCACACCAGAAGCTGAGATACCATGAGACCTGCTGTAGAATACTGTGTCTGCCATGATTGATTCTTCCTTTTCCTTTGTACTAACTACTGTTTGACTAGAAATGGTCTCCACAGAACAAAGCTGAAGACTGGAGAAGAAATATCAGTACAGCCTTAAATATCCATGTTCAAACATTGCGTCATTTCAACATCTGCGACAACAGATTATATTTGTTGTTGCTATATATGATAACATTTTCTGTAGCGCGACTTAAATGAAATCTTCTAAAAACAGTGGTGCTACAATTAAAAAGGTCATAAAATATTACAATACAAAATCCGATTATTAATATTCTTAATAACCATACAAATAATGGCGCTTCTCAACGTAACATATACCTACTAAGTATACAAATACTTTCAAGGGTGCGGCCTTCTTCTTCTTTAAAATTATTCTGCTTTCTAGAAGTTAGAAATCATCATGGTTATCTTGACCTTTAAAACAGCAGCTCTGAACAAAGATACGGAACCACTCACGTAAGTTCTTCAAAGACGAGATGCGTCAATTTTCCGTACTCCTGCCCTGAATTTTAACAGCAATGTCAATTCAAGGATCTCATATTTTTCTCCTCACTTTATATTCCCCTTAATACTCTAAATTTCTTGTTTTGATGGTGAATAAAACTTCTGTAAATATATTTATCAGTTTTAAAATGTCATAATTACGGACTTTGTTAACCTATAAGACTCTCAGAATTCTTCGATAGCACCATATTTGAAAACCTTCATCTTATATACGTGTATATTAATTCGACAGCTTCTCCCATTACAATGGCTTGGCCGGGAAACAATCTTGTCTTTGGCCCGTCGAACCGTCTGTCTAAGAATCACTTAAATAGGCACCAAACTGTCTGTCATCGTACGTGTTAATAATACTTTATCATACCAGTAGGTAACAATAAACAGACTGGGACTCTTTTTCGGTACCATCTGGAATCGAATGTGAGCCCCCTGGATGGAAGGCACGCGTCTTATCGAGGCCGATCTAGTAGGTACAATTGCTAAAATATGGAATGCATGAAAAACTACGATTTTTTTCGAACTCTTCCAGAATTAGAAATTAATCTAAAGGAAAAACGTGTTTAACGAAATAAAAAATTTATCAATATCTAATGAGTTCATTACTCTTTTTCTGAAATATCCTGAAGGAGTTAAAATTAATGGGTTGACACTCCTTACATGTCTAACTAAAATCGTCAATTTTGCAATCGTTTGACGATGACGCGAAGGTAATGATTAGTGAAACAAATAATAGAAATGCTATTTACACAACGTTTAGGATAAAAAGGCGTAGAGCAGATCTCCTCTAAAAAGGCGTAGAGCAGACCTACCCTAAAAGAGTCATGACGTAATTTTATGTACATAATATGTACAATTGTGAATCTGACCCGAAACTGTCTGAGGAAAAATAGGTGTTCTGCCAACCAGTCAATGCTTCCTAGAAAGTGACGAGAAAATATCCAGAAATATTAATTGACGATCTTCACGAAATCTTTGACTATATATTGGGTGTTAACATAAGTTGTGTCCGTTTTTTATCAAATGAAGAGAACAAGAGGACACAACAAAAAAATTTACAATAAATTAGTCAATAATGTATTCTCCTTCATGATTTTACAACAAATTATTCAATAATCTATTCTCCTTCATTATTTACAACTTCTTGCCAACGTTCTACAAGTTTTTCAATGCCTGTGCGATAAAAATCATCCGGTCTTGACTCGAGGAATTCGTCCAACCATGTCCGCAATTCGACGTCATCATTGAAGGAAACGCCGCGCTAATTGTTCGAAAGTGACCGGAAAAGGTGGAAGTCCGTCGGTGCGAGGTCTGGAGAGTATGGAGGGTGCGGCAGGACTTCCCAACCAAGCGTTTGAACTGCATTTTTCATAATGTTGGCGATATGAGGGCGGGCGTTATCGTGTTGCAGAATAACGCCATATTGCCGATCCGGCCTTTTTTGTTGAATTGCAGTGTAGAGCCGCTGCATTTGCAGATTGTATAGCTCCGCGTTAACTATCTGATTGCGTTCAAGTATCTCGTAGTGGATGACGCCTTGCCAATCCCACCAGATGCAAATCATCGTCTTGCGCGGATGCAAACCTTGTTTCGCTCTGGGCGTTGCTTGTTGGCTCACCCATTTTTTCCGTTTCTTCATTTAAACATAAAGGCACCATTTTTCATCACCAGTAATGATGCGGTAAAGGAACCTTTGCTTGTGGGCATGCGTAGCTCGATGACGCGCGAGCAAACCAGCAGAAATTGTCGAACGTTGATTTTTGTTGTTTTCACTTAAAACATGTGGAACCCAAGCGCCGAACTTCTGGACTTTTCCCATTGATTTAAGATGGTGGTATACAGTCATGTGACTACAATTCATTTGCTCAGCTAATTCTACGGTGGTTTGAAGGGGATCTTCATGAATAATATGGTTTAAGCGGTCCTCATCGAAGTCCACTGGTCATCCGGAACGCTCTGTATTTCAGGTCGAAATTACCGTCTTTGAAACGCAAAAACCATCGACGAGCTATCCTTTCATTCATAGAATTTTCACCGTACACTTCGCAAATATCGCGAGCAGCTTTATTCCCTCGATTGAACGCGAACAGAAGGAGGTGTCGAAAATGCTCACTTTCGTCTACTTGACATTCCATTTTAAAGGCTTGTAATCAAATAAAATAATATATGTAACGTAAAAGCAAACACAACATCTTATAGAACATAAAATTTTCTTTCGAATGACGTATAACTTTTACCATTTTGTTTTACTTTTGGTGCTCATTTTTAAATTTGGAAAAAAATGTATTAAATTTTTATATTATTTATTTTGTTGAAATATTTTATAAAGCTGTCACTGTCAATACTTGGAGTTGTTGCCGTGTAACGAGTTGGGTCAGCGCGATAAAGCAAGTTCATAGCTCGCAGTGCGCGGAAAATGGTTCGACTTCCACAGGATTCCCACGAGACCACTCATCCTCGCTCTAGTATTAAGTATGATATATTTACATATACGCACATTGCGCGTACAAAGTGTGTCTTACTGTATACAAACAAAATTTCCTGACGTTTTAACAAAATATCATTGATTTTTAACAGCAAATCGTAGATTTTTTACAGCAAATCGTTTAATCTTGTGTTCTTTTGTAGTGATTTGATAATTTACTTACTGATTTAAAGGATTTTTTTTTGTTTTTGTATTCAACGATATCTCGATATCAAAATAATTTGTACGGTTGGTTTATATGTTTCATCTAAAATAATTCTCATCAAAACCTTGAATTGTGAAGCACTTATCATCAAAACCTTGAATTGTGAAAACTAAATATTTATTTATACATGACAAGAAATATTATAAATACATAATTTATACAAGGTGATTTAAAGTGGGCACACAATTTATATGGATCAGAGTTTGTTGACTTTTGTTTGTCGTGTCCCCGGTAAACTTGGCTTTTGTTTTTCGTGTCCCCGGTAAACTTGGCTTTTGTTTGTCGTGTCCCCGTTAAACTTGGCTTTTGTTTGTCGTGTCCCCAGTAAATTTGACTTTTGCTTGTATCTTAGTGAAGGCGTACAACATGGATAAATAAATTGACGTTTTATTTTCCGGTTGTTGACTATATGATACAATACCCCATTAAAAGCTCGTATCAACTTAATTAACTGGATAAAGAAATGGAGAGCGAAGAAAAAAAATAATGGAGAGCGAAGAAAAAGTAGAAGAAGATAGTTGGAGAAATTTTAATTGATGGTGAGGTAGGAAGTATGAGAAATAGGAGAGCATGTCTGACGAAATATACAAATGTGAACAAGGTAAGAAAAAAGAGGTTTGTGCGTGTATAGAAAGGCGTGGAAAACTGTCCTCACTGTCTACCCCAAAAGGGGCATAGCATGATGGCATGTATGTTTATGCACTCGTATAGTATATATGAAAAATAAAATCTTTAAGGATCTGTTATGGTCACAAACTTTTTTTTTATTTATTTGTTTATTTAACACTTTTATTGCAATACAATCTGGCGGGCTTATTGCCAGGTGGCAATCTCTTCCAACCAACCAGATATCATTCGTATTTTTTTTCAACAACCAAATTATATTTAATTAATTCAATCAAATTAATGGAATGTGAATGTATTTTCATATATTTTGTCCATAATAGAAATTCTTGACGCGTTTCATGCCGTGAAACAACAACAGCATCTAATGAAGTCCAAGTTATTTTCTGCATACACTTTCAGTAGTGTTATCTGTTTCAGTCTGTTTTTAAGATAAACCACCGTTTGCGTATATTTCCATAACAACAGTCACTTAGAAATAATATAGATAACTTATTTTGACAATTTAAATTAGTTGTTTTCATCATCTAGATCCCTTTAAAAAAGTTAGATTTATTTTTAAGAATAAATTTATATAAAATTTTCACAGCGGTTAAAGGTTATATATGATTACAAATACAGTTCAATAATTTGAACATCATTTTGCCAAAAACACTAGTTTATTATCATATTTTTATTACAAGGCATATCCAGAAAGTAAGTGTACTGAATTTTTGTAGGTTACAATTTTTTTTATTTAAACAATTAAATTACGTGGTTACCGTAGTACATATGTAAGCTATTTTTCGACATAGTCGCCATTCCTCTCAATGCAGGTGGTGAAGCGGGGTATCAACTTTTTGATGCCTTCCTCGAAGTAGTTTCCCGCCAACCCCTCCGTCCACTTCTCCACCTCCTCCTTTACCTCCTCGTCGGTTAAAAACCTTTTTCCAACCATGTGCAGCTTCAGGGAGGCAAAGAGATAGTAATCTCAAGGTGCTAGGTCAGGGGAATGCGCGGGATGGTTCAGGACATCCAATTTAAATGAGGCGAGCAGTTCCTTCGTGGCGTTGGCCGTGTGTGGTCTGCCATTGTCGTGCAGCAGGCAGACTCCCTTTGTCAGCATGCCTCTCCTCTTGTTCTGAATCGCCCTCCGCAATTTTTTTAGGGTCTCACAGTATCTTGCAGAGTTGATGGTCTCCCCTTGAGGCATATATTCAATTAAAATTATGCCTTGACAGTCCCAAAACACGGATGCCATGGTTTTCTTGGCTGAAATTGTGGTTTTGAACTTTTTGGCGGAGGGTGAAGAGGTATGACGCCACTGTTGAGACTGCCTTTTGGTTTCAGGCGTGTAGTGTGCAACCCAAGTTTCATCTCCAGTAACGATGGAGCGGAGAAATTCATCTCTATGGAGTTTGCAGCGCCTAAAAAACTCTTGCCCGGCATTATTTATTTCGCACTTGGCGGGAGATCGGATTGACATTTTTCACGAAACGTGTTGTCGCGTCGACACTTCTCAACGTACTGACCTCGATCCGGTCTCGTTGCGGAGGGGAAGGGTCAGGCTACACGGAAGTGTAGCCAACATGTCGAAAATAAAATCCATCCGGTCGTGAGAGCCTCAGTACACTTACTTTCTGGATACGCCTAGTACATTGTCATGTAAACCAAAAAAAATGATTGGGTCCTTTTTTCACATACCTAAAAATAAATACAAAAAGATATGTTGAAAATAATAGAAACTTTGTCCCCAATATCTAAAGATTGGTGATATAGACCCAGTTAGATATTGTTTTTATAACCCAATTTTGACCTTAGTGGGTGTTTTCGACGACCTTCATGGCATAGACACCTGTCTTCTAACTCGAGTGTTGCGAGTTCGATTTCCGTTAGTAAAAATTTTTTTTGAAGCCTCAGTCTGGTTTTCATTTCATTCTCATTTTCTGGTTATCTTGAAAGAATTCGAATTAGCAATACACCCGTGCCATATTGACATGTATACAATGAAAGTGTAATATATTAATTCAACAGTAAACAGACGTTCCACCTTAGGTAGTCATAATATACGCGTAAGCATAAAACATAAGTAACTTGAAGTTTGCAACATAATTAGAGATAAGATATTGGACTTTAATCAATGTAATAAACCGTTGTTATTCTACGGGCATTTTTACAAAGAATATACATTTGTCATATTATTGGGTTTTCGAAAAGTTATTTCGTATTTTAGATCAAATTCAAACGCACCTAATGCTCGTGAACTGTGGTTATGAGTATATTCAATTATATCAGTAATAACTCGTGTCGTTATTTTTATTACATTTTCATTGTACACAATACAACTTGGCGGGCTTATTTCCATATGGCAATATCATCCAAACATTGTACACAATACAACTTGGCGGGCTTATTTCCATATAGCAATATCATCCAAACATTGTACACAATACAACTTGGCGGGCTTATTTCCATATAGCAATATCATCCAAACATTGTACACAATACAACTTGGCGGGCTTATTTCCATATGGCAATATCATCCAAACATTGTACACAATACAACTTGGCGGGCTTATTTCCATATGGCAATATCATCCAAACATTGTACACAATACAACTTGGCGGGCTTATTTCCATATAGCAATATCATCCAAACATTGTACACAATACAACTTGGCGGGCTTATTTCCATATAGCAATATCATCCAAACATTGTACACAATACAACTTGGCGGGCTTATTTCCATATGGCAATATCATCCAAACATTGTACACAATACAACTTGGCGGGCTTATTTCCATATAGCAATATCATCCAAACATTGTACACAATACAACTTGGCGGGCTTATTTCCATATAGCAATATCATCCAAACATTGTACACAATACAACTTGGCGGGCTTATTTCCATATGGCAATATCATCCAAGCATTGTACACAATACAACTTGGCGGGCTTATTTCCATATGGCAATATCATCCAAACATTGTACACAATACAACTTGGCGGGCTTATTTCCATATAGCAATATCATCCAAACATTGTACACAATACAACTTGGCGGGCTTATTTCCATATAGCAATATCATCCAAACATTGTACACAATACAACTTGGCGGGCTTATTTCCATATGGCAATATCATCCAAGCATTGTACACAATACAACTTGGCGGGCTTATTTCCATATGGCAATATCATCCAAACATTGTACACAATACAACTTGGCGGGCTTATTTCCATATAGCAATATCATCCAAACATTGTACACAATACAACTTGGCGGGCTTATTTCCATATAGCAATATCATCCAAACATTGTACACAATACAACTTGGCGGGCTTATTTCCATATGGCAATATCATCCAAACAAACAGAAACATGTTAAAGAGACCTTCAGTGAAATCGTTTTAAAAAAAATGTTCCAACGGAAATCAAACCCGCAACCTGCAGTCGGTAAACGTGTGTATAACCAACAAGGAGATCAAGGAGGTCGTCATTGCGATACTAACACAAATAGCAGTAACGTTGGTTATTCTCGTTTCTAACACTGTCTTGCTTATCTATTCTCGCTTCTAACACTGTATATATCATATTTATTCTCGCTTCTAACACTGTATATATCATATATATTCTCGCTTCTAACACTGTATATATCATATCTATTCTCGCTTCTAACATTGTATACATCTATTTTTTTATTATTTCGTGTTTTACCTTTTGCGATTGTTAAAATATCAAGTACAGAAATAATAACTTATGTTGTTTCGTCTTCCGAACGACGATAAAAACCGCTCAAGCGAGTTGAGTTAACAATGACCGAAAAAATGCCCCAAACTATAATATTGTAATTTGTTTTATCAAACACTTTATTTAATTTTTTATAACGGTATAACCCTACCGGTTTCAAGGCTTTCACCTCATCTTCAGGGAAGCACAAACAAGTCTTGTTTGAAACAATATATTACTATATATTTCATAATAATATACTCGTACAATCAGCACGTTTGGAATGAAGTTAGCAACGAAAATTTATCCTATAGATATCTATCCGAGAAGTTTGAAATTTTTTCTGGACTGCATTATATACTAGAATTAGTTTTTTTTTGCTGTAACATAATTAAAATGTATTGCTTAAGTACCGTTTAGTGATCAAAATCACTCCACGGATGCTTATTTTGCTTTGAGGGACTGATAAAGCTTTAATCATGCCTAAAAACGTCGTAATTGGGTGCCATAACATTTTCCTTTCTTCTCTATATCGCATTTTTCTCCATCTACTCGAAGTTAGCATTTTTATTTTTTACTAAATGTAATTTTCGGTTCTCTTATGGCAAACACATATTTTGTTTGTCTTTGTTAATATAATTAAACACATCGCGGTCAACATGTTATTTAAAAAAAAACGTTTATTTGTTTGATTTTGTTTTTCCTTGAAAGTAAACTTCTCAAAATTTTTAAGTAAAAAATATATCTACTCGTATATATATGAGTAGTTAGATTTGGCAGTTATTATAAAATATATGGATAAATTTGGTTACCAATAAAAAATATTTTATGGTTAGGTTTGGTAGTTAATAAAAATAATTATTGGTTAGATTTGGCAGTCTTGAAAAATATATGGGTAGGTCTAGTTGTCAGTAAAAAATATGGGTAGGTCTAGTTGTCAGTAAAATATATGGGTAGGTCTAGTTGTCAGTAAAAAATATGGGTAGGTCTAGTTGTCAGTAAAATATATGGGTAGGTCTAGTTGTCAGTAAAAAATATGGGTAGGTCTAGTTGTCAGTAAAATATATGTGTAGGTCTAGTTGTCAGTAAAAAAATATGGGTAGGTCTAGTTGTCAGTAAAATATATGGGTAGGTCTAGTTGTCAGTAAAATATATGGGTAGGTCTAGTTGTCAGTAAAAAATATATACCAGTAGGCTTAATAATCAACAAGGTAGGTTTGGATATAAAAAAATATTTATGGTTTGGTTGTCAATAAAAATAGTACATGGTAAGGTTTAATGGTAAATAAAAATAGTACATGGCTAGGTTTGGTAGTAAATAGAAATAATATATGGGTAGTTGGTAGTCAATAGTAGTCAATAGAAGTTTAGATCAATGACGGGAGTTCTATGTGATCCGAAAATGCCAGTAAAGTTAAAAGGAAAAGTATACCAAACGATTGTCAGACCCGCACTCCTCTGTGGCTTCGAATGCTGGACGATGTATAACTCTTACTCTAGGCAACTAGAAACTGCTGAAATGCGCATGCTAAGATGGTCAGCTGGTGTGTCCCTAAGAGACAAAATAAAAAGCTCACGCATTCGTGGAAGCCTGAGTGTTACAAACATCAACAGCAAGATGGAGGAGAGGCGATTGAGATGGTATGGGTACGTTGGACGCAGAGCACCCGATCACATTGTGAACCAGGCAATCTCCATGCATCTTCCTCGAATAACAACCAGAGGAAGACCAATGAATTCATGGGTGGTGCACAAAGATAACCTGATACAGATGCACGGCCTGGGGGACGTAGTCCGGGACAGAAGAGCATACAACCGGAGGACGAGGAGAGCTAACCCCAACAGTCTTCGCAGACAGTGAGTTGGGACGGAGCCAGGGAGAAGAAGGTTGGTAGTCAATAAAAATAGTAAATAGGTAGGTTTAGTAATCAATAAAAATAGTATATGGGTAGATTCGGTATTAAATATAAATAGTATTGTATATGAGAAGGTTTGAGTCAATAAAAATACTATAAGAGGGTTTGGTGATTCGTAAAAACAGTGTATGGGTAGGTTTGGTAGTCAATAAATAGTATATGGGTAGATTTGGTATTAGTCATTCAAAATAGTATATGTTTAAATTTGGTAGTCTATACAAATAGTATGAAGGTAGATTTTCCGTTTTTTAGGATTCGTCGGGAAACAAATTAAACTCCGAGCTGGAAGTTAAGCGTTCTACCATATATGCCACGAGGATTTCATCTAAGAGGACATAATAACCCTCTGAAAGAGATTTATAGGATTTTTTTACCTAATCGAATTATTTGAATAATGTATTAATGGTGAAAGGAAAATCAGACATTTTGTTATTTAATCCGTCTATAATTTTACATTCATTTATTCGAATGGCACTCTTTAACATATCCGAGTTGGTTGTTATTGAATTGTTGATTGAATATTTGTGCCCGAGAGGTAACATTATCTTCGTTCCCATTAATCGAGCTTTCGATTTAAGAACCACTGGAGTAGGCACGTAACTCATAGTTCGGTATAATATTTGTGGGCAATACTACCACACGTAAAGTACGAGTATTATAGTATTGTTACCAGACGAATTATTATTTGTATTTTTTAATCAAACCTGAAACCCCCGGAAGAAAGACAAACGTCTTACCAAATTGAGATATACCGATTACAAACATTTTTATTGTATTAAAATAAATCGAACGTAGTATATATTTCATTTATATATTTATTTATACATAAAAAAAAAATATAAATACATAATTTATGAAAAAACAAGTAATTTAAAAAGGACATACAAATCATATGGATCTGGGTTTGTTGCCTTTCATTTGTCGTGTCTCCAGTAAACTAGGCTTTTGTCTGTATCTTACTGAGGACAATACTACCACGAATATAAAGAAAAATAAAAACTGTAAATTTCAATTCGACGTATGAGTCAAATAATATATAAATGGATACAAAAATTTTAGTGAATTTTCTCAACAATATGAATATAAAATACAGGATCTTTTATTATATCTAAATCTTGGAAATCTCCATAAGTTTTAATATTGGCATCCTTCCCAAATGCCTCCAAGAGAATTTCTCTAAAGTGGTCCAGCGTATGTGGGTAGTAAGACAGTCTGAAGTCACTGTAAATAAGAAGAAAAAAAATTAAACATCCTCCTTCAGTTCTTTGTGCCATCCTGTTGTGTAGCTCATGACTGAGCACCGTGACTCCCGTAATAGTCCTTGACGATTTCTCTCCGTCCATCTCTGCACTCCGCAGTTTGAAGAGCAGTTGTTAAGGTTGATTCTGTGATCAATCTGCCCATGTTTCTAGTGATCACAAACCTCTCTAAACTGTCTCCTTCGCCACGAGCAATGTGTCCAAAGGAGACTCTGACGACTTGTCGTAGGCATATTGTCGACAATCTCCCGGTGTCCGAAAAAATCTCGAACATCGTCTATTATTCGAATTCCATCCAGGGTCGTATATTTTTCCTAAACATATCTGAATTTAGATGTGAAAATATTGAAGATTGGGAAACTAAGAGTATATTGTCTTGGGGCTCACATTAGAACCACCCAAGTGCCTATTAAGGCAAATAGCTTACTGTCCGTCGTTACACATGTTAGTAATATATTAATAAGCAAATAGCTTACTGTCCGTCGTTACACATGTTAGTAATATATTAATCAATTACTATCAATTAAGTCACAGAGATCTCAAATAATGAAATATATTTGTTACATACATACATACCATCACGCCATGATCCTTTTAGGATAGGCAGAGATGATAGATCCCCATGATTTTCTATCCATGAACACAGCTCTTTATACGTCTTATCAAATATGTTATATCTCTTTTTTTCTCATACTTCTTACTTTTTATTTTGTTAAAATTTCTCCAACTATCTCCTTCCACTCTTTCCTCGGTTAACCTCTTCCTCGCTCTTCATTCATTTCAGTCGTAAAAATATATATTTGTTTCTCATCTCTTTCAAGTATTTGGCAACTCGTCTCTTAATGTGGGCAAACCATCTCAAGATGTATTTGGCAGCTCATCTCTTAATGTGAGCAAACCATCTCAAGATGTATTTGGCAGCTCATCTCTTAATGTGGGCAAGAGGTATTTGGCAACTCATCTCTTAATGTGGGCAAACCATATCAAGATGTATTTGGAAACTCATATCTTAATGTGGGCAAACCATCTCAAGATGTATGTTATTTGGCTATGCATCTCTTAACGTGGGCAAACCATCTCAAGATGTATTTGGTAACTCATCCCGTAATGTGGGCAAACCATCTCAATACGTATTGGGTGTTAACATAAGTTGTGTCCGTTTTTTTCCAAATTAAGAGAGCAAGAGGACACAACAAAAAAATTGCAACAAAATAGTCAATAATGTATTCTCCTTCATTATTTTACAAAAAATAGTCAATAATGTATTCTCCTTCATTATTTACAACTTCTTGCCAACGTTCTACAAAATTTTCAATGCCTGTGCGATAAAAACCATCCGGTCTTTACTCGAGGAATTCGTCCAACCATATCCGCAATTCGACGTCATTATTGAAGGAACCGCCGCGCAAATTGTTCGAAAGCGACCGGAAAAGGTGGAAACCGACGGCGCGAGGTCAGGAGAATATGGAGGGTGTGGCAGGACTTCCCAACTTGACTGTTTGCGTTCAAGTATCTCGTAGTGGATGACGCCTTGCCAATCCCACCAGATGCAAATCATCGTCTTGCGCGGATGCAAACCTTGTTTAGCTCTGGGTGTTGCTTTGTTGACCATAACTCATTCTTTCTTTCCGTTTCTTCATATTTACATAAAGGCATCATTTTTAATCACCAGTAATGATGCGATAAAGGAACCTTTGCTTGTAGCCATGCGTAGCTCGATGACGCGCGAGCAAACCAGCAGAAATTGTCGAACGTTGATTTTTGTTGTTTTCACTTAAAACATGTGGAACCCAAGCGCTGAACTTTTCCCATTGATTTAAGATAGCGGTATACAGTCATGTGACTACAATTCATCTGCTCAGCCAATTCTACGATGGTTTGTAGGGGATCTTCATGAATAATATGGTTTAAGCGATCCTCATCGAAGTCCACTGGTCGTCCGGAACGCTCCATGTCTTTCAGCTCGAAATTACTGTCTTTGAAAGGCAAAAACCATCGACAAGCTGTCCTTTCATTCATAGCATCTTCACCGTACACTTCGCAAATATCGTGAGCAGCTTTGGCAGCTTGTTCCCTCGATTGAACGCGAACAGAAGGAGGTGTCGAAAATGCTCACTTTCGTCTACTTAACATTCCATTTTGAAGGCTTGTAATCAAATAAAATAATATAGTACATGTAACGTAAAAGCAAACACAATATCTTGTCGAGCACAAAATGTATGTTAACACCTAATATTTGGCTTCTCATCTCTTAATGTGGGCAAACCATCTCAAGATTCTTTTCTTAAATGTAATTATTAAATTCATCTCTTACAAACAGTTGTCCTTCATCCGATCATTTCTAACTCAATCAAACATTAAAGTACCAGATATTCCACGCAAAACGCGCATTTCAACTGCATTTTTTCTGTTCTCAATCTCTAGAAAACATCCTCCCAAAATATTTAAATTCCTCAACTAGTTATAATCTTTCGTTGTTCACTCACATATCTCAAAAATGATTTGTTGATTATCTAAATACCTATAGAATACATAACATTTAAACAGACACATCACAAGAATGAAACATATTTGATATTGGTTATAGAAAGAGAATAGAGTGTCTCTTGAAAATATACAACATTAAAAATCTCTTAAAGGATTGTACGCAGTTATGTTACCTTACCCTATATTTTTTTTGTTTTCTATCAATAATTCCAAATTTTTAGATCAAGTCACAGCACATGAAAACATGTACGAGTATCTATTTATTAACCTCAAAAAAGGATGATTTTAAAATCCCAAGCCTTCCTCCTCCGTTGTGCACGTTTCAAGAAAGGCTTTTATCACCTGAAATTACCCAGAAGTTAACCAAAGAGTAAATATATCAATTTTTATTTACTTAGCTCCGTCTTCCTTCTTCTTATTCTTCAACACTGAAACATCTACATTGTAGTCCAATGTCACAAGTCTGGGCTTTCCATTTACTATTTGCACCGAGGTTTCAATACCGGTCAATATTGTACTCTGAAATAAATATATAAAAATAAATATGTACAGAATGGCCCAAAAGCCATCCTCAATTTGCGACAGGAGATGGTTCACGCCTTGGAAACAGCGCGTCAGTGTGAAGAGTAAAGTGGCAGTTATTTAAAAGATGTAATTTTGAAAACTAAATTTTAAAAAATTCAAAAAGTGTGTTTTTTGTTTATAAAAGAATAAATGTGAATTATTAAGAAATAAAAAAGTTTTTTTTTTAAATGGAGATGTGACTTTTGGGCCACCCTGTATATGTGTAGAATGAATGTTGCAAAATCCAAAGTAAAATTGATAGAAAAGTTTGAAAGGAAAAGTAAATGCGATATAGGGGTAAGTAATGAAAGGTTAGAAAAAGTTGAAAATTTCTGCTATTAAGAAAGTATTTTCTCAGATGATGGAAGAGTTATGATGGATATAGAACGGCGTGTAACGATAAGAAACAAATTCAATGGAGCACTTAAACATGAAAGAGTATATTTGAACCGGGTAGTATTAAAATCTGCCAAGATGATAAATCCACAATAGTATTTTAGTATCAACTTTAATGTATGGGAATGAAACGTGAATGTGGAATAAGTCTTAAAAGAGCCAAAAAGCTGTAGAAATGCGTGCACTTAGAAAAAAACATGGGGTGACCAATGTATTAAAGAATTCGAAATTAAGGGTTTAGGGATGAGTGTGTTATTAAGGCTGATGTATTGAGCAAGATAAACAAGAGCATTCTGAGATGGTTTGGACACATAGAACGAATGAATGAAGAAAATATAACAAAACAAACAAACAGTGGAAATGTGAGTGGAAGTGGGGGTAAAGAAAAACTACAAGTATATGATATTTTGAATGAAGGAAATGTAGAAAATCAGAGATGTCGTAGGAGCTGTATGAGGAGGTGTATAGATATAGAAGAGATGAAAGATGTGATAAGAAAGTCTGACACTCTCTCCTTTCTGCCAACTCCGATAGAGAGACGTCGTGATTATTTATTGTATTGTATTACACTTTAGTTGTATACAGTACAACCAGGAAGGCGTATTGTCATGTGGCAATCTCTTCCAACCAACCAGAAAGATGTTAAAAAAGCCTTAAGGGGAAAACAGACTAGAATCCTTTTTAAAAAAATCTGGGTTCCAGAGGTATTGGAACCCACAACCTCCAGGCTGGGAGACAAGCGTCTTACCAACTAGGCCATCGATGTTTGTATTTATGACTTACACAATCAGTTGACTTACACAATTCAACATAAAAATGAATACATTTTTGCAATAATAGTTTCAAATTAAAGTTATCAAAATATATAGTAAGTAGTTGTGTATAGCTTACATTATAGTAAATAGATTTTCTTGGTGTCGCCCCATTACCTAAAATAGAGTCAAAATTTCTATGGTCTATCACAAGAAGCCCTCCTGGCTTCAAGCATTTCTCGAAATTAGCGATGGCTTGCCTTTGTTCCCTTTGATCTCCGTAAGAGTCCAAAAGATGAGAAAAGGAGTTTCCGAGGCAGATTATGGCGTCAAAACCTCCGTTAAGTAAGTCCTTGCAGTCTTCGTATAAAGTTATCCAATTAGCCTCTTTTATAACTAAAATAAAATGGAAATTTGAGTTCGTGTTATTAAAAAAACTAAATTTATAATTGTTAACTTTATTTTGCACACGTCTTCAATGCAAGAATGAAGCTTTTATTTTAATGAAATAAAATAGTATTAATTTATATGGTCTGCGTAATGGTAATATATGTTATTATATCTTATTCTACAATATATAACTGAACAGTGATGATATGCAGCCGATTCGCACTAGTTCTTACGAACCGGTTGTTAAATTCTGGCATAGTTCGTCGAACTGGTTGTCAAAACTTGTCAAAAATTTCAAATTATTAAAACCAATTCTATTAGAAAATAAGTTGAAATATATATTTAAAATACACAACCCAGCCCTGTTGTAAAATACGATATATCCCTTAACTAGACAAAAATATAGCAATAAAGGCAATCACATGTGGGTGATATTAAGAATACTATGATGTTATATTCAACGATATTTTTCTGAGGTTTATATTTTTTTTAAAACAATACAATGGCTTCGAGAAAGGGATTTTCCCCTTGCATTGAAACAACACATGTTAGTCAAGATCGATATTGATATTACGTCTAGTTACTTCTTTGTTAGCAGATATTTATGGCCGGGGAAGACAGAAATTTGTTGTCTAGTGTCTAGGACTTAATATTTATATGTATTTTTTAAGATATGGTCATTTATAGTATAATGCAACCGTATAAGTTAATTTAATAACTCATAACCTGTTCAAAATATAACGTGCTTAAATCTTAATTTCGATTGATCTTATTTTTGGCAAGGTTTTTTTCTCAAATTCACTTTAAAAAAAATGTAGACATCTACCAATAAAATACAATGTATAAAATGGTCTTTAGACGTAATTTCTGAAAAAGAAAAAACAGTGAACCAGTTGTTTGAAAAATAGGATGACATCACTGTAACAGAGAAACATGAAAGTTTGTGAAGCGATTAGCATATTTAAAGTATCTAATGCGGATGAAATATTAAGAAAGAAATAATTAGAAAAAAAATCTTTACTTAAATAGTTTTAGAAAAAAGTATCCATGTTTGTATTAACATATTAAATTCTACAAACAAAATGAAAATAACGGGAGGTCCATTCATCAATTAATAATGATCGTAGATGTTTTGCAGAGGCCGATGCAAGTGCTAAGAGTAGATATTTCAAAATATCCAAGAGTTGAAAAATAAGTATTACATTGAACGTGGTATTATTCAAAATTTAAATAACATGAGCTTACGATAGAAAATATTTTGAATAAGGTGTCCCTGTTATTTATATTAACTACTGCAAGACACCCTAACACTGCAATTTAGACAGTTGGTCGTATATATGCAAACAGGACCCTACTTGCATTTTACCTGTTTTAAGATAATCGAGAAAACATAGCATCGCTTTTATGTGGAATTGTGTGGAATATTTTCAAGACGAAATTTAATTATGATAATATTATACATTTTTTTATATTTCAAATAAATTTAAAAATCTGTTTATGCCCTTCTTGCATATATACTCGTACATCGAATTATTTTATAACTGCTGTTTCCACAATCATATATGATTTTGTAGAATTGTTAATTAAAATCAAATTATTCTGAGGAAAACTCTGAAATACGTTCCAAGGATGAATGTTATGATGATGGAAGATAAATCTGGCAAATTAATGCTGAATAGGAAAACGAGTATAATTAACGTGACTATCCGCCATTCAAAGCGGGATCTGAAAACAATGATGACTGGAAATGAACTGTTAATTTTGCCAGAGTTCCGGTGATCACGACAAAAAACACAAATTATTCGGAGAGAAATAACTCTTTCCGGATAATTTATATATTTATTCGAATTATTTGATTATATGGAAAGTAACAATCTTTAGAAATAGCTACTAACTTTGTGCTCTCCTTTATTGATATAAATAACGTAATATAAACAAAACATTAAGGACAATACTTTGCCTCTGGAGTTGAGTAACCCTGCATCAACATGTATGAAGCTTTTAATTCTGTTGTATATCAGTGATTATCGATAGTATATCAGTGATTATCGATATTTTCAGTATCTAAACAATAAAGGCTTCGAACGACAATAACACTAGCTATTGTCGTTCAAAGTCTTTATTCTAAATATTAAATAGTTGTTATTTCACGGGTATTTTAAAAAGTATAACATAAATCTCAAATTATTTATTTAGTTGTCCAGTAAATAATTTCATATTATAGGTCAAATTCAAATATTCGTGGACGGTTTTCCGTATTTTCGCAATATTTCGTGTCGGGATATTAACGCAACTAACGATAATGCTAGTTATTCTGGATCAAATACTTGATTTAGTCGTCATCAGTGATAGTTAGCCTTTAAGAGTTGACACCATATTCACGTGTCGTATCACCATTACAGAATAGTTTAAACCACATTTGACACACACGATTGTTTACTGCAACATTACCATACACTGTAATACCTTTTTCATTGATTTGTGAGCCAGTTTTTCTTGTATGACAGTAAAAATATAAAGCTCCGAAAAAGAAATCATTTTGTTACATCTTAAAAATGACGTCAAAAAATCTTTCAAGCAATTTTGGCAAACAGTAATCGAAAATATGTGCTTTATTATTCACTTTCACATTAATATACAGTCAGCGCGTTTATAATAAAATTAGCAACGGAAATTTAGCCCTAATGATGTCGATCCGAGAAATACCAAACTAATTTCCGGACAACGTATTATTATTACGGAATTAACGTACTCCATCGATCAAATCGTGGGTCCTTTCTTCTCTCCCATCTGGACTCCAGGGCGTATTTCAACATTTTGTCTGAGGCATCAACTGATGTTACATCAAAGCCCGCTTCCAAAAGCAGCATGGAATCGATTCTGAAAATAAATGGATTTAATTTATCTTCTCAAAATGAACGGTCGATTTCGAACAGTAAAAATAAAAGATATTAAAACTTTAATAATGCATATTACAAATCAGAAGATATTACAAAGTATAAACATCAAAAAATTAACATGGTTTATACAAAATTACAATCTAAAGAAGCACCTACATACCACCACATAGACAAGAACATAGCAAGTCAAGATCCAGGGTTGTATCTTACGCAAGGAACTATCAAAAACAACATGCACACATAAAAATCCATTTTGTAAAAACAGAAACAAAATTCCCTCCCATAATGCATCCACATACAGAAAAATACAATAATTCTCACAGCAATATGTATCAAACCCCTAATCAAGCATCAAATAACAATAAACAATTTGGAACAAAGGAAAGTATTAATCTCAAGACGTAACATATGTGCAAAACAGCTATGTACGAGGCGTATCCAGAAAGTAAGTGTACTGAGGCTCTCACGACCGGATGGATTTTATTTTCGACATGTTGGCTACACTTCCGTGTAGCCTGACCTTTCCCCTCCGCAACGAGACCGGTTCGAGGTCAGTACGTTGAGAAGTGTCGACGCGACAACACGTTTCGTGAAAAATGTAAATCTAATCTCCCGCCAAGTGCGAAATACGCGGCGTCATCCGTTATCTCGTTTGGAAGGGAAAACCTCCGGTTGAGGTTTATAATGAGGTAAAAACTGCATATGGTGATAAAGCTATAAATCGTACGAGTGTGTACAAGTGGTGTCGCGAGTTTAAAAACGGTCGTACGTCTGTGCATGATGATCAGAGGAGCGGAAGACCTTAAATTGTGACTGACGAAATTGACGAAATTGTTTTGGGACTGTCAAGGCATAATTTTAATTGAATATATGCCTCAAAGGGAGACCATCAACTCTGCAAGATACTGTGAGACCCTAAAAAAAATGCGGAGGGTGATTCAGAACAAGAGGAGAGGCATCCTGACAAAGGGAGTCTGCCTGCTGCACGACAATACCAGACCACACACGGCCAACGCCCCAAAGGGTTTGGCCTGCTCGCCTCGTTTAAATGGGATGTCCTGAACTATCCCGCGCATTCCCCTGACCTAGAACCTTCAGATTACTATCTCTTTACCTCCCTGAAGCTGCACATGGGTGGAAAAAGGTTTTCAACCGACGAGGAGTAAAGGAGGAGGTGGAGAAGTGGACGGAGGGGTTGGCGGGAAACTACTTCGAGGAAGGCATCAAAAAGTTGATACCCCGCTTCACCACCTGCAATCAGAGGAATGGCGACTATGTCGAAAAATAGCTTACATATGTACTACGGTAGCCACGTAATTTTTTTGTTTAAATAAAAAAAATTGTAACCTACAACAATTCAGTACACTTACTTTCTGGACTTACCTAGTATATTAACATTTTAAAATCAAGAAACATTGAAAACAAAACAAGAAAAACAAATTTATTCACTAATCTTCAATCATAATAAAAAAATTAAAACAAAATTTGAATATTTGTATCACTAAGCTAATTGAGTGAAATAATTATAATAATTTTACAGTTTTATAATTTATCACACTTTTTTTGTACTCGTGCATATATCATATAACCTGGAGAGCGTAATTTCAACTAACCAACTCTTGATGGAACGACCGACCACCGAGTTGACGATTTGCTAGATACGACTGTATGTGCCGCTATTTTATTGTAGCATCGCAATCGGTGGCCTCTGCTGTGACGCCACGCAGTTATAATTCCAGCAATGTTTCCAGTGTCATTTGTATTTATATCTGTATTTAGCAGAACCATCCTTTGTGAAAAGACAGTTTTAAAGATGAAATACTTAAAATCGCAATTATTCTGTTTTTATTTCTTAATTCTGTGAAAATGGTGTTTTTTTTTCTTTTGCGCCAACTTTTAAGAGAATCATAAACCGATATTCCTTTTCAGCAAGCATACACATTCATTTTCAACAAGTATCAAAAGTAATATGCATTTTCAGCAAGCATATCCATTCATTTTCAACAAATGTCAAAATAGAGTAATATTCCTTTTCAGCAAGCATACACATTCATTTTCAACAAGTATCAACAGTAATATGCATTTTCAGCGAGCATACGCATTCATTTTCAACAAGTATCAACAGTAATATACATTTTCAGCAAGCATACTCATTCATTTTCAACAAGTATGAACAGAGTAATATTCATTTTCAGCAAACATACGCATTCATTTTCAACAAGTATCAACATAGAGTAATATTCATTTTCAGCAAGCATACTCATTCATTTTCAACAAGTATCAACATAGAGTAATATGCATTTTCAGCAAGCATCAGCACACAAAAGTCCAAATACTTCTCTCACATCATATTTTAAATCGCACACAAAAAAATTTAAATTATGACTTCACATTTTTTATACTCGTAAATAGACGCAATGATTAAACACTTAAATACTTTTTTTATTTTACCATACATTCTTATCATTTTTATGTTCACGTATAAAATACATTGTTAATTAAAGTTATCGTTAAATACGTATACGAGTATGTTGCTGAAAAAATGTATCGTATGTTTTAGATTTATGTATTGTATGTTTTAGATTTATGAGAACCTTTGGAAGTATTTTATTAAATATTTTCTCAAAATTAATCGAATACAGTGTACAAGATTGCGAAAAGTAAGTGATTATAAATTTTATTGAACAATTACCTATACATTCGATTATTTCACGAATGGCGTTAAGCATCCGAAATCACTCTTACAGAGCGATTAGAATGCAAAAAAATGACATTAAATCATACGAGTATATAAAGCTAAAATCATCGTAAATTAAAGTACTTATTTACAGAATAAAATTATGAGATTTTACTATAAAATCACTGGTTGGAAACCGATGAGAAGTTATAGTACGACCTTAACGCTTAAGTGTAAATCTAAACTATTTATTTTACTGAAGAAATAAATAGTTTAAGTAAAAATTTTCACAGCTCCTTAAATAAAGGAGTCATGCGATTAAATTTCCTCACTTAAAAGTTTCGAACGTACGAAGTCCAACTCTGAAATTTTACGTATTTCAATAAATATGTAGGCCGGACTATAAATTCGGGCATAAAAACACTTTCGCCTGTAAAAAAATATTTAAATGTTTAAAAACATGTCTAACAAAACCTTACCCAGTTCCACAAGCAATATCAAATATTTTATGACACCCTCTCTTTTTGAGAAGGTTTAGTAGGAAATCTTTGTAGTTTTCTGTTCTGGAATTCTCTTCTCCCAGCAGCAGATGCCATACTTCGGCTGCCTTTCCATCAGCATACTGGTCTGCCACTCCGGAAGCCGATATTCCATGGGATCTGCTGTAATACACCGCGTCTGCCATCACTTGTCGTTTTATCAAACTTGACGACTCTTTGAAAGTCTTTCGCAAATAAAATTGTGCAACCACTACTTTCAATATTTACTTTAGTTTTTTCTGTGGCTCTAAACCAGTAAATCTTATTATAAATATAATACATTAATATACTTAGTATAAAAATATAAAATATAATACATTCAATTGAATGTAATTATTATATTTTTATGTAACTCCAGTTGTAATACTCGTACTATAACCAAGAATTGTTAGTTTATTTAGGATATTTAACAATAAATTACAGTGTTGTTTCGCTAATTACATTAATCCCCGCTACACGTGTTTCTACATCCTATCCCGAAGATATCTTCTGGCGGAATGATCCCATAGTGATTTCCTGGGGAGCGATATCCAGAGTGGTTTCCCCTTGCCTTCTCTGGAGAATTTTCTATTGGAGTTACATTCCCTTAGCTGGGTGGATCCAGTTTTATGGCGCTGGAAACTCGCCATTCGTCTACTCTCTATCTGCTATGACACTGATGGAAATGCCAGTGGTCACATTGCCCGGGGTTCACGGGGCCTGATAGACCACTCGTGGACGCTAGAGAGTTGGACTTGGTAGTAGTGTTACTGGTGACATTGCAACGTGGCGCATTACGACATTTTATAGAAGTATACTTTCCAGTCAAGCATACTCCATCGTAGCCTTACTACCCATTGGAACCCCCTGCGTTGACGATCTTTTTCGGGCTGCCGGGGACAAAGATGTCAACTCTCAAGTGATATTCAACGTTGGGGGGACCTGACATGACACTGAGAAGAAGACGAATGATCCTAGTTCGTTATGAAAGCAGTGCTTATATCAGACTGGTGTCATATTATTACTTTACTTTACTTTACCCATATTAAAAATATGTGTGATGTATTTACGAAAAGATTTCAATTTTAATAAATTTATTGAATATTTTGTAAAAATATTTCTTGAAATTCGACAATATTAATGTAGAAGAAAAATATTTAAGAGGTGTGAAACTTTTTACATTCTTTGGCTATTTATCATTTTTATCTCTTTGCTTACGGCTTTGTGTATCTATGTTTATAAAATCATTATTTTATAATTTTTTTGTGACGTATGTAAAATTTTAACCTTCCTATCTTTTAAATTAAGATTTATCTTTACATTACATGGTTTGCAAAATCCGATAAAATGTTATTTAATAAACAACGCTTATAACCACTGTTCTCATAACAAACCGGGATCATTTAGCCTGAAGAAAACCTCGGAATATGAGGTAGAAACGCTTGTAGCGGAGAATAATGTAATTGGTGGAATAACTAACACGGAATTTCAAAAGTGAAATCTTTATAATAAATTGCATTTTATTTTTTTTATTTACATGACAAGTTATAATATGAATAAATAATTCATTAGAAATAAGACAAACAGCGAGTTATAAGAGGTAATTTAAATTGAACACTCAATTTATATGGGTTTGGGTTTTTTAGCTTTTCATTCGTCGTGTCCCCAGTAAACAAGTTTTTAGCTTTTCTTTTGTCGTGTCCCCAGTAAACTAGTTTTTAGCTTTTCATTTGTCGTGTCCCCTGTAAACTAGTTTTTAGCTTTTCATTTGTCGTGTCCCCAGTAAACTAGTTTTTAGCTTTTCATTTGTCGTGTCCCCAGTAAACTAGTTTTTAGCTTTTCATTTGTCGTATCCCCAGTAAACTAGTTTTTAGCTTTTCATTTGTCGTGTCCCTAAAGTAAACTAGTTTTTTTCTACCTATATCTTACTGAGGACATATAAACATGGATAGATAAGTTGATGGATTTTACCAATTGATAACTTTTTGATACATCTGTCACAATCTCGTCATCAACTTGTTAAATTGAGACTTAATCATATGTATGTACCACTCGAGTCAACCCCTCAAATCGTAAAAATATATCGTATGTTTTTAAAAAATAATCCGTTAAGTCGAGGCAAATTGCAGACCATAGATTGAGAGTATCTGTTACAGTGACTTGAGATAATTATTTGATTTGACCCGTAGAAAACCTTTGTAACTTTATGATATTATATATTACATTAAAATTTATTTATTTTTGCTCAATGCAGTGATATCTCCAATGATATATCTTTTGATATCCTCGTTTAAATAAAAACACACATCTTAAAGAAATGCTACGTATCTAACGGTATAAAAATATGTTGGATTTGAATTATGCGCCAATTTATGGCTAATGTTACATTTCCCTTTCCTGTAGATCAGCTGAAATAAATAATTATGCTCGCTAGAAATGGTGCTATATTCCAGACAACTTATACTTTTTAACAGCATTCATTGGTTGATTTGCAAAGAAAAATTGTAGAATATTATTTTTAAACATCAGAAAAATGGATGATACAAATTAATAAATACTAACGCGTACGTGGCTAGCAGCCATCATATTATCATATTATTATGATGAACGTTAATACAAATGGTAAGATATCCATATAATGTTAATCCAGATGTTCAGGTATCCGTATAATGTTATTTCAGATGTTTAAGTACTCGCATAATGTTAATCTAATGGTAAGGTATCCGTGTAATGTTAATCTGGATGGTTAGATATCCGTATAATATTAATCCAGATGGTTAGGTACTCGAAGAACGTAGATCCTGATGGTTAGGTACCTGTATAATATTAATCTAGATGGTTAGGTATCCGTATAATGTTAATCTAGATGGTTAGGTATCCGTATAATGTTAATCTAGATGGTTAGGAATCCATATCATGTTAATACAGATGGTAATATACTCGTGTTAATCCAGATGTTATTAATCCAGATACTTGGCAGTTGTGTAGTGTTATTGCAGATGTTAAGGCATTCGCATAATGTTATTCTAAATAATTAAGTATTCATCATATTTATGATATTAAATTGAATCAACTTGTATTTTGTAAATTAATTCTAACTGAAATATTTGATACAACGATCAATGGTCTAAAACACCACACCAAGCTTTCTAATTTTAGGATCATAAATAGTTTCACCAATATTTCGTAAGTAATTTAAGATGAATTTGTATAAAAATCCAACTATAAGATACTTTTAGATTCGCTATGGGACTAATTTACTTTGCCATCACGCTAAAGAATATAAACATAAAACCTCCCAATTTTAGATAACTTTTATTTTTAGAAAAAAAAGTGATCAAGTCACATAGAATGAAATATATTTTTTTAAATTAGATTAATAAAAATGTTCCATTTGATTTAATTCCAATTATTTGATTACTTCACAATATATCTAAATTTACATATACCAATGTTGTAATAAAAAATAAACTGTAATTTTTTTTATCATATCGCTAACCGTTTGTTTATGATCATTTTGAGAAAATTACTGTTATGAAAATAGGTATTCAACGTTTCAGTTAAATCTAAATATACAAGGTGCATCATATAAATAAAAATATACCATCTCGCTATTTCCCTGTCACAGTGGCAGAGAGGACAGAGCACAAGACTTTCTTATCTCGACATACATCCTTAGCCTCTTCCACACACATTATCAAACAGCTTCTACGATTTATCTGACTTTCTACATTTCATTCTTTCAAAATATCATTCACTTGATCCAACCATACTTTCCTTGGTCTTCCTCTTACAGTTCCTCTATATATCTGTTTTGTCAATCGTCATTCATTCATCAATTTTACATGCCCTAACCATATTAGCGTGCTCTTCTTCAACTTACTCAACACATCAGTCCAAATCCATCCCTAATCACATCATTCCGTATTTCGTCATATATTGTCACTCCATGTATTCGTCTCAAAGTACGTATTTTTACACCATTTATTCGACTTCTCTCAGTCATTTTCCAGATCCACGTTTCATTCCCATACAACAAAGTCGGCACCAAAATACAATTGTGGAATTTCATCTTAGCAGATGTCGATACTGTCCGGTTCAAATGAATATGTTTTAGTACCCAACTGTTGTTGTCCCCTATTGCTACGTACCGGTCGATATCCTTCTTAACTCTTCCATCATCTGAGAAAATACTACATAAACAATAGAATTCCGCAACAAAGGTACGACACAAATACTATTATTCTGATTTTATAGGTGTCATTAAGTCGTAAAACAGTGCTTCACTGCATTAGTTATAGTTATACTCGTATATATAATACGAGTATATTATATGTGACAATCATCTACCGCTTTGTGACAAGCAACTAATTGGCAAGTTACTTGACTTCCACATGGGAGACTTGGGTTCAATTCCCGATGGTAGCAGAAAAAAAAGAAAAATCCCAGTCGCATAAGTTAGTTCGTCTGGCTGCAATACTCGCACACAATACGCAATAACGAAGTGCTGTAGTATTTTCAGCACGTGCGATGATGACCTGTAAGTTGCTGATCTGCACCAGTGGTTCTAAACTCCAAGGCAATTATTATTATATTAATGGGACAGAAGTCAATGTTAACTCTATACTCTTCAATATGTCTACATTACCAACTTAAAGGGGGGTGGGGATAAATTAGGACATTCAATTAAGTAAATGAAATTAGGACATTTATGAAAGTGTGTGGCTGAAAAACATCCGATGTCTTCGTGACCGGGCTCGGCCTCTATTGGTGGGGGTGTACCTTGACTGAGGGGTGTAATGAGATGAGGCCAGACATTTTGATAGCTTCTCTCTTAACCTTTCCCTTTCTGTGCTAAAAACATCCACCCGTTCCGGTGCTGTGTATTCAATACACATCAATACACATGTAAAAATGAGCGATTTAAAATAAAAATAAAATAAGAATATTCATCGCCAATCGCTTAAATTAATTAAATTTAAAGTAAAAAATTATAATAATTGAAATTTAATTGCTGAAAACATGAAAAAAAACATCGGCCGACATTCACAAAACGGGCGAAGAGACCACCTCAAATGGATGCCCCTGAGCTACTGAGACTGAGACGGACTAATACTGTGTATGTTATACCTCGAAGGAAGAAACACAATTGCGAACTGAGATTCTATTTCTTGCGTTCCCATATACCGAAGTAGAGTGAGAGTGAGACGTAAATAGCGTCGCTTCTTCATCCATAGCGGTTTTTTAGGATGAATATACCTACGTCACACACTGGCACACGTTTGATTGTATTGGTGAATTTTTTCCAGATTTTCACAAAATATCTCTGATGTGACCGATAAGTGCTAATTATTATTAATATTATTTTTTTCGTTAAATGCGTAAATGTATTACGGAGGAATACCTAAAATCTGAACCCGGTATTTATTATATTTATAGAGATATTAAAGTTTTTAGAAGCAATGTGTACTAGTTACACATCACAGGGAAGGAAGGGTTAAATGTATTTTCTTCGACATTATTTCTAAATATATAAATAATTTTAGAATAATACGTAATATTTTGCTATCAATAAACCTATATTTATTATTATTGTTTATTTATTATTATTAAATGAAACGAAATAAGAACTCTTAATGAAATCATTCTTAGTTAGGGCATGTTAATGTCGTGTTAGTAAAGAAATTAAATTAAGACATTTAATTAAAAAAATAATAAACCAGGATATTGAATGAAATTATGACAATTGACTGAAATTAAATTATATCAGAGCATTTATGAAATGAATCGAAATTCGGATGTTTAATGAAATCATTCTTAATAAGAACATTTACATTTTATGTCAATAAAAAAATCCAATTGTCCCACTTTACTTTTGAAAACTTATTGACTATAACATAACACCAATTCTCTGCAAAAGATTGATTGGGAATCGAGATTAACACCGAAAAGAATTCATTTAGTAACTTTATTAAACTGGATAAATTTCTAACATAAAATATACAGTATTGTTATCCAACTTAATAAACATTTCTATTGTGTAAATAATTAATATTTTTTTCCTAGAATCAACAGCAATTATAGTCTCCTGATATACGAGTATAGGTGACCCCCCGTTCATCGCAACCCCGGTGAGTGCGGATTCGTTATAACGCGGTATTTTAAACAACACTCGTCCGGCTTCGACACATTCCAGGAATTGTCATAATGTGTAGTTGCACGAGCGAGCTATCTTTTTTTTTCGTTCACTCACATAATACACATGTACATATATACGTAATATGTACATGTGTATTATGTGAGTGAACGAAAAAAAAACACATACATATGTGGCAGCAATGTGCAAAGGACAGGATTTTGTGGAGACAACTTGGAGAGGCCTACATCCTGCAGTGGATAGATACAGGCTGATGATGATGATGATGATGATATATACGTAAATTCACGAGCGCGAGTGAGACAAAATATGTAGCTATCAGAAACATCGACGAAGCGTGGAATGAAGTCACCCAATATTGTATGAAGAGCGTTTGGAAAAGGTTGTTCAGAGAAATTGATGATCAAATGAATTACGAAAATGATATTCAAAATATCGTCGAAGATATTATGTGTTAAAATAATCGAAAAGGCCCTTTCTTTTCACAATCAGTGCATGTAGTTGTTAGAAGAAAATGACGAAGATTATGAGCGAATGAGTGCTGTAAAGTGTGGTTGTAATGGATTATTTGACGGTTATAGACAAATTTTACTCAATAAACGTAGAGGCCAAAAACAAGGAATTCTAGATTCTTTTTTGCAAAAAAAAATAATAATTATATTTTATATGACATTGTTATTTAATGTTTATTTTAAAAATAAAACGTTTTTTAGAATCTTAAAATGTTTTTTTTTAAATCTCCCGTTGATCGCGGAATTTCGCTTATCGCGGCCATGTCCGGAACGTACCTCCCGCGATCAAGTATAGGATATCATTTCCGATACGAGTACATTCATATTATTTAAAATACAATAGAACCCTGATTATCCGGTTTAGAATGTTTTTTTTAAATAGTTGATTTTACGAATATGTTTCATTAAGTACGAAATGTATTCATCTGCAGGTTCAAAACTTTTATTACACTTTCTTCGCATACCTTGCGGCCTGTTGCCACGTGAAAATCTCTTCCAACCAATCAAAAGTATGTTAAAGAGGTCTTAAATGAAAACCAAGCTGGAATCATTTTTTTTAATCTGTGATCCAACGGGAATCTAAGTTGCAACCCCCAGGTTGGAAGACGAGCGTCCAACTTGGACACGGAGGTCGTCAACATCACTAACACCTGTCGTATTTTTTTTCCGAAATGCGATTCTCCAATCGGTTTCAAGTGTATATAAATAACTAGACTCAAGTATACACTTTTAACTACATTTAGCTATGACGTCTATGGAAAGCCGTTTAGATTCAAGACGGCAGTTTAGTCAATTCAAATCTGAATGTGTATTCTCGATAACGATTTAAATATTTATTTCTAATAACATCGATATGTTATCGAAAGGAAAATGTGTTGCGATGTTATTAAGAGACATGTTGCATATAACTTATGCCTTGAAAAGAGGTGATTCGGGATGTGTTTGTCTAATAAATATAGCGTCGGCATCTCAACAATCTCAGACATAAAAAAAACAAGTGAAAATATTAAACAGCTACGAAAAAGACAGCTATTGAGCTAAAGTCATTGATTGAATTTCTAACCAAAAAAAAAACTCTCGAATATCCGGATTTTTCGCTATCCCGACTTACCCCCATTTATTTCGGATAATAGAGGTTCTGCAGTAATTCATTGTAGGTAGATTACAGTCTTCTTATTTATAAACAATAGAAAAAACACAAATTTCTTAACTACGAATGAGTAATTATTAAAATTATTTCAAATATTGTTTTCTATTTTTACATAATAATACGTAGGTTTGGTGTTGAAAGGAAGACATTGAATTATGGGTAATGACAGAGAACAATGTAAAGTTTACATTTAAAACAGACACTTAATGTAATATATAAAAGACCGCGCTATATCTTAAATATTTAAATAACAATATACTCGTATAATCGTGTATTAGTATCGCCATGACATATGGAAGTGAAACTAGGACAATGGAAATGCGCGCATTACAATACTTGTGAAGTACCAAATATATGAAAAAAGGCGGAATGTGGACATCTGAAATGATTATTTTAAGTAAGATTAAAAAAGGAACTTTTAGATGGTATGTACGTGTGATTAGAATGAATATCGAAAGAATGATTTAACGAGTGCAAGGAGTGCGTGGACGAGGTAAACCACATAAAACGCGGCTGGGTCAAGTGGTCCAGATATAAAAGAAGATGAAGTGAGAAATATGAATAATTATGTGGAAGAGGCGAAAATGTTGTGCATGGATACATTATGGATAAACTTTGGAGATCTGTTACATCTGCCTATCCCACAAGGGACACGGCATGATGATATATGTGTGTATACTACCTTGATCAAAAAGTTTTAGGACCGGTCACCGTGTGGCGCTGTCAGTCACCTGATTGGAATTCTTTTTTTTTGTTAGGTTACCACATCTATCATTGACACTTCCCTCCAAATTTCAGCGTCATAGCTTGACATTTGTAAAAGTTACGCTGTACTGAGTACATCTACCTTTATGCGTGTTTTCGATTTTTTACAAGTTTAAAAATGGCATCAACGAGTTTGCATTAAATTTTGTGTGAAAAACGGATTTAACGGTCCGCAGACCTTGGAAATGTTAGAGAAGTGTTTTTCGGTGGCACGAACGCTTCAGAAGTGGCCGTGAGTCGGTCGAGGATGACGAACGCAGTGGCAGTCGAAAACCAATGAAAACATCGATAAAATCAAAGAAATGTTGGCCGAAAACCGCAAATTGACCATCAGAGAGCTGGCAGAGAACTTGAACATCGCTTATGGATCCGCTCAAGACATTTTGGTTGGTGATTTGGGCCTCAGACGTGTCGCTGCAAAACTGGTGCCGAAAGACCTCAATTTCATGCAAAAAAAGGACCGCGTTAAAATCGCGAAAGACATGATTTCCATGAGTTTTTGACCAAAAACAACACGAATACTATCCAGCAGCCTTTGAATTCACCTGATCTGGCTCCCTGCGACTTTTTCCTGTTCAACCGACTTAAAAAACCGTTTCGCGGAACACGTTACAGCACCCGAAAGGATGTCATGAAAAAATCGAAGCGGCTCTGATGGACATACCGAAAATTGAGTACCAGCGGTGTTTCGAGGATTGGATCAAGCGCTGGCGTAAGTGCGTTGCAGTCGATGGGGAGTACTTTGAAGGGGGCCATATCGATTTTGATGAATAAACTTGTATTTTCGATGTTATGCATCAAGTCCTGAAACTTTTTGATCAAGTTAGTACGTATTTATATAATAGAACTCGAAAGATACAGACGTATCAAGTGCGATTCATTTTGGTTTTTCCAGAATTATACAAATATGTATCATACGAGTATATGGTAATGATGTACGAAAAATATAAAATTGGTTATATGGAAAAAACGAAACATTTTTCCTAGATTGATGCGGTTATATTAAATGGTACACGAATGTGACAACACTATTAAATTACAAATTAACCAAACTACACATAACATAAACTTTAACCTAATGTTTCAATCAAATAATGCAAGTGGTTTAATGGTTAGCATTCACGCTAAGCAACCAGTTGTCCCAGGTTTGATTTCTGGCGGATTCATTTTAGAACTGGTTTTACTCTAAGAATGCTTTACATCTGGATTTCAGTTTATCTGTAGCTTGTTTACTGATTATTATTATAAATTCTTATAGCGCTATTAAATTAAATAAAGTTGCAAAAAAAATGCCTAACGATAGGCCGCAGAAGATGACCTTCCGATTGCCTTGAAGCTTTGATCTTCTTGCTATCAGAAATTTGGTGATCTTCTTGCTATCAGAAATCTCTCAAGATTATGTGAGTGCTGAAGTGCAACAGCTTGCTCACAATAAAGCGATACACACAGGTACGTCTTAACGATACATCTATTCACAAGATGGCTGACAATCATATTCGAACATGATGGATTGTGCATCGAATCGTCACAAAAACGTAACTTAGAAAAAATTTACCTGTTATTTATATTTTATTGTAATAAACAATCCACCCATACTAGGAAGATTCGTGTCACCAAACCAAACTCACGATGCAAATATATGATTTAATATAATACAACTAATTTTAAAAAATGCCAATTCTAGACAATTTTAAGTTTCAACTGATTAAGCTTCAAAAAATTAACAATCGATCTAACGTATAAGTGGAAAAGTTCCACGATGAAAAAGAAATCCTAAAATTCATTGGACGCAGATATGACGTTTAATAAATCAAATATATCCCGTATTGGACATCCTAAAAATACATGACACGTTTCATCATCCAGACCACACTCGCAGCCGGGATCCTCCACAATACCAATACAGTAAAAATGACTAAAACGCCATGCAGAGACCCGTCCGCAAACGACACATGACTGACACTTCTATCTTGTTAATTCTCATTATATTAAACCATGTTTTCAAAAGGATAGATTGTTGATTGATTCATATGTACTCGTATGTTATCTAGAGCCCTTATTTACACCAGTTATATTCCAATCTAACGTCCATCGGTGCCAAGTATCATATTCAATTTTATTTAAATGATCAGTTACTGTCTGTCATACATCAGATATGGGACAGCTGGTTGGGCATGCTTCCTTTGCCAATTAATCGATACATTCATCACCAGTGATACCAACGAGTGAAGAAAGCCAAGCTAAACAATCGGTACATTCATCACCAGTGATACCAACGAGTGAAGAAAGCCAAGCTAGAGAAACATATGTATTATTTGACATCAATTGGAATAAGTTTGTTTTGATTGAACAAACAAATTCTTAGTAAAAGTTACTCAAACAACGACCTGAAATTTAATGAAGATGACTTAAGGAAAATAGTAAATAAAGTATTTGCAAATTTTAAAAGCCTTCTTTATAAACTACATACCATCACGTCATTTCCCTGTTGGAGTAGGCAGAGAGAACAGAGACTTTCCTATTTCGTCACACACCCTTCGCCTCTTTTAAATCCATACCCCTTTCTCACACAACTGGAAAGCTTTGTTCCGCGATCCAATGGGATAAAACAGGAACTGAATTCAGCTGAGAGAGATAACAAGCAGGGCACTGGGACATGTTATCTTGGTTTTGATCGGGTTTTAAAACGTTAAACATATTTTTGTTTTATTTTATAATCTTAATGTAAGTTATATAAAATGACATAGAAATTCAATAAAACATAAACACAAAAAAACACGGTGAATCGGACACAGTACCTTACTAACGTGTGTTTAATGTATAAATTATTACCTTGCAACCTTGTCACAATGATCAAAATAGTTTACTATACATAGTCGAGATCACCAACAGTCTATAATTAAATATGAATTTAAAACTTTATGCGTCCAGTAATTTGAACTTAAAATTATCCAAACGCGAGCCTATCATTTATAAGGCACAGCAACTCCTCGATTAATGCGGTTAATGCATACTTGAAAAGTTCTGCACTAATCGAAAAACAATGTTAGATACAAAATGTGATAATTTGTTCTAAAATGCAGGATATTCTTAATACTTTATTATAATAAGATTTCAAAGAGTTAAAACAATGGAAGTAAAAAGTAAATGATTATTTAAAAGCAGAAAATATTATAAGGGAGTTTGTTTTTTGTAAAATAGCAAAGTCTGAACCGAGTCGTTTTTTTTCTTTTCCTCATATTCTCTAGCAGCTTGCATATTTTTCCAGGTTTCTGGAAACTTGCATGCTTCTTTCAATCAGAGCCTGGACAATGAATTTTGGCGCCTGGGGCACCCATTCGAAAACACGTCCCCACAGTTAAGGGACAAATGTAATTAATTCAAAAAGTTTGTATGAAAAATTTGTTATTCTCTAAAAATTATAAACGTCTTTAAAATAGTAAAAATTGGATATTTATGTCTTTACTCCACAATATAAATCAAAAGATAAAAATTTAAATGTCAAGAATTTATAACTTTATTTTGGGAACTCTCAGGATGATAAATTTATCAACAAATTTAATTGATTTTGTTCAAAATTTAATTTTCAATAGTAAGAATAACCATATCTGTCTCGTTCAAGACTAGACTTCAAATAAGTTTCTTAATAAAATATCTTTGTTTTTTTTTATATTCATCACCATCCTCATGACCGAGCATTGTGACTGCCATGATACCCTTTGACGAGTCCTCTACATCCATCCCTGCACTCCGAGGCTCGAATGACAGTTGTTAAGGGTAGTCCAATAGCATCTCTTCTTCTACGCTGTCAGTGAACAAAACTGTACCCTTCGCCACGAGCAATGTATCATAATCGGAGGACTCGCCGAAGGTATACTGTCGACAATCTATCGATGATTCTCAGTTCTTCGAGAATGGAGGCGTTAATTTGCCTTGCTGTCCATGGAATTTGTAACATCCTTCTCCAGTATCACATTTCAAATGTATCTATTATACGTCTCTCGCTTCCTCTCAGAGTCCAAGACTCCATACCATGCATGAATATTGCTAAGACGAGAGACTTAACTTGGAGCATTTTCGTCGCGATGGTTATGGACGAGCACTTTATGGATAAAATAGAAATTAGTCCAAGTGCCAAAACATGTTGTTGACAATCTATAGGTGATTAATTCTCAGTTCTTCGAGAATTTGGGCGGTTTTTTTTCATATTATTTTATGATATTTTATTTTTTGCCGAACAATTTTGGCGCCCTTCAGATATCGCGTCTCAAGTCAATGCCCCGGTTGCCTCACCCTTGTATCGACTCTGCTTTCAATGTTCGTTTAATGAAATATTTTGTCAAATTCAATTAGACTTTACAGTAAACATTTTCGTCAGTTCATCGTCTGTTTCACTGACTGTTCTATATAAACAAATAACAAATTCATTATTGCCGAGTTCTTCTGAATGGCATTCAAGTAATTCACGAACATTTACATTATCTAGTTCATCTAAACCTAACTCTTTTTCAATGGCATTCATTTCTTAAATAACAGTTTACATTTGTGCCATCACTTGAGTCGTAACGTCACTAACCTGTACACCGCGTTAAAAATCAAATTCCACGAATCCTGTGCGCGGCACAATTTCGGCGTTTTTTAATTTCTAAGTTTAAACGCGTATTTTGTTTAGAACCACTGATATTTAATTACAACACCATGTAAACATGACATTCAAGTAATTTTCTGATAATAAATAATAGTCATTACTCTTAAGGATATTTGAAACTTGGATTGTCGTCAGATCACAGGCGTTTGTGCTTCCCGCGAGGAACACGCTAATATCATTACCATAATGTGACTAAAGATTTTTCCACACACTTCCCATTTCTGGAGAACCGCATTAAATCGAATTTCTCACCATTTAATGAAATGTGTGGCCAAATTGTAAATCGCACTAATCGACGGATACACGTACAATAGAACAGTCTGAATACAAAATACACTACTAAATCATTTGTCGAAAAATAGAACTAATGTTTTTCTGATTATCTCACGGTTTAGTCACTCAATTATATGTGTAACGCTTTTATTTTAACAACATATACTATAATTAAACCAACTGAAAACTCCGTGAAAAAATATTTTTATAAACAAATTAATATTTTTCTTTCCACCATATTAGATTTTTATTTAATACTAGTGTGTTACCGAAATCATTGCAATTTTATCGGTAATTTTGCGAATTACCGTGCGTTCGTAATATTATATAATATGGAAATGATCACATTACTCGATTTCATATTGACAGTATCTGCAGATTAAGCATTTATTTCGATATGTATATTTTAATACCAGTTCGACGACACTTTTTGGTTTGCTGGGTGATATATTTTATTTTATTTTATTTAGTTTACACATGACAAGAAATATACATTATTTGTGAAAAAACAACAGGTAATTTAATTTGGACACACAATCATAATATAAAAAGGCCAAAGCCCGTACGACGGTTGTCGCCAAAGAAAGAATACGATAATTGAATTTTGAATACAAGAGAGCGAGAGAGGAATACTTGGATTCTCTCCGAAAGTAATTCGAAATTTGAATCTCGGTGGGTCCGTGATACTGAACGAATTTTAAATAACTAGCCAACAATTTTTGAACCGGTGTAAAAGGGGACGATGTATAAATGATATATATATATATATATATATATATATATATATATATATATATATATATATATATATATATATATATATATATATATATATATATATATATATATATATATATATATATATATATATATATATATATATATATATATATATAAACAAATTTTACATTGTTAAATATATATTTTCATAAATGTAGAATTTGTTTTACTTCCGTGAATATTTCGCGGGTTGCAACTAGTTTTCATAGATCTGGGTTTGTTGCTTTTCATTTGTCGTGTCCCCAGTAAACTAGGCTTTTGCCTGTATCTCACTGAGGACATATAGCATGAAAAAATAAATCGATATATCGTCAGGTCGTCTTTTCGGGTTTTGAAAAACTACAATATCAGGAATAAGATCACCATTATGGTGAGCAGCCCATTCTTTTTTTTTAAATGACTAGAAAATATCTTCAAAACGAAATCTATTCTATCTTCGTCTATCTTCAAAACGAAAAATATTCAATATATAACAAATAAATACATAGCCAGATACGAGAAGCATCACAAATCAACATTTTATACAATATATTCACATTTTGTATATTAAGGTGAAAAATAAAAGTAGTTATATTTTTTATTTTTATTTTTATTAGCACCGAAGTCTAATTCAAAAGGTAATTTTCAACTTTAATCAAATTCACTTTTTGTCAAAGTGAGAAAACGTGAGATTTTCATTCCTCCTTCCTAAAAAGTTTGTGTTTACTATTTAAAAATCAAAAATTACAAAATAACGTCTAAAAATGCAAACTGTTGCAAGTATTCACAGAAAAAAGCATTTTAAAGTTGGATTTGTCTAGTTTTTGTTGTAGCGTTTGGATTTGACTACTTTTGAAAAAAGAAAACTTGTATTCAGCAAGATACTATAGCGCTTACCATTGCGTTAACGTCATTGTTTGAAATGGATTTGACGCTGTTTGAAGATTAAAAAGTTTGGATTTGTCCACTATTGAAAATTAGTCCCATGTAGGTTTTTAAACGATTTGACATTAGATTTGGTTAGATTTAAAAATCACACATTGTCAAGAATCCAACCCACTAGTCACATAATTTTGGTTTATATGAAATGTCATATAAGCATACACCAGTCCATTATATGCAAGAATACTCATATCGAACAACTAAAATGTAAACTGCATGATTAAGTTCCGTATTAAAAAAATCCATCACGTGAAACCTTATACAAAATGACGTTATTTTTCTTCATATATACACAGGTAAAATGTGGATACTTTTTGCATATTTACTTTTAATTTTGAGAATGAAATCATGTAAATATAACATCATTGCGTGTTATAAAACAATGAAATGGAATGGAACGCAATTACGAGTATGTGTAAATGTATTATTTTTAAGAATCATTTATTAAAATTACATAAAATTATCCGTTTGTTTTATCCCGGCCTTGTGAGTTCTCCATAATTTTATTGTAATATAATATTATACTTTATACTTATAGAATCACGATTCTAATCTCCAGAGTTCGATAAAAAAACTTTATGTTTTTAATAAGGCAATACCTGTAACCCATGAAACAGCACGGGATGTTAATCGACTTGCTGAAATGAAAGATTGAAAAATGAAAACTGCGGAAAAAGTTTTGAGACCGAATGTTTGTTTTAAAATTGTGGTAGCCTGGAAAATCTAGATTACTTCACAACTCCTTCAAAAGTTGAAGGAACTGACGTGGTTCATTATCATCTATCATGGTTTAAACTTTTTTAATCGTAATGTCAATAAATACTAGATTTATTGATAGTACTCGTAGGTCTGTAAATATGGTAGGTAAATATATATATGTATCATACACGTAGATCCTGTCATTACACATATTGGTTAAGGCTTCGGAAATTGAAGTATATTAAAGAGAAAGGCTATCAAAAGATTAAATCCTCTGAGCTGAGAATGACCATACCAATAGGAGGGCGAGCCTGGTCGTGAGGATGCCAGGCGTTGTTCAACACACACCCTTGCACATGTTAACTTTAATACAAACTGCCAGCATCAAGAGAGAAAAGCTCATTAGAATAAAAATATTGACAATAAAAAAACCGCTTTAGAGCACTCCTAAAGGCGCAATTATCCATCCGCTCTTTCAAGAGCATGAGTTCCGTTCCAATATTTGCTGGCTGAGTATGAAAAAGATCCCTTCAACAATTTTAGATTATTACTAGTACTTCTGGTTCTATAGCCGTAAAATTTTCAAGATCTAGTCAACTTTCAAAGAGATAACTTTGTGTTGATAATTATGATAAGTTTATAAGTGAATAAGGCGTTTTGTTTCATGTTAGTATTTATGATAATATGTACTCAAAGTCACATTATTTTGCTGTAGTTTTTTTCCCACTTCTGATTAAAAATATACATTCGCCGTATCATCTAATTATGATGATATTATCATCAGATAAGAACAAAAGGGTCGCCTTGACCACCACACGTACAGTACAAAATGATTTGTAATGTGCATAAACACAGTAATTACTGGGCGGAGACAGAGCCACGTACTTGTAATTGTGGCTCATTAGGGTTATAGGGTTATCAAATGTGCATATTATATGTTATGAGCTGAGCCCAGACCCTGTGATAGCATCTCTTTTGAATGTTTTTCTAATCGTTGCCTTAAAATAAATATGTAGTTTCAAGATATACATTGTTAACAATAAAACTGTTTTTGGTTTATTTTACATTTATTTGTCAGCCTTACCACAACGTTTATTACCTATTCTGAGACGGCTGACTTACATCCAGAAAACCAAAATATAAAGACAATTAAATAGTTCAACAAATGTGAGTTGCAATCACTCGTATGATTTGATAACTCTCAACAAATCTGAGCTGCAATCACTCGTATGCTTTGATAACTCTCAGCAAAATCTGAGTTGCAATCACTCGTATTATTTGGTAACTCTCAGCAAATCTGAGTTGCAATCACTCGTATGATTTGATAACTCTCAGCAAATCTGAGCTGCAATCACTCCTATGATTTGGTAACTCTCAGCAAATCTGAGTTGCAATCACTCGTATGATTTGATAACTCTCAGCAAAATCTGAGTTGCAATCACTCGTATGATTTGATAACTCTCAGCAAAAAAAATGTGTTCCAGTTTATTTCTCTATTTTATCGAAATTCGGACTTTTTTATCTTCTTTCTTTACGAAGTATTACGTCTCACTTTTGCCTCCTTTTTAAGTCATAATAATTTCTTGCAGCAAAGTTGCTCATCAATAATTCAATCAAACAGACTTTAATAATTAACTCATTTGCGAGATGAGAAAAATTATTGTAAGTTATATTTTTCGATAAATCTGATAAGATTTTTCGAAAAAAAGCCCACAAAAGTATTCTAGTACCAACTTTGATGAATGGAAGTGAAACGTAGGAGTGGAAAAATACTGAAATTATCCGAATTAATATTGTAGAAATGCATACAGTCAGGAGAATACATGAGGTGACAATGTATGATAAAATACGCAATTAAGTGATTTAGGATGAATATGAACTTAAAACTGGTGTATTAATTAAGATAAAGAAGAGCATTCTGAGATGGTTTGGGCATGTAGAACGAATGAATGAAGAAAGACTAACAAAACTAATAATTCATTTCAAATATGAGTGGAAAACGTGGTAGAACGAAATTTATGATTAAATCAAGGGAATAACATTTTGAATGAAAGAATTGTGAAAAGACAAATATATCGTAGGAGTTGTATGAGACGGTTTATGAATGTAGAAGAGGCAAAATATGTGTGTCGCGATAGAAAAGTATGTCGTTCTTTCCTGTCTACCTACCTAGAAAAGGAAACGGGATAATGGTTAATTTGAAGTTTTATGTTGAGAATTGAGTATGTGATAATTTGGGATTTACGTGAATAGAGTTTTGGGAGAGTACGTGAAAGTAGAGTATGACTAGTTCAGCTGAGTGTGTTAGTATTTAGTACAAATATATGAAGTATGTGATTAAGAAATGAGACCACTTTGTCACAGGCATTACCTAATGAAGTGCTATAAAATTATATTTATTTATTTATTTATTTTATACATGACAAGAAATATACAAAATTTGCAAAAAAAACAACAGGTAATATAATTTGGATACACAATTTTAATGGATCTGGGTGTGTTGCCTTTCATTTGTCCTCAGTAAACTAGGCTTGTGTCTGTATCTCACTGAGGACATAACATACTCGTATAGTGATGCACTTTGTACTCTACATATTTAAATTTAAAAATGATTTAATTTTAAGATTTGAAATATTAATAGTCACAAGAAGACTTGTATTGTATTGTATTACACTTTAGTTGTATACAGTACAACCTGGTGGGTTTATTGCCATGTAACAATATGTTCCAACCAACCAGATAGATGTTAAAGAGGCCTTAAGTGAAAACCATACTGAAAACCTTTTTAAAAAAATCTGGGTTCCAACGGGATTCTAATGCGCAACTCCCTGATTGTGAGACATGCGTCTTACCAAATAGGCCATGGAGGTCGTCGGAGTGTGCTACAAAATGATATACGAATTAATCAAACATTAAACAAATATTAGTTATTTAATCAGTCCAACTGCATGTATTAGAAGCAGTGATTCTCAAAATAAGTCATACCACCTCCTAGGGGGTGCTTGGAATACAGTGGGGGACACCTAGAGACATGAGGAGCAATTGGGGAGCTATAAAAGCAGTAAGGTTTTTCAACAGATTACTGTAGAGTGTAGCCTCATCCTGCTTATCTTCACTCTTGACACTATCGATATATGTGACAGTGTTTAAAATATCGATCCGTTAAGTTTGAGGTTCCAGTTTCGATTTCCGGTAGACTAAATTTCATATGGTATGACAAATTTTCAGATGCACTTTTTTATTGGTTTCACTTACTTTTAGGTTTTTTTTATACTTATGAATTTATTGGGACACTTAATAGCTACCAATTTTGGGACACTTAATTTATTGGGACACTTAATAGCTACCAATTTATTTGTGTATGAATTTATTGGGACACTTAATAGCTACCAATTTATTTGTATATGAACTTATTGGGACACTTAATAGCTACCAATTTTGGGACACTTAATAGCTACCAATTTTTATATGAATTTATTGGGACACTTAATAGCTACCAATTTATTTGAGTACTCTTAGTAATTACAGGGGTTATAAAACAGAGCTATATTAATAAATCTTTCGGTGTTTTAAGTGCCACCGAGGAGAAGTTTATAGAACCAAAGGTGCAAAATTGCAAAAGGGTTTGAGAATCATTGTATTAGAGGAAGGATTTAACTAACAACTATGTTTGAAACGACAGTAATTAAATATATCTAGCCCGCCGTAGTTCATTTTTTATTTTGTGATAAAAAGGAAATTAAACGAATGAACAAGGAAATGAAGATTATTGTACAACGTTTTATCAAACAGGAAAAACTGGTTGCAATTGATAGAAAACAAAAACAAAACAGTGGTATTAACTTTTGAAAGAAAATATTAAAATAATGAATGAAATGATAATAATACCCTTAATTGTTGATTAATATTTTATTACCGCCATCATAAATTCCGAACAATTTGATAAGTTGTTAGACCTTAATATACTAGGCGTATCCAGAAAGTAAGTGTACTTAAGCTCTTACGACCAGATAGATTTTATTTTCGACATGTTGACTACACTTCCGTGTAGCCTGACCCTTCCCCTCCGCAACGAGACCGGTTCGAGGTCAGTACGTTGAGAAGTGTCGACGCGACAACACGTTTCGTGAAAAATGTCAACCCAATCTCCCGCCAAGTGCGAAATAAATAATGCCGGGCAAGAGTTTTTGAGGCGCTGCAAACTCCATGGAGATGAATTTCTCCGCTCCATCGTTACTGGAGATGAAACTTGGGTTGCACACTACACGCCTGAAACCAAAAGGCAGTCTCAACAGCGGCGTCACACCTCTTCACCCTCCGCCAAAAAGTTCAAAACCACAATTTCAGCCAAGAAAATCATGGCATCCGTGTTTTGGGACTGTCAAGGCTTAATTTTAATTGAATATATGCCTCAAGGGGAGACCATCAACTCTGCAAGATACTGTGAGACCCTAAAAAAATTGCGGAGGGTGATTCAGAACAAGATGAGAGGCATGCTGATAAAGGGAGTCTGCCTGCTGCACGACAATGCCAGACCACAGACGGCCAACGCCACGAAGGAACTGCTCGCCTCGTTTAAATGGGATGTCCTGAACCATCCCGCGCATTCCCCTGACCTAGCACCTTCAGATTACTATCTCTTTACCTCCCTGAAGCTGCACATGGGTGGAAAAAGATTTTCAACCGACGAGGAGGTAAAGGAGGAGGTAAAGGAGGAGGTGGAGAAGTGGACGGAGGGGTTGGCGGGAAACTACTTCGAGGAAGGCATCAAAAAGTTGATACACCACTTCACCACCTGCATTGAGAGGAATGACGACTATGTCGAAAAATAGCTTACATATGTACTACGGTAACCACGTAATTTTTTTGTTTAAATAAAAAAAATTGTAACCTACAAAAATTCAGTACATTTACTTTCTGGATATGCCTCGTAAGTACACATACGTGAATCAACCCTTGAATCATTATGTAAATCATTATTTCCGAAAAATCAATAGCCCATCTCATAATGTCCTCGATACACCCATCTAAAAGACACCACATTTTATTATAGATTTCACACAAAATTTGTCTACAACTTATTCTTCCTGCAAACTTACATAAACCACTCTCCGATTCACTGCCTGAATTTTTCATACCCTTTTGCCTTTATTAAATTCGGTACCTCGTTGTATGTTATGGAGGCCAGATAGGCATATTTTTATATGATTTTAACGTAAATAAATATAATTATTTTAACTGTTTACAAAAGAGTGTTCAAGGCGTCCTTTCAATAGGGAATACCAGCTCCCAGATTGATTTACGAAGTGTGTAGAGACACACTGAAGAGGGACTGAGAGATCGGTCTCGAGAGGGCCCAGGACAGGCTCACCTAAAGATGTTTCGTGGTAGCGCTGTAGTTCCGATCGTAATAGTTAAGAAGAGAAGATGACGATAGCGCTATATATCCGACCGTAATAGTTAAGGAAGAGAGAAGATGACGATAGCGCTGTATCCTAGACCGTAATATTTAAGGAAGAGAGAAGATGACGATAGCGCTGTATCCCAGACCGTAATAGTTAAGGAAGAGAGAAGATGACGATAGCGCTGTATCCCAGACCGTAATAGTTAAAAAATAGAGAAGATGACGATAGCGCTGTATCCCAGACCGTAATAGTTAAGAAAGAGAGAAGATGACGATAGCGCTGTATCCCAGACCAAAATAGTTAAGAAAGAAAGAACATGACGATAGCGCTGTAGCCCCGATTAAACTGCTTATCATAAATTCATCTAGTGTTATTAAGCAACATAAAAAATAGCGCTATAGCAACCTGTCAAATGAAAAGTTCCAGCTGATTTAACCTGCCGATCGTCATGAAAGCTTAATTTTCTTGCCATTAGAACTTTGGATTTTTGATATTTTAATAATGTGTGCTTGCTTAAGTTCAACAGCTTGAACACATTAAAACAACACACGCAGGAGCGTCTTCTAACTATATAATGGATGGCTGTCAATCTTATTTTATCGCCAATTATATCATAATATCAATTTTATAAAGCAATTTCTGATATTAATAACAAAATATTAATTTTTTATTAATTTTATGTTTTATTTTTCTTTAGTTATGACGGTCGATAAATTATTTTAAAATAATTTATCGACCTCAGGGTCGATAAATTATTTTTCTTCTGAAATACTTGTGTAAAGAAACACTTGCGATAGCGCAATGTATATAAAGACATCAATAAAAATACAGTTACAGTACTATTGAAATCGAAACTTCTATTAACATCCAGTCCATTCCTTTTCTACTATTTACCAAAATACAAAACTTAGATAAAATTGCACGTCGGTGTCAAAAAAACTTACATTTATTTCCTTTAAAAATGCATTCTATGAATATATAATATTTAAGTTAAAAATTTACTTTAATGTATTCATAGAATCAATCGATTGTATTATACTTGACTATACTACATATATACATACCATCACGCCATCTCCCTATCGGGATAGGCAGAAAGAAGAGAGCGCCCTTTCCTACCGCGACATGCATTCAAAAAGACATTTCAACTCAGTATTTGGCAATATTCAATCACAATCCGAAGGACTTTTTGAGTCTGAGAACAACACTGTTGAGAACACTTCGATCCACCACCAGAGTCCAAACAGTAGTCAAAACAATAGACAACTGGTGAATGTACGCCGAAAAGGCAAAGAGCGTATATAGTCAACTGGGAAGATGGTGGTCATTCTTTTTGGGGATTCACAAGGAATCATTATGAGTGATTACATGAAAAAGAGCAAGACAATAACGGGAGCCTGTTATGTAGCATTATTAAACCGTTCGAAACACAAATTGAAGGGAAAACAGCCAATATTAGCGCGCAAATAAGTATTCTTCCACCAAGACAACGCACCGTCCCACAAATCGACATTAGCAATGGCAAAATAGCATGAATTGGGCTTCGAATTAATTCCTCATCCATCATATTCCGTGGACTTGGCCCCGTGTGACTTCTTCCTGTTCCCGAAATTAATTGGCTTGGTGAAAATAATTTTTCGTGCAATCAGGATGTCATTTAGAATTTGTCAATAATAGTTGGTTCGAATCCTGAGTAGGAGCACCCTTGAGGAGAGTTTAGTTTAGTTATAATTTTTTTTCAATTAATTAAATAAAAATAATGATACCATACGAAAATAATGATTGTCAAAAAATTACATGTACAAAACAATGGCAACAATAAAATTTGAAATGGCCGTTTGGTGTAGCATCTACCAAATCAGTATTTACATTTAATTTTAGGTATAAAAAAATCGAAAATTCAATTATCGTATACCCCATCCCTAGCAAATGCAGACTAACGTTTTTAACAAACGTCACCAAATATTATTTGATTTTAACAAACTGCCACATTTTTTTTAATTCGTAACAAGATATATTAATTCGTCATTATTGTTAGTTTTATGTAATGTATTTACCTAAATAACTTGCTATTTATTAGAATCGAGGCTTATATTAAAGTTGATAAAATAATTAAAATTACTGAACGTCGTTACAAGGTTGTATTGGGGCAAATTTGTGAACTGTCACACGACTCATCCTAGAATTTCCAAACTATAAACTCAAAATTCTTAAGTGAGTATTAGTTGCACAATGGGTAAAGAGGGCAGGTATATCTATAGATACCTCTCCGTCATCCTGTCCCTCATGTCTGAGGATGGCGGCAGCCGTCGATGACCCTTTAAACGGTCTGCTTCCATCTGGATCTGTCCCGGCTCGATTGGAGAGCATCCGATATTGAAGATCTCGTCACAGTCTTGGTCAGATCACTCCATCTGGTTGGGGGGCTTCCTCGAGATCTCTTTCCTTCGACGCTTTCGTCGACCACAAGTTTATCCAGGCTATTCGCCTCTCTTCTCATTATGTGGCCGAAATACTACTGCAAGGCACGTCGCATACACAACGACGAGAGGCGATGCTTTATTGTGAGCTCGTCTAAGATGGACACATTTGTTCTCGTGCCTGTCCATGGTATCGGGAGCATTCTACGCCAACACCACATTTCAAAGGCATCGATCCGTCATCTTACCGATTCTCCCAAAATCTAAATTTTAACACCATACAAAAATATTGAGAAGATCAGTGTTTGAACGAGCCTTATTTTCGTGTTTTTGTAATGGTGCGGTCTTTCCATATTTTCACAAGATTATAGATACTTGTATTATGAAAAATTACATATTGTAGGGAAGGGGACGGAAGAGGGGCTGAGAAGGGTGCTGGTGATACGCCACTGTTTGTAACTTTCATTAGATGGTACAAACAAACTGCGAACAATAATGAATGAATGAAAATCAATGAGAGGGGTGCTTCAAATATTTGACATCAAAAAGGGGGCCGATCTCAACCGATTACCCAGACCTATTTTCATTGCCTGTCCGCCACTGACTTATCCCACGGGCCTGGATAAAAATTGAGTTAAATTTATAACATATTTTAAAACCCAACTTAAAAGTCATTTATAGCAGCTGGTTTGTGTCAAGTACGTGGAAAAAAGAATTACAATGTAGGAACTACGGTCGTCCCTGAATATTGTCAACACGCACGGTCAACGACCGACGAAACGACCTTCGGATATGTCCAAAGGTCGCATACCAGAACATTGATATTGTTTACCCGCAAATACTATTTACGATACATTCCACAGTAGAAAGAGAACGCATCGCGCTGTCTCGCCGTTTTCGCCAACAAATTATCTACCCACAATATTATTCGCAACGTCTGCGACGCCCTCTGCACGCACAGGAGTGAGATAAAAATATATTGCGGGCACACTCACGCGCCCCGTTCTGAATATGTATAAATACCTACTTACCGATAAATAAAGTATCATTAATCATTTGACCATTCATCACTGTTTACTATTCATTGATTATTCACTCTCACTTTCCGCATTGCTAATCGACTTATTTTATTTTAAATACCAAACAATCAAAATCATCAGCACGTCCAACAAAGACATTCGCTAAAACAAGTATATAAAAACTACATGACTATCAAACTTACAGCCTCAACCGATTTCTCGGGCCTATTGTCATTGCTATTCCCCCACTGACTATTACCACGAACCAGATAAAACTGAGTTAAATGTATAATATTTTTTAAAACCCAACTTAAAAGCCATTTAAAGCAGCTGCTTTCTGTAAAGTACGTGGAATGGAGAATCACAAGTATAAAAAAAACTACATGACTATCAAACTTACAGCCTCAACCGATTTCTCGGGCCTATTGTCATTGCTATTCCACCCCCGACTATTACCACGAACCAGATAAAACTGAGTTAAATGTATAATATTTTTTAAAACCCAACTTAAAAGCCATTTAAAGCAGCTGCTTTCTGTAAAGTACGTGGAATGGAGAATTACAAGTATAAAAAAAACTACATGACTATCAAACTTGTAATCTCAACCAATTTCCCGGACCTATTTTCATTGCTATTCCGCCACTGACTAATGCCGCGGACTTGGATAAAAACTGAGTTAAATTTATAATATTTTTAAAACCCAACTTAAGTCATTTTTAGCAGCTGCTTTCCGTAAACTGCGTGGAAAAGAGAATCACAAGTATATAAAAACGACATGTCTATATCAAACTTGCAATTTGTCTGATTTTTTAAATAATCTCGATCAAATTAACACGTCGAGATAATTGGAAAATGCCTACCGTCATCATGTTTTAATTTATAAAGGTACGAGCTTGCCTGTTATGTGTGATCAGGCCCGAACGATACATTGTTTTTTTTTTATGAAAAAAAACATCGAGCACCGAAAAAACGTATATCGTTCCATCTTCGAAATGTCACCTGTTAAACTATTATCTTTCATAATATTATACATTCAGCACGTTTCGAATGAATTTGCAACGAAAATGTGGTACAAACGACAGAAATCCGAGGTATAAAAAATGGATTTTCGGACAACCTATTATTTAACATGGTGAGTTTATTGCCAGGTGACAATATCTTCCAACTAACCAGGCAACAAATATTGAAAGGAAGTTATACTGCCCTCATAAGCAAAAACGCAGCTAACGGAAAAAAAACAGAAATTTAACTAAGTATGAGGCAATATCCCATATCAAATTCTGAACCATAATCCATAAAAAAATACAGAAAACCATTTATTTCAATACGAAAATCGACATAATGTCTTCTATAATTTTACAAAATGCTAGGTTTTTCTAAGCAAAAAAACAGTAAAATGTAATTCATAAGCAAAAAGACAGCAAGTGCTTATGCGTTTGCTGCGTTTTTGTTTATGAATCACATTTCACTGCTTTTTTGTTTATGAATCAAGACATTTTTAAGCAGCAATGAAAAACATGAAAGTACAGTTTTCTCAAAACTTAACTTTTGCCATTAGCTGCGTTTTTGCTTATTAGGGCAGTATACGTTCACGAAAATTATTAAAATAAATATGATTTGTACGAAATTTCATTAACAATAATAAATATGAGAGATATCATCAAACAAAATAAAAAGGAAGGAATATCGGAGAGGAATGGAAAATACGAAATAAAATATATATCATTATTAATTTGAAGTCAAAAGTTTTCTCAATCGATTTTTTGAACATGCCAATGACGGAACGAGTAGTATTAATCGGAAACTGGTCCCAGAGTCTCACTGCATGGCATAGACAATAAAGGATGACGTTAAGATAAATTTCAAACATTTTGAATACGCTATACTTGGTCCAACTGTTCCTCCGTACAAGCATTACTGGATGGTTGGAGAAGATTGCCGCATGGCAGTAGTTCCAAAAGGTTGTGCTGTATACAAAGAAAGTGTTGTGCGTGATTCGCTCGGGCGCTGTTATAGCTGCCAGATGTGATTAGTTTAATATTAATGGTTTGAGTCCCGAGTTAAAGTGTTGTGCGTGATTCGCTCGGGCGCTGTTATAGCTGCCAGATGTGATTAGTTTAATATTAATGGGTTTGAGTCCCGAGTTAAAGTGTTGTGCGTGATTCGCTCGGGCGCTGTTATAGCTGCCAGATGTGATTAGTTTAATATTAATGGGTTTGAGTCCCGAGTTAAAGTGTTGTGCGTGATTCGCTCGGGCGCTGTTATAGCTGCCAGATGTGATTAGTTTAATATTAATGGTTTGAGTCCCGAGTTAAAGTGTTGTGCGTGATTCGCTCGGGCGCTGTTATAGCTGCCAGATGTGATTAGTTTAATATTAATGGGTTTGAGTCCCGAGTTAAAGTGTTGTGCGTGATTCGCTCGGGCGCTGTTATAGCTGCCAGATGTGATTAGTTTAATATTAATGGGTTTGAGTCCCGAGTTAAAGTGTTGTGCGTGATTCGCTCGGGCGCTGTTATAGCTGCCAGATGTGATTAGTTTAATATTAATGGGTTTGAGTCCCGAGTTAAAGTGTTGTGCGTGATTCGCTCGGGCGCTGTTATAGCTGCCAGATGTGATTAGTTTAATATTAATGGGTTTGAGTCCCAAGTTAAAGTGTTGTGCGTGATTCGCTCGGGCGCTGTTATAGCTGCCAGATGTGATTAGTTTAATATTAATGGGTTTGAGTCCCGAGTTAAAGTGTTGTGCGTGATTCGCTCGGGCGCTGTTATAGCTGCCAGATGTGATTAGTTTAATATTAATGGGTTTGAGTCCCGAGCTACAGCGCCCTTAAAGAGTGTAACCTTTCTAAACGACGTTATATAAAATTTTCCTTTAAATTAAATGCATACATAACATCACGCCGTGTCCCTTGCGATGTAGGCAGAGAGAACAGATCTCCATACTTTTCAATCCAAGTACACAACTTTGACCTCCTCCACAATCATACATATCATCTTACACAATGTTATTTTATTCATACTTCTCCCTTTACATTCATTCAAAATATAATTCACTTCGTCCAATCATGTTTCCTCGTTCTACCTCTTCCACTTACACCTTGCACTTCTATCTTATACACTCGCTTAGTCATTATTTTGTCAATAATTCTCTCGACACGTCCAAATAATTTAAACGTTCCTTTCTTCATCTTACTTAAAACATCCATGCATTAATTTCTGATGTCTCCATTCCGCCTTCTTTCATACGTTGAAACTTTATTTTTTTTCTTACTGCATGCATCTCCCTTCTGCAACATTAATCTTACTTTTCTTTGTCTTCTGCCAAGTCCAAGTTTCACTTCCATACGTCAAGGTGGGCACCAAAAAACTATTATATACTGTTAATTTAGCTACTTTAGATATAGCGCCGTTTTGTATATTACACCAAGTGTTCAGTTTACCACATTCTACCCTATGCTACCCTTCTTTGTTTTAAATTATTTGTTTAAAGTTTTCTTTCAATTACTTGCATTGACGACCACCAGAGCCTTAATAATAACTGGCTATTATTAATTCATCGTGAATTAAGATTGTTTTCGGTGCCGTATTCATGAACTGGGCTATTAAGAGCGTCACCACTCGCACACGGAATGACAGTGTCGTACGAATTTCGATATTAATATTTTCCTTATCTTGATAGATAAATTGAGGATTGAGCTTCCTAAAAAAATGTTTGTAGGCATAATGAGGCACTTCACACGAAATTATGTAGTAATCATTGTTCCTGTTATTATTTTTAGATATTTATCGATTTGATTTTTAACATGTGCTATGCATTTTATTTAATGTAATTGAGGGATACATGTATCAAATGTAAGACATTTATAATTTAGTTGGTAAGACGCCTGTCTCCACACCCGGGTTGCGGGTTCGATTCTCGTCGGTACCCAAATTTGAAACAAAACAGGATGAAAACTAAAATTGAATGAAAATTATGCTATGGAGAAATATTTCTTGCGCAGTTCTCTTTTCCTTCTATGCTAACCTTCACTTCTATGCTACCGTAGCACTATTCTATGCTACCCTTCTTTAAATGTCCTTTTCAACACTATAAATACGTATAATTCGGGAAAAAATAAAAATTCATATAATTTTCATAATTACAAGTCACTGTGGTATTTTCCATTCAAACAACAGGAGTGTAATCCAACTTTAATTAATTATTTTAAATAACACTAGTGTACTCATGTGAGATGTATTTGATGTCTTCGTTCCACCTTCAATCATACATAGACAATCGACAATTTTTTCTTACTACATGCATCTCTACAGTATTCATCTTACTTCTCCCAATCCAAGTTTCACGTTAAGGTGGATATCAATAAACATTTTGTAACCTTTACAAAAGTTTGTCGAAATGCAAGATTACCGTATAATTAATCATTATTTTTATCACAATATAAAGTACGAAGAAACTTTCTGTTTTTAATCATTTTATTACATTAATCGTCACACACTGGCATACAAACGTGTGCCAGTGTATGACGTAGGTATATTCATTCTAAAAAACCGCTATGGGTGAGGAAGCGACGCTATTCACGTCTCACTCTACTTCGGTATATGGAAACGCAAGAAATAGAATCACAGTTTGCAGTTGTGTTTCTTCCTTCGAGGTATAACATACACAGTGTTAGTCCGTCTCAACTCTCAGTAGCTCTAGAGCATCAATTTGAGGTGGTCTCTTTGCCCGTTTTGTGAACGTCGACCGGTTTTTTTTTCATGTTTACAGCGAGTAAATTTCAACTAGTTGCAACCCGTGAAATATTCACGGAAGTAAAACAAATTCTACATTTATGAAAATATATATTCATAAATGTAAAATTTGTTTATATATTAGGTCCTTACATATGAAATTGGCGTTTTGCCGTACTGGCAACTTTGATCTCAAATATCTTCTCTTTGGTTAGGAATTCCAAATTCAAATTTATACAGCTATTTACTCAAGTATTTGTGTTTCGAAAATTATAATTCATTTGTTTTTTCCTCAATTGTTTTTTTTGCGTCACTCAGTTTACAAAATGGAAAACTTGAAATATCGCGTTATTTACGAGTACGAGTTCCACCGTGGCACCAGTGCTGCAGAAACGGCTCGAAGGATTAATGATGTGTATGGCGACGGTGCCGCAAAAGAAAACACAGTGCGTTTTTGGTTCCAACGTTTTCGTTCTGGAAATTTCGACCTGCAGAACAAGCCCTGTGGACGGCCGGAGACCAAAGTTGATAATGAAGAATTGAAGGCTATTGTGGAAGCGGATCCATCGCAAACCACGTCCGAGTTAGCTGCAGGCTGCGGTGTTAGTGATAAAACTGTTTTAATCCACTTGAAGCAAATTGGGAAGGTGAAAAAGCTTGAAAGGTGGGTACCTCACGAATTGAGTGAAGCAAATCAACAAACGCGCGTTGACTGCTGCGTTGCATTACTCAACCGGCACAATAATGAAGGGATTTTGAATCGAATCATTACCTGTGATGAAAAGTGGATCCTGTATGATAATCGGAAGCGCTCATCGCAATGGCTGAACCCTGCCGAACCAGCCAAACCATGCCCCAAGCGAAAATTGACTCCAAAAAAGTTACTTGTGAGCGTTTGGTGGACTAGTGCTGGTGTCGTTCACTACAGCTTTCTTAAATCTGGCCAGACGATTACGGCAGATGTCTATTGTCAGCAACTGCAAACCATGATGGAAAAGCTAGCTGCTAAACAACCGATGCTGGTTAATCGCTCTAGGCCACTGCTGCTTCATGATAACGCTAGACCACACACTGCACAACAGACGGCTACCAAATTAGAAGAGCTTCAATTGGAATGTCTAAGACATCCACCGTACTCTCCGGACCTTGCCCCAACAGATTACTATTTTTTTCGAAATTTGGATAACTTCTTGCAAGGGAAAAAATTCAACTCCGATGGGGCAGTCCAAACCGACTTCAAAGATTTTATTGATTCCCGTCCGAATGGTTTTTTTAGTAAAGGGATCGATGAACTACCTATGAGATGGCAAAAGTGCATAGATAGCAATGGTACATACTTTGATTAAATAAATATATTATATTAAAAAAAAATCAACTTTATGTTCCTCCCAAACAAAACGCCAATTTCATATGTAAGGACCTAATATATCATTTATATGAGTACATCGTCCCCTTTTACACCGGTTCAAAAATTGTTAGCTAGGTATTTAAAATTCGTTCAGTATCACGGACCCACCGAGATTCAAATTCCGAATTACTTTCGGAAAGAATCCAAGTATTCCTCTCTCGCTCTCTTGTATTCAAAGTTCAATTCTCGTATTCTTTCTTTGACGACAACCATCGTACGGGTTTTGGCCTATTTATACTATGATTATTATCACTTTTGACTTCAAATTTAATTAATTTAAGCGATTGGCTATGAATATTCTTATTTTTCCGATTTTAAATCGCTCATTTTTACAACGTGTATTGAATACACAGCACCGGAACAGGCGGATTTTTTTTGCACAGGAAGGGAAAGGTTAATATCAATTTCACTATATCTTCAATATATTCGTATTCACGTGTTGTGAATAATAATTATAATAATAAGAAGAAAAATAATTTATACAACGTTGTTTAGAGAGCACTCTCCGTAAGAGCGCTCTAATACGAAATTCGAAGTAACTTTAATTGACAGATTAAAAATAAATATTCACAAATTTAGTGTTAGGTCAGGAGTTTCGTGACTACAGTCATTCGATTAAAAACATCCCCATGTCTGCATATGTTAAAAAAACACATTTGGCAATGAAGTTGCAGAAACTTACTAAGGTGAGATGAACTACAAAGATTTTTTTGTAGATCTTCCGATATGGACCGATTCACCTTTCATACCGATTCACCTTTCATACATACTGATTCACCTTTCATACCAATTCACCTTTAGGTGGAGTATAATGAACGTGTTTAGAGTTAATTTATAATATAATCATAAATTTTAATACGATTTCCCAAAAAAGGTTGTCTTCAAGTGTTTCCTCAAGCTGCACACACCATCCACCTCTTTTATACTTTGAAGCAGACCACATTTTAGCTGAAATGACATACCTAATTAATTCCAGTTTTTTTTTATAATTTTACTATGTGGTTTTGGTTCTATGTGACATTTTAAAACAAAAAATCGGATCAATCAATAAAATAAAAAATGAAGATTATTTATTCATTAAATATCACATTACTATAATATGATTGTTGCAATATCACAAAAAAATACAATGTTATCGATCAGTGATGGCCAACAAGTCGATCGCGAAGTAATTTTCGGTCGATCGCGGCCGTCTTTGTAACTTACAATATGTTATAGCGTGCGATGTTGCCGAATCTCATTACGCGCATGCACTTATCAACGCAGTCAATTATTTATCTATTTTTAACATATTAACTCCAAATAAATGTATATATGCTATTTAACATGTATGTATACGTTTTATTTTCCTTAATATTTTTTAAGGACGATATCCTACAATTTTTTGTTCAACTGTAAGATTTGCTAATATTTATGAACGATGTCCTATGACTTTATCGTCCAACTTTAAGATTTGCCGATATTTATAAATTATGTCCTACGAGTTTTTGACCAACTGTAAAATTTCTTAATATTAAGCGAAGTAAATTCCGCTCATACTTATTAATAAACTTTTAGATATTAGTTATCCTTTTTTAACACGTGTGTTATGTGTTAAATCTCGCGAATTCGAAAAGCAGATCGCGACTATATTTTTACTAAAAATATCAATCGCGACAATAATCAAGCTGGCCACCATTGTTATAGACTATAACCAATCAAAAATATACTATAAATATAAGGATACCTATGAGTTTGGTCATATCTATTGTATTATTTAAGAAAAAAACTTTAAAAAATATTTTTTTTAAATTATATATCGTGTACAGCTTTGGGCACATCTACATAGCCAAGAGTCGAATTAATTACTTACAATTTATTTTAGAAATTCAAACGGAGAAAAATAAGTCATGTCTGGCGGCTATAGAAGCACCCGAGCGAGTTAACTCAGTGACATTTATATTTTGAAAATAAAATCTAGAAATTTTATCTCCATAATAAATATTGTCGAGTTCATGAAACAATTTAAATCACGATCGGTAGTGATAAAAAATATTCAACTAAAGTCTTACTTCAACGCTTGTAGGATATTAATATGGATTTCTAATCCCTCTGAAACGTGTGAATTGTTTTTGAATTCGACCCTGTTGCAGGCCCACTATTGTCATACGTAACAATGTTAGGATATATAAAGAGAATCCGATACGTTAGTGTTTAGTTGATCACAAATCCGCGTTACACAAATAATACTGACACAAGAAGAAAACCGCGAAAATGAACAAGCTGACAAGTTTCGTGTTTATGGTAGCCTTCGTGGCGCACTGCGTGGTGAGATACATCTTATTTCGTGTTTTTTATTTATTAAAATATTTAGAATAATATTATTCTTTAACTGACTTAAATTTTTTCATCCAAAACTTTTAACTGGATTTAAATTTTTTCATCCAACTGTAAGATTTTCTGATATTTATGAACGATGTCCTATGACTTTTCGATCCAATATTAAGATTTGCAGATATTTATTAGTGATGTCTTACGAGTTTTTGTATAACTGTAAAATTTGCTAATATTTAAGGACGATGTCCTAAGATTTATTTTCAAACTATAAAATTTGCAGATATTTATAGACGCTTTTTAGCACAGCTGTAAGATTTTCTTATATTTACTTTATATGGACGATGTCCTAAGATCTATTGTCAAACTATAAATTAGCTGGTATACTCGTATGTACAATGTTCTACAATTTTTTTCGATTTCTTTTTACAATTCTACAATAAAACTACATATTTATCTAATTTTAAAATGTTATATTATTAGTGAAAACTTTAACAAAAATATATTTAAAAATAATTAAGTATATTGTAATTTGTGTTATCAAACACCAAACAAGAATCTTGTTTGTGCTCCCCTGATAATGAGGTGAAAACCTTGAAACCGGTAGGGTTATACCGTTACATAAAGTGGAATGAACAGTGTTTGATAAAAACAAATTACAATATATTTAAACCTCCACAATGTTAATGCCTTAATTAAAAATAATATAATAATTATGTTAAGTATTATTTTAAAAGTCGAAATACGAGTAGATTAGACAGCTTTTTGCAGTATGTTGGTTTTATTAAGTATTTATATTTGAATAAAACTGGCAACTAGCAAATATTTTTGTAAACAATACAACCTCTAAACGATAGTCAATGTAAATATGCGTGAATTCTGACATCGCGTCATAAATGTGCTGAGAAGTGTCAGATCTTGAAAGTTTTGACATATAAATCTAGAAACGGACTACAGTCCCGAGTCCAAATATATAGAATAAAACATTTGCAAGATCATCCTAACAGGATGTCAAAGTGTATATCTAAATACGAGTATGTGTTGATATGAATTCCATCAAGTGATTGAAACAAACCTACAAAGCTTGCAAAGTATGAGTATGTGCTAAGCACAAGTAGAGAGGTGAGACCCGGTACATGTGTAAAGAGTGATGTAGCTCTCCACAAAAGAGAATTTTGACAAAATTACTATATAACTTAAGTTTCATTACAATATTTTTTAATATTTATGTAGGTACAACAACTCTAGTAAACCCTTCACAAAAATCAGAATTCCTCAAAAACAATCCGGGCAATGAGAAAGATTGTCTTGATTTTTCGATCATGTCTTAAAGTGTTTAAAACAATAATAAATTCAAATATTGAATTTGCATTCCCAAACGTAGCCACTGTTTATGATTTTTGTCAGCTTCTACTAACTGTTCAGGAGAAAGTTCCTTTTCTGTTTTGAAGACAACAAAAATGTTCTTAGTTCTTCATTAGGGCAGTGCAAATTGAATATATGTATCATATATTTTTTGGTTTAGGCAATTCACCCTGCTGAGAGTACTTTGTAACCGAATAATTTAATCATTTTAGGGATAAACCCAGATACTTGGAAATTAGTGGCGTAGCATCCATAGATGTGGAAACGCCACATCCCTTAATGGTTTATGTCATTTAAGCAAAATAAAACAATATTCTGTATTTTTTTAAATAAACATTCACACAGGCGAGTTCGGTTAAAGCCCGGCCTTTAGCTACTGTATTATTATTTCAAAATCATAACTTAAAACCAACATAGGCGTTTTAAACCTATCAAAGTACCTATCAAATTCTCGAGATTTAATATCATTTATAAATATCATTTAGTACCTATCAAATTCTCGAGATTTAATAGATTAACATAAAACATACTATTATTTCCAAAAAAAGCTTCCTTAACAAATTCTCCATCAGAAAATGACTTACATTTTTTTACTAAAAGATATCTGACTTTGAATGATGCGGTAGTAACTGCAAGTGATTTTAAATTATGTGTTTTAAACTAATTTAGCTGCGTTAATAACATAGACTTGAACTCTTTAATTTTACATCTTCTTAAATCACTATTTAATGGATATTCCGATTGATATTTACTATGGAGAAATACAAAACGTCTTTCCTAATTACCTTTTTTAGTTATGGCTACAGATGAACAATATATTAATCAAAAAAAATTAATCACTTAAAAAAAGTAAGCGTTCTCCCATTCTTCATGGAAATATTAAAACTAAGATTTTATCGAATTCATAATTTTAATTGGAAGGGTCTTAAAATTCCCAAAGGAAAGGAATGTACACTTTTTTCATCACAGCTTAGAAACTGATTGAAAACTTAATCGAGTTTATTCCCATCGATTGTGTGACGTGATGGGTGGAATGCTAATATATTCAGTCGTATGCTCACCGGGAGAAAGACAGAAGGCAAAACAAACGACAACAAACTCTGAGGGCAGACAGGTGATAGCTTTAATTTCCATGATTGATTGCGTAAGATATCTTAAAATAATGTAAGAATGTATTTCATTATAAATAAGAAATCGAAGAAAACATCATACGTATTGCTGATAGCACTAGAATAGGGATGTCCAACAGGTCGATCGCGAAGCAATTTTTTTGTCGATCGCGGCCGTCTTCGTAACTTACAATATGGCATGCGATGTTGCTAACTCGCATTACGCGTATGCACTTATCAACGCAGTCAATTAGTTATCATTTTTAAATATATAGATATGTCTACTCCAAATAAATGTATGTATTTATTTATTTATTTAACACTTTTATTGTAATACAATCTGGCGGGCTTATTGCCAGGCGGCAATCTCTTCCAACCAACCAGACAAAAGTAAATGAAGCAAGTTACGTGGTCGCATAAATCATTCAAATGACTATCCATCCCCACGAAATCCATAAACATATACGTGAGAACATGCCCACAAACCCCACAAAGACGGACAATCACCCGAACACTATTTTTCATATAAAGTGAGATATCATCAATCAAAAGGAAAGGAAAGGATGGTGGAGAGGAAAGGAAAAGAAAAATCAGGAATGAAACACGTTATTTTACTGACTAGAAATTAAGAGTTTTTTCAGTCGCTTCTTAAAGCATGCCAAGGACGGAGCGAGTCTTATATTGGTTTGTAACTGATTCCAGAGTCTCACTGCATGGACAGTAAAGGACGACGTGAAAAAAGAAGAGCGGTGAACTGGAAAGGCCAATAAACAATCTCTGTTTGAGCGTAGCGCTAATCCATGATTGGAAAGACGCTGAAAATTTTCGGCGAGATAAGAGGGTGCGGCGGGACAGTTAAGGATATTATACAATAGAGACAGTATGTGAATTTGGCGTCTATTTCTAACATTCAACCAGTTCAATGCCTTCTGGTATGAAGTTATATGATCGTACTTTCGTAGGTTGAAAATAAATCTTAGGCACACATTTTGAAGACGCTGTAATTTGTCCAGCTGTTCCTCTGTAACATCCAAGTAACATACGTCCGCATAGTCCAGAATCGGAAAGAGCAGAGATTGTACGAGTAAAATTTTGGTTTTAGTTGGTAGAAATCTTTGCAACACTTTAAGGGAATGAAGGCTGAAGAAGATCCTTCGGCTTACCTCATTTATTTGATCTCGCCATGAGAGAGTGTTATCTATTAGCACTCCTAGGTTTTTAACAGTTTTATGTAATGGTATAATAGAGCCATCAAGTAATATTGGAGGAAGTAAGTCAGTGTTGAATTTACCGAGAAGCTGAGGGCTGCCAATGAGGATCGCTTGAGACTTCTTAGGATTGATGAGTAAGCCATGCTCCCCAGTCCACTCCGAGATCGATTGAAGGTCCGTATTTAAATTGTTCAAAGCCGCGTGAAAGAAATTTGGATCAAAATGAATATATATCTGCAGGTCATCTGCATACAGATGATAAGAACATTTAAGAGACGATGTTATTGGGTTGATGAATATAGAAAAAAGGAGTGGAGAGAGAATTCCACCTTGGGGAACGCCTGCAGAGAGATCAGTCCATTCAGATTATTCAGATTAGTTATTTAACATATAACATATGTATAAGTGTTCTTTTCCATAATATTTTTTAGCGAAGTAAATTCCGCGCATGCTTATTCTCCTTCTTCCCAGTGTCATATCAGGTCCCCCCAACGTTTAAAATCACTTGAGAATAGACATCTTTGTCCCCGGCACCCCGAAAAAGATCTCCAACGCCCCTTATGCCAGTCCAATCACATATATTGCGGAGCCAGGAGATTTGCCTCCTGCCAACACCTCTTCGGCCTTCTATTTTGCCTTGGATGATCAGATGCAGTAATTTATACTTTGCTCCTCTAAGTACATGACCCAAGTACCTTTAGACACCTTTCGAACTCTTATATTAGTCAGCAACTCTCTATCAACTTTGGCTCTTTGAAGAACCCTTGTGTTGCTGACCATATCCATCCAGGGTATCCGTAGCATTCTCCGGTGCATTCACATTTCGAATGCTTCCAGGCGGTTCATACTACTAACTTTAAGGGTCCATGATTCCACTGCAATAACACTGACCAAACGTAGCATTTGACTAACCGTTGTCGAAGTTTCAAATTTAGACTATCATCGCAGAATACGCTTCTCATTTTATTAAAAGCCGCACGAGATGATTCAATTCTGCATTTGACTTCGGTTTCTGGGTCGTTTCATACTTATTAATAAACTTTTAGTAATTAGTTATATTTTTTACGTGTTAAATCTCGCGAATTTGATAGGTAGATCGCGAATATTTTTTTTTACGAAAAAAGTCGATCGCGACAACAAACAAGTTGGCTACCCCTGACCTAAGATATTGTCCGTATAAGTAATCATAAATCAGGAGACCAGCGTTTAAAGGTTTAAATTTACAAACATATTTTGTTGATACCGGTAATATGTATTTATTTTTTATGATAAGTGGTGTCGATGACATAAAAACACGGAACCGGGATTTGAATACAAATTTAGTTTATCATGTTCAAACACGGGATCTGGATACAAAGTGTTCAAAACATTTTTATCCATTGCACAAGTAATGGGTTTTCCAATGAATGGTTTTAAATTACAAGCAATTTATCATGTCCAGTCCTTTACAACAAATCCAAACTAATTGATCGGGAAATCCAAATACATACACGGATCACTTGTTGCCAGGGCCGACATTCATTTCTCCAATATGTACACTGCACAAAGGTGGCAAATTCTTAAGGTAGTCCGTAGTCAATCTTTCATACATATATGTACACCATTTCCCTGTTGGGGTAGACAGAGAAGACATAGCGTCAAACTTTCTTATCACTACATACTTTCCTCGCCCCCTCTACATCCATACAGTATTTCATACAACTCATTCTGTTTCTATTATTCCTTATATTTGCTTTTATCAAAATGCTATTGACTTGGTCTAACCATACTTTTCTCGGTCGTCTTCTACCACGATTATCATTTATAGTTGCATTATAAAATTGTTTAGTCAGTTTTTCTTCACCCATTCGTTCAACATATCTAAAACCCCTCAACGCGACATTTGGTCTCAGTTTTGAGTTCACATTCATCCTTAATATTTGTCTTTATTCTGTTATACATGGATATACCATATAGTATTCTCAGTGCACGAATTTTCATTTCATTTACTCAGCTATTTTAATTCATTTTCCACGTTCAGATTTCACTTCTATACTTTAATGTTGACACTAATACACTGTTGTAAATTATAATTTCATCAGGTATTGATATTGCTTCAATATATGTCTTTTAGTGCCACATTGATATTGTTACCTATTGCATCACACATTGAAACACTGGTCTAGAGTGTATTTTTAAATATGTAAAATAGATAAAACATACATATACATATGTAATATAAATAATAACATAAATTATACTGAAGAAATAAAAAAAATGACAGGGAAGGCGGAAATATCCATCCAACGTTTGCATCTTTGCATATTTTCTCGAATGAAGTAATGTTTTAGTCAATCTTCAAATATACGCTTATCATCCAGCCATTCGTATTGCACTTTTTCACGTTTATTTTAATCGTTTTATTTTTATCCACTTTGCACGGATTTCTCCTGTTACACAAACAGGGTCTGCTTCTAGCGTTAGCTTATTCGTTAGGAATAATATCAGCCAGGATTCTTCTCATACTGCTAGACGGTACCGAGAATATATCAACCGTGTCATTCAGTTGGTTCAGTATCTCTATACCACGCGTGACTGAGTGTTTAGCCATGATATTCGTCCTGTAAGTTGGTATGTAGAACAGAGGGATTTCCACTTAAATAGCTCCGTAAAATATGGTTGTATTGTGTTTTTACAACTTCTAGATTTTTTACCAAAACTCATAACTATTAATGAATTCAAACTACGAGGGTAGTTTGAAAAGTTTAGTAAATTTCCATGAGATGGCTTCAAAATTCATAAAGTGAGCCTTAAATGCGCCAAAGATGGATCGGGTGCACAATATCCTATACAAAAAAATATTATGAAAAGCTTTCTGCGCGATGAGTGCCGCGATGATTGAATATTGACCAAAAACGCACTCGAAAAGACATTCAACGCAGTGCTTGGCGACGTTTAATCGCAATCCGTGAACAAAACTTAGATCCACCCACTACACAACAGAGTGCAAACAGCAGTCAAAACAATGGACAACTAGTAAAAGTACACCGAAGAAGTCGAAGACCGTTTTCTCGACTGTAGAAGTAGTAGCAGCAGTACTTGGTGTAAAGGACAAGACAATAACGGGAGCTTACGAGTATGTCTAGATTGAATTTTTAGCTTGTTATAAAAAAAAAACATACCTACTACAGCTGATTCGCTGATGTCTCAAGATTAATTGAACAATATTGTGTGACTACTAAAGAGTAACAGCATGCACACAAATGAGTACATACGAACCATCGCGCCGTCTCTTTGGAAAGATTTAGATTTCTTTGACTACACTTCCATGCACACAATAAAATAATACACAAAAGCATTGTCCATTAACAGGATAGATTCGCAATGTATCCCAATCTCGAAGGATTTTCTATAATTGCATATTGTATAACATTTCCGTTGTACACAGTACAACCTGTCAGATTTATTATCATGTGGCAATCTTATCCAACCAATTAAAAAGACGTTAACAAAGTTTTAAGTTAAAACCAGACCAATACTCATTATTTAAAATGGATACTTACGGGAAACGAATCCGCAACTACCGGGAGGGATCATAATCTTTAAAATAATTTCGAAATATACCCATCTTTATTAAAAATGTGCCAGAGACTTTCCATAATATGCTACATTATGAAAAGAGATATGCTTTTTAATCAAGTTTTTTTTTTTTAAAACGAGAGTTGGTATAAATTAAGAAGTATTACGTCTCACTTTTGCATGTTTTTATGTCAAAATTATTTCTTGGATCAGACTTATTGGTCAATAATTCAATCAAACAGGCTCTAATAATTAACGCATTTGTACATTGAGAAAGATGATAGTCCACAAAAGAATTCTAGTACCAGCTTTGAAGAATGGAAGTGAAACGTAGAAGTGGAAAAATATTGAAAGTATCCGAATAAATATTGTAGAAATGTGCACACTTAGGTGAAGATGTGTACGATGAGGTAACAATGAATTATATAATACGGAATTAAGTAATTAGGGATGAATGTGAACTTAAGGTTGATGTATTAAATAAGATGAAGAAGAACACTCTGACGTGGTTTGGGCATGCAGAACGAATCATTGAAGAAATACTAACAAAACAAATATAACGTTCAAATGTGAGTAGAATACGTGAGAGAGGACAACCAAAGAAGATATGGTTGGATAAAGTGAATGATATATTGAAAGAAGCTAATGTAAAATGTCAGAGAAATTGTAGGAATTCGAGAAGGTGTATGGATATAGAAGAGGCAAAAGATGAGTGTTGCAATATAAAAGTTTAGTGATCTCTCGTTTCTGCGTACCCCGACAAGGAAATGGCGTGAAGGTATGTATGTAATTTTTTTATTTCTTTTTATCAAACCTCCATTTATCAATTTTACTCATCAATAACATAATTTATTTATTTAAATCATTTATTTATTTATTATAATTTATCAAGTTCGTTAATAAAATACTTAATTAATTAAGTTCGTCCCTTAGTGGACTCGCCATAAAGCCTACCTTGTTGCACCTTATCCGTTTCATACATTATTCCATTCGATATCGCCATTCAGAGGTCCATCAATGGACAGTGAACAGACCGTGTGTGCTAACACATCACTCGACCATTATACGAGTGACCTTCTGAAAGTGTGTTCTTGAATATATTTTTATTGTACCAATTCCTCTTTTATTATATACATACAAATACATACATACCATCACGTCATATCCCTACCGGGGTCGGCAGAAAAAACAAAGCGCCAGATTTTCCTATCTTGGAAACAAATTTAGCCTCTTCTACATTTATACACTTTCTCATATAACCTCTAAGATTTCTCTGACTTTTTACGTTTCCTTCTCTCAAAATATTATTCATTTGATCCAACAATAGTTTCCTTGACCTTTTTCTACTACGCCTTGCACTTACATTTTCTCTATATATTTTTTTATTTTGTTAGTCTTTCTTCATCATTCATTCGTCCTACATGCCCTAAGCATCTCAAAGTGCTCTTTTTCATCTTATTCAAAACAGCCTTAAATTTACATTCTCCAGTATAAATTACGTTACGGGGATAAAGATGTCTACTCTCAAGTGATATTCAACTTTGGGGGGACCTCCGAAACGCTCTGAATTTCTTTTGATATGAAAATAGCACTTTATTTTCAACATTTTTTTTAAATAATAGATATGACCAAAGTTATAGGTATCCTTATACCCTCGAAAACTAGGCGGAAAAAGTGGATGTGTCGTTCGAGGGGAGTAGCACAGCGCGAGGCTAGAACCGACGACCTTTCCCACGGAAGTCCAGTGCGTTACCGCGTGTCCATGCACCTCATTAATTAATTTAGATAGTTCTCATTTGACACATTAATTTAGATAGTTCTCATTTGACACATTAATTTAGATAGTTATCATTTGACACATTAATTTAGATAGTTATCATTTGACACATTGCCCATGACCAAGGAGACAGTTTGAAGAAGTTTTTGGTCACTGGAAGCGTGGAAGGGCCATTCCTAATCACTTCGTTTCGTATTCTGCCATAGGTTGACACCCTATGTATTCTTCTCAGTGAACAAATTTATATAGCATTAATTCGGCTCCTTTCAGTAATTTGGCAGGATGAGATGGCCTTGACCTTCTGAATGAGAAATATTTAAAAAAATACAAGTCATCATACTCAAATGAGACACAGAAACTACATTTAATAACAATAACACCATCCAGTGATAAGTCAAAGATAGTGTCTTTGCAAATACAAAAAATCAACCACCTAACACGAAAAAACTCTTCAAAGCTCCAGTGAAAACGTTATCATGTCCTATCGATAGGCACCCCGCCACTTCAATTGTCAATATTTTTTTATTATTTAACGTCAACTTATATGACATGGAATTATAGCCCTTATTGACAAGTTCGTACTTTTCTCTCATTACGAAGATAGTTTACTTATTTCTATAACAACTTCAAAAATGCTTGCTCATTGCTTACACCAGATAACTTCTTTCCGCTTTAACAATAACACAATTTAGTGAAGAGACACAGACAACACCTCTGCTAAAACAAAAATCAACCACCCAACGCGAAAAAAATTCAACGCATCAATAAAAACGTCATCATGCCCCACCGATAGGTACGAGTACCATTAGATATCCTCAATCAGTGATGCTCATTAATATAACCTGTACGGCACCGGTACAAAGACTGTAGAAATATGTGGATGGCTGCTGCTCAATGCTTGGAGATTCGGCTCACTTGATGGTTTCCGGTGAAAAGGTAGCAGGGTGAAGAGATTCCTCTTGAGCAGGTAGTAGATGGTCGCAAGTAAAAGGCAGTACACTGGAATGATCTAATAATGTATTTCCAATGCGTTTGGCGCTCCTTATGTGCGGCCAATCGCTCATCGCAAGCGCCTGTTTTCGCATGTCCATGCCGTCATAACTTGCGAAATATCACAATTCTCGCAAGTTTTCCCATGCATGGGCCGGCCGACTGATACTACTTTTGATACTGTCTCGCGATGGCCACACATAAGGAACATTTCAGTTACGGTTGTGACACAGCACGGACCTCAACAAACAGAACTGATAGGGAAAAATATTAAAAAATAAATAGGTCTTAAACAAATATGTTACGGAACATGTTATTGTATCGGACGTATGCGTCACTTAAAAACATATGATGTATTTGTTTTCTTGTTTGTTTTGATGTGTAAATTGTTGGTTATATTTTGATGTTATTTGGTATTTTTCGATTTTTGTAAATATATTTTATGTTTGTTGGGGTCCGTGCTGTGTCGCGACCTGTACCTTGTACGCGGCCATCGCGAGACAGTATCGAAAGTCGGCCGGCCTATGCATGCGCAAAACTTACGAAAATTGTGACATTTTGCGAGTTGTGACGGCATGCACAGGCGCTTGCGATGAGCGATCGGCCGCACATAAGGAGCGCCAAACGTAAAAAATATATAATTCTCAGTTCACTCTGCCTACTATATTTTACTTGAGACAATCTACTACCTGCCTAAGAGGAATCTCTTCTACCTTTCACCGATCTACGACTTTTCAACGTGAGCTGAATTATCTGAGCATCGAACAGCAACCATCCACCTATTGATACAGTCTTTGTACCAGTGGCGTAAAAATTGTTTCTTATTTGTTACAATTGTTTCATATCATTGTAACATATATACAATATTTATCTTTATGTTTTGTGTGTAGTTGGGTTTAACCTATATATGTCAGCTATATAAAATTAAAAAAACATTAATCAAGGTTTTTCATCATACATCACATTGTTTGTACCCGGCGGTAAATAATACACATCATTTGTATAGCGTCGTCCTTGTCGCACGATGCGCTAACCGCATTGTGACTACGATACCGGACTGTTAGCGCATCGTGCGACAGAGACGACGCTCTACAAACGATGTGTATTACTTACCGCCGGGTAATGTAGGTACTTGGACGATTTGGACATGCCCACGGAAACGAGTCCATCGGTTAACCCTAATGGACGAGAATATGACTGGGTTTTGATCACTTAATTATTTGGTAGATACCAATAAGATACACAGGTCTAAACATATAATAATGTAGGTAGGTTAATGAGGTAAAGGCTTGTCGCTATATTTCACAACGTCCTGTGTTCGTTTGATAAAGGAGAATACATTGTATGTATAGTATAATAAAATAATCAGCGTAGCTACCTATACACAATGATGCCTCTATTTACACGGCTAATTGATTTCAGAAAAATCGCTTTAATTGAGCCATTAAATACTCTTTAAAATTGTGAAATTGCAACCTGGGAATAATTAACACCTACATACTAACTTACAACTCGAAAAAAATCTTACAACTATTTATTTTAATATGTGTACTAGGGTTGCCACTTAAGTTTTGAGACAGACAAGTAAAAACAAATATTTATCATCGAAAATGGTTTTATTGTTTTTCAACATACACTCCATGATGATCAATACACTTTTGCATGCGTTTGAACCAATTTTCGAAGCACTTTATCCACTCCGAATGAGGTAACTTCAAAACATGCGTTTTGAACGCATCTTCAGGCGTCGAAAAACGTTGACCTCGCAATTTATTTTTGATGTTCGAGAATAAAAAGAAATCATTGGGTGCCAAATCAGGGCTGTACGGCGGATGACCCATCAATTCGATGTTTTGAGTGCTCAAAAAGTCATTTGTTTGAGCCGATGTGTGAGAGCTCGCATTGTCGTGGTGGAGAATGATCCATCTTCGGCGGTTGTTTTTTCTCATTTCTACGAACACTTCTAGCAAACAAATGGTGGTATACCATTCAGAATTGACCGTACTACGTTCCACTAAAGGCACTGTTGCGACAGGACCATTTATACCGAAGAAACAAGCCACCATTTGCTTCGAAGTGATTCATGCGCGAACAATTTTTGTTGGATTTGGCTCTTCTTGAAAGACCCACACTAAATAAAGACTGCTGTTTAGTATCTGGCTCATATGCATAGATCCATGATTCGTCGCCTGTCATGATATTATAGACGTCTTTTAAAGACCCGAATCGATTTTTTTCAACATTTCTTTGGACCAATCGACACGAGCCTTTTTTTGAGTGATTGTCAAATTATGCGGTATCCAACGAGAACAAATCTTTTTGACGGCCAAATGTTCATGCAATATTAAATGTATGCAAGTGGAACTATGCCCAAACATGCCTCAAACTCACGATAAATCACATGACGATCTTGCAATATCAATTCGTACTTATTATTTTTTGTAAGTGATTGATTTGGATGCAGAGATATACAGAAAGTGTTCAATCAGTGTAAATATGAAAAAAAAAAAAAAAAAAAACGATACTGCAACTAGATATGAAGAGAAAACATGTATTGAACCAACAACGAAATGTATTTGTATGATAATATAATGACTTAGAATTCGAATTACTGAGACCGAAAACAATATTGTCTCCCAGTCACGCTCTTCAACATTTCCGAATAACCAATTAGTTTGGTTAATTGGTATCATACCAAATATATCCGAATAACCAATTTGGGTATGTTAAATGGTACCATAAGAAAGAAGCTTTTATTGGTTTGGTTAATTTGTATCATACAAAATATTATATAGTATGTCCGAATAACCAATTTGAGTATGTTAAATGGTACCATAAGAAAGAAACTGGGGCCATATCTCCCGGAGTCCTAGGCACACGGAGTTGGGTCTACTAGCCAAAAAGAAAGACGCGATTTCTGCTGAAGGGAAAAGAAGTTTGAATTTGTGTTAAGTGTTGTTAAAAATGTATTTCTATTTATAGACTGCTGAAATGGACAAGCAAAAATTAATGGAAGTTGGAAAACAGTGCATGAAGGAGACTGGCGCTTCTGAAGACGACGTCAAGGTGATTATGAACAAGGAGGTGCCCGAGTCTCAGGAAGCCAAGTGCATGATGGCCTGCATCTTTAAGAAGATGGGAGTGGTAAGAATATGTTATTTTTATTTAGAAAGGGGGGATTGTAAGGATAATTTGCTCGGGCGCTACTGTAGCTGCCAGGAAGATGCTGATTGGCGGTCATCGGTAGGCGCTGTTGGCCAAATCTTATAGGACATGCTCAGCGGAAGCCCTCTTGGTCTTAACGGGGCTCGCTCTGTTGGATCTGGAGGTCCAGTGACGCACCGCGATTATCCTTCTCGGTAAAGGTCAGCCCGCGAGTATAAGTGACATCCGCCTTCACCCCTTGCCAAGGATAACCCCTTACGCGATTTTTAAAGCCTGCCTAGAGGCCCAGTTGTCGACTTGGCAACATTCTTGGTCGTCCTCCTCCGTGGAAAGACAGACATTTAAATTATTTCCTTGCATCAGGATCGGCTCGGCTTCCCGTAGGTACACCCAAACTTTAGGACTAACCAATTTTTCCTCTGACCATGGGAGCTTTAATGGCAAACTCTTTAGCTTCAAACTTGTCCCTTCGCCCTGTTGCAACCTTTGCAGCCATCTGGATCAATCCGCAGAACACATTCTGTGGTACTGCGATGACAATCGAGTCAGTAATTTCCGAAGGGAACTACACTTACATCAGTTCATCTTCGTACCGATCGCCACCGAAGGTCACCCTTTAGGCAGTTCCTTCTTCGTCACTACCTGATGTCGTTTTCGATCTTCTAGTGTCCCCCATAACAGCGCGTGTGGTGGGGGAATCAAATTGACTACAGTAGCTGCAAGACGTGACCTGATCATCTCTGTTTGATTTACTAAAGTAAATTTTGTATTTTTTTTACTATTCGAGGTGCCCCACAAGCTATGCACAATAATCGATTATATGTTTTATTGATTTTAGTCAATAATAGTATATATTTCGTCATTTTTACGTGTTTTTTTTATACTATTACTAAAGTCATATTATTATTGCGCTGTATTTAATTAAGTCGCCATCTTTATTTTTTGTTAACGTTTGTTTTCTTGAGTAATATTTAAATTTGATCAATCTTTTTCTGCCTCAAAGTATTAAATATATGAGTGGCGCGTGCAGCTTTTGGAAGCACGTGAGAATGACCCTTTTTGGGAAAATTTATCAAAATTTATGATTATATATGAACACTGCACACATACACTACACCTAAAGTCGAATGTGTTACTATCACATATCGGAAGATCTACAAAGGTTTCCTTGCAGTTCGTCTTTATTAAAAAACTAGCTTATCTTGTTACACGTTCCTTATCGGTCCACAAGGCAAAATATTTTATTCTAAAGAGAAGTAGTTGCAATAAATCATTTGTCCAACTACTACACAACAAGACTACACAGATTGGGCAATCAATTTGGAAATTGTTTGGACGTTCATGTGAATTTGACTTCTTAGAGGAATAAAGTGAAGTTGTTTTGACCGGAATTAATTGTATAGGTTTGTTTTGTTATTACAGTGACATCATCTTGTACTAGTTGTTTTTTAATTGTACAACACTACTTTCATGTCAATGTTGAATTTTATTTATTATTTATTGATAATCTTTGTGTAAAAAGATCATTTAACCGTTCAAAATTATGTCTAAATGTCGACCTAGTATTAAATTATTAGTAGGTCTAGTATTAAATCACGAGGAAGTTTCAAGTTCATTTGCCGATTATATCCGAATAAGTGTTCTAGTTTGTATTTTCACATATTCAGGCCTTTAACATGTTTCTGGAAGTTCATAAGTAGAAAGCATCACGAATAAATGGTACATTTATACTAAAATTACTCTGGTACGGGTTTTCTTTATTAAAAACTTATTTAAATATAAGAGGTAAACCCCAATTTTTTTTTTTCTTTTTCAACCTGGCGAGGTTATTGCCATGTGGCAATCTCTTCCAACCGACCAGAAAGCTGTTTATATAGGCCCTAAGTGTTAACCAGACTGGAATCCTATTTAAAAAAATCTGGGTTCCAGCGGGGATCGAACCCGCAACCTCGGGATCGGCAGACTCTTATTGACAAATTAAAAATATTACAAAACATAAAATAAGTTAATTGTAAACAATGAAAGTGGTGACTGCGACCAATAGTTTAGAAAAAAAATGTCACCCCTTTTACCCAAAAAAAAAATGGTAAGAATATCTCGGAAAATATTACACGTAATTTTTTTTTTGCAGATGGCCGATGATGGCAAATTTGATGAGGAAGGAAACAAAAAAATGACAGAAGAAGCATTCTCAGATAATCCTGAAAAATTGGAAAGATCTAAAGTATTTTTGGAAGCATGTAGAGATAGAAGTTAGTATTTGATTTTTATTTGTAACCTTATAATACTCGTAATGCAGACATGCTATCGTCGTCGTCGTTGCTGGGCCTCGTAGTCGAGGATTCCCTCGCCATGCCAACGTCAATTCAGTTGGAAAGCAAAGATGTGACGTGGAGTTGGTTTTTTAAGTGAGTAAATCGCAAACTAACCAACCATACCGTTGTACTGGATCCAATGGTGCATCTGAAGTGAGACGATCGAAGCACACCAGCATGTTTTTTATCCTTATTTATTTTGAAAGGATAGATATGACCAAAGTCATAGTCATAGGTATCTTTATACTCCCGAAAACTAAGCAGAAAAAAATACCTGTGTCATTCGAGGGGAGTAGCACAGTGTGAGATGCGAACCTGCAACCTTCCTCACGGAAGTCCAGTGCGTTGCCGATGCACCTCTATATGCATACCATCAGAGCAGGACAGAACGCCAGGCAGAGAAGACAGAGTGCCAGACTTTCCTATCGTGACACACATGTTTCACCACATTCATTCACTTTCTAATACAACTCCTACAGTATTTATTTCTTTCAAAATATCATTCACTTGATCCAACCATACTTTTCTTGATTGTCCCCTACCACACCTTCCACTCACATTTGTACTATATATTCATTTTATCGTTAATTTATTCTACATGCCAAAACCATCTCAGAGTGTTCTTCATCTTACTGAATATATCAACCTTAAGTTCACATTCACCCTCTGTCACTTACTTTCGCATTCTGTCATAAAGTGCTTCTTTCAGTGTTTTTCCACATCCATGTTTCACTCCCATGCATAAAAATTATTGACTTTGTTTCCTAACGCTACACGCTGTTCGACATTCCTCTTAACTCTTCCAATATCTACCCAAATAGCAGAATTCCTTAACTTGTTCCAATCATCAATTTTTCACCCTTTTTCACCTTGCAACTCAAAGTACTACTCTCTGAAGAAGCATCTCTCAGACACAGTTTACAATAGAGGCATTCCATTAAATTCACACTTATTCAGATTTCGAGGTATTTGATGTCCTTATTTATGTATTAAGAATTCTGATTTATATTTTCAGTAAACGCAGTAGTTGATGATGAAAAGGGATGCGAGAGAGCTGCTGAAATGCACAAATGTGCAGTAGAAAAAGCCAAAGAGGTAAGGAATACTCATTTTTTATAGGGACCGTACAATCTTTTCATATAGATTTTCTAAAGCCTGTATGGTCTTCAAATACCAGAGGAGAACAACACCTGAATACATCTCTGAATTCTGTGTTTACGGTGTCTCTCTTGAACGTTGAGATTAAACTTGAGATTTCCCATTTCAATAATGAACCGAGTCTTTGGAACTTATCGATGGACTAATATCATAGCTCAGTCATGCATGGTATAGAGATATTGAACCAACTGAATGACACTGTTGATATATTCTCGGTACCGCCTAGCAGTATGAGAAGAATCCTGGCTGATATTATTCCTAACGAATAAGCTAACGTTAGAATCAGATTCTCTTTGTGTAACAGGAGAAATCCGTGCAAAGTGGAAAAAAAAACTTTGTATTGTATTAAACTTTCATTGTATAGTGTACAACCTGGCGGACTTATTGCCATATGAAAATCTATTTCAACCAACCAGAAAGATGTTAAAGAGGCCTTAAGTGAAAACCAAACAGGAATCCTTTTTTATAATATGGGTCCCAGCAGAAATCGTCCCGGACTGGAAGACAGATGTCTTACCATCAAGGCCATGGAAGTCGTCTTTATAAAATAAGTTATTTAAGCATCTGTGGGATGGTTTACAATAGTGAAACTAAAATGAAGTTAAGTTATCATCATGTAGAATTTACAATATTTTCAGATATACCATAATTAGATTTCTAGTTCAGAAAATTTACATTTTCGATAAAATATTACCCTTGAAATTTATTGGACAGTTTTTTTTTACAAACATCACGGCGCCATCATAATAAATAGAATCACCAACATGGCACCATCACAATAGAACATTTTGTTCGCAAAATTGAAGCATAGCAAAATATAAGAGAAGTAACAAACAATTTCGCTTCGCAAAAAGTCGAAAACAGACCAGCGATTTTTTACATAAAATTTTTCGACATTTTTTATATTTCTCCAGAAAAAACTTCTCTAATACAAACTAACTTCACTAAACCATATGAACGAAAAAAAATTAGGTACAAAGTAAAATGTTGTTTTATTACAAATTATGAATGAATTTTAATCTAAAGCCATAGATATTTTTGTTTTTTGAAAAATAATATTAATACTAGTTTGCACAATATACATTATACATGTATTAAATAAGAACATTATGTTAATACTAGTTTCCACAATATACATGATACACGTATTAAATAAGAACATTATGTTAATACTAGTTTTCACAATATACATGATAAACCTATTAAATAAGAACAAAGATAAAATGTCACTTTGTTAGATTCAATATTGTTAGATTATATTAAGATTTCAAAAGGAAATTAAAATATATCAGTATACAGATATCAATTTCACATAAGTTTCGACAGGTTGATGACATAGGTCATATTAAAAATTTACGAAAGATCAAAGAAACTTTTGCATTCCCATAATCTCATGTTTCCTTCTCTCAATCCACCCATCATAAAAGAATCTCACACAGCCTCTTGGATATTATCCTTGCATCGATAATTAAGTGAATTTCCAATTATGGGCAACATACCACGTCAGGGTTCATGACCTCATATTTGCAATTTATAAAACTTGTTCTCCAAAATATTCCAGGCAAATAATGCGTGTTCAATAATTATGAAAAATTTATTTTGGAGGCCTACAACAATGAATAAAATTAAATTTATGTGATTGAGTCAATGAACTTTAATTTTTACACACCTAATAAAATAGTAAAAATGAAATCTCTACTGAGGGTAAAGGTATCAAATTTTTACTGTAACATGGCCTTAAAATGTGGTGGGTTTGATATCCGTCCATAAAACTTTTTCAGGCCAGAATCTTTTGAACCACAGTAGCACATATGCCAATGAAACATGTTCAAAAGATATCATCAAAATAATAAAAGTAATTTCTGATATGTGTTTATATTAATCTCATTGATAAATCTCAAATCATGAGCACTTGGAATCTAAATCTTTTTTTTATTTACAGATGGGTTACTCGATGGACGATGCATAAAAAAACCATTTGTTTTATATCATCAATCAGCCAATATCTATCAATTAGTGCAAACCGATACTGAAAAAGAGCTTGTATTATCTATTAAGCTAGATTCCTACTTGGCCACAGTCATACCGTGAGCTCGCTTACATAATTTCACAGTCATACCGTGAGCTCGCTTACATAATTTCACAATGATGACCATCACACACTAATCAAAAGAGTTGCAGACAGATAATCTGATTTCTTATTAAAAATAATTGTATGCAAACCTTGTCGTACTGCGGGAGTATTATGATCAACTCGCAGATAACCCAAAGGTGACTTGCGATATGACCGCGGTCTAATGGGAATCTGGATATTTATTAGAAATTGAAATATCATAATTTGTAACAAATATATATCTGTAATATGTAACCACTAACATAAAAAGCAATCATAGTTCCTGCAACGGACAAAGTCATTTTAATATGTCCACAGGAAAACACTAATTATATTTTTCTATATAAAAATATCAATAACGGCATATCTCAAAAACATTGGATTTATTGCACATGGACATAATATGTCATAGAACTAATCATCTCTTTTGTATTCCTACATTTATTTTGTTAGAGCAAATAATAAAAATGTAACGTGTAGTTAATTAGACTGGAAGTGGATGTTATTAATTTGTAAAATTCTACATATGTATAAAAATAAATTAATCTGTTTAAAATTACTTTTAGTTATATATATTTAATTACCTTTTATTCCTTTTATTGACTCTCCCCTTCAGAATTTCAACTTTTTATAACAGATCAGTTGTATTACACCTTTATTGTATACCTGGCAGATTTATTCTTATGTGTTTACATCTTCGAAACAAACAAAAAGATGATAAAAGGCCTTAAATAAAAAGCAGACTAAAACAATTAAACAAAACCACAATTTTTTTGTTTGGAAAACAAGAATTCAACTTGCCTACAAAGGTTGACAAGTTATTTTATTGGTGATGATGTTGTCGTCCTCATCGTTACTGGGTCTTGTAATCGAGGATCTCCTCGTCATTTCTACGTCAGTTCAGTTATAAAGCAAAGCTGTGCTGTAGACTTGTTTGTTTCTTTCTCCTTTTAAATTCTTTAAGCGAGTTTGCCATTGCACACTAGTAAACTACCAGCCATACTGCAGTATTAGATTCGATGGCACACCGACATAACAATCGGAGCACACCAGAATATTTTTTCCTTTTTTTTTTTTAAAGAATTAATATGACCGCAGTCATAGCTATCCTTATACCTCCGAATACTAGGTGGAAAAAATGCCTGTGTCATTCGAAGGAAGTTCAGTGCGTTACTGTGCATCTTTAAAGCGTCAATGAATACGGCACCCCACTATTTTATTGAAAAGCATTAATTGCAATTGCAAATGTAAATTTCAACAATGACAAATTAATGTTCACTTGTTTTGTAATCTGTTTGGGAAAAATAAATTATTTTAATAACGCAATTACCTAACAGGTGTCTCTATCCTACGTAGCGTCCTGTAGAGTTTTTACTTTCGACAGCATAAGGGGGTATTCTACTCTAGAAATTAGAAAAAAAAGATTTTTTTGCCTATTCATAAAGTTTAGACCTTTAAGAATATGTTCTTAAAAGGAAATTTAAAAATTCCCAATATTTATGAAGTTATAGCTATAAATAAAGCAGCAGTTACACCACACCGGAATGACTCAGACAATAATCTACGCACAATACCCAACTACCTGGAAGGTCTACATCTGTCGCTGGTATAAATACATGTATATAGTCAACCCGAAATATTTAAATATTAGGGAACTGAAGGTCGTAGTAACGTATTCTTTTGAAGTTTAGTTCAGTGTTCAGTTTAGCTTCAATCTTCAACCAATGTAGACGTACGTCTGCTGTTCACGATTTGCTCAAAACTTTAAACGCGGTTTTCTCGAAACTACTTTTTTCGACCTGGTTGACATAAAATCTCAAGTTTTATCCAACCGATTGCCTTTAAATTCGGTATGAAACTTTAATAGATGTTTTTCTATCGTTCCTACCTTGAAAAATTCAAAACTTTTTTTTACAATTTTTTTTTAATTTGAAAAAATGTTACTAATTTACTTTTTTCAGACAGCCGCCATTTTACGATTTTTTTTTCTTTGGTACCAATTATAATGACATTATTTCTTATCAAGAAACTGTGTATGATTTTTATTTCATATTTACGAAAGGGTTCTAATCATGTCGACCAGATCACCCCTTTTTTTTACAACAAGATACATAACATCTGATATCATCTTGAATTAAAAATTTTTGTACATTCTCAAATCATCAATAAACAAAAATGCATAGAAAAATATTTTTTATTTTTTTTATTTAGTCTGAAAAAACGCCCGAAATTCACGCCTCTATAGTAGAATACCCCCCTATAATGTATTTAAAAATTAGAACTATGCTTCAGCATATATGTTTTGTGTTTTATTTTCCCTTCACTGTCACAGTATGTTTTGTTTCATTTTCGGCTTCACAATAGTAGGCAAATGATGATAAACTTAATAGAAAGCAATACTTCTTTTTTTGATATTGATGAATATAATATTATAACATTTTTTAGTTCTTCCAAATCCAAATTCAGACCTGAATATTTTTAATATTAAAATTATTTGCAGCAACTCAAAGGAAAACTTTTGCTATGATTTTCAATCTTCATCTGAAACTGTAACTTTAATTAATCAACACTACGAATATTAAAGTATTTTCCCAATGAAATGAAATTTTATTATATAATAGAGGATAATGGGGAATATAGGTCAACAGAGAAATTAATAATAATTTTTAAACTATTTATTCATATAATTTTTTTGACATTAAAATCTGGGAAATAAATTGCCTGAGGTAATTTCTATCACTCAATCAGTATTCAGTAAAGAAGTTATGAAATCATTTTGATTATTTTTTCTAATATTAATAAACTGAACAGTAATGCATAGGAAATAGGAGCATACAAAAGGAAAGACGATTTATTTATTTTCTTCACTATTTGAAGCAGGATTCCCATATTGGAATCAGTCTTAAGTATTCCATGTGGTTATGCTACACTAGACTTTAGTTTATAACAACTGTTGCCTTTACTAAGTAGCAGGCATTCACTCCACAGAAAATGTGGAAAATATTTATTTTTAAATCGTCCATACTACCTTGATCAAAAAGTTTTAGGATCGGCCCCCATGTGGTGCTGTCAGTCACCCGATTGGAATTCTTTTTTTTTTTGCTAGGTTACCACATTTATCATTGACACTTCCCTTTAAATTTCAGTGCCATAGCTTGACATTTGTAAAAGTTACGCTATACTGAGTACATCTACCTTTGTGCGTATTTTCGATTTTTTACAAGTTTGAAAATGGCATCAACGAGTTTGCATTAAATGATTTCCATGAGTTTTTGACCAAAAACAACACGAATACTATCCAGCAGCCTTCGAATTCACCTGATCTGACTCCCTGCGACTTTTTTCTGTTCAACGGACTTTAAAAACCGCTTCGCGGAACGCGTTACGGCACCCGAAAGGATGTCATGAAAAAATCGAAGACGGCTCTGATGGGCATACCGAAAATTGAGTAGTGGTGTTTCGAGGATTGGATCAAGCGCTGGCGTAAGTGCGTTGCAGGCGATGGGGAGTACTTTGAAGGGGACCATATCGATTTTGATGAATAAACTTGTATTTTCGATTTTATGAATAAAGTCCTAAAACTTTTTGATCAAGGTAGTAGTTGAGTATTCAAAATTTGGAACGTGTAAGTCTTCTGTTAAAAATATGAATCAGTTAATTTAATTATTACTTTCGTAAAAAGTTGTGTATCAAACTGTTTCAGAAATATTTTTCAAATAAATGACACCATTGTAAAAACGACTACAATAAATAACATTTTACAAGTCACATTTTCCCCTCAATAAAATAATATTAATGAAATGTGTAATAATGAATGAACTCAACTAATCCAGGATGTGTCAGAGAATCTAACAATTTTAAAAACATCATGAACAGTAAATGCTATAGTTTATTAAGTTTTAACACAGTGTATACATTAAAGTGATTAAAGCGTTTAGATTATTCAAATAACTTCTCAACAGAAAAGTTGTACTATACGAAAATTTTATTTATGATCAGCAAGATCTTTCGTAAGTAATTTTTAATTAGTCTTAGTATTTATTAGTGTTAATTATGTTTTCTTTGGCAATTGAATAAATAATTTGATTTTACATTGACCATTAATTTCATTATTGTCATTTGGTACATACCTCAATCTGATATTATATTATTATTATGGTAAGTATTTTATTGGAATATACAGTATGAGATAGACAATATTTCAAAATATATAATAATAATAAATAAATTAAAATATGGTCATCTTAGAGCAGCAGCGCCATCTCTCGCAAAACCTACCCTGTCCTGCACAGTCAGAAGCTAAAATAAGAAGTTTATCAAAATACCTGTGAAAAAGCTGCAAAGTGTAATGAGTAATCTAAGCAACAAATTTATGGAATGATAACATCAAAATTGAAGTAATCTTAAGTACAATAAGATGTTAAGTTGAAAAATCTTTATGCTTTTATATATAATGTATAATACATATGTAAATAAATTATAAAATTTGCTGTATATGGATGTTTCTAAAGCACCAAATTCATAGACGCAACCTGTATTATGTGAATTAGAATACGATTGTGTGCAACTTTTGTGCAAATTGAAATTGCCACTATACCAGGTCTGTAAATATGAAAGAAGAATTTGCTCATAGATGGCTCTAGTTGTCAATGTAGTGACTGTCAAACCGCGTCATTGGCGCCTTTTTCTTGTGTTTACATTTGTCAAAGACTTTTAACTCACAACAATACAAGTTTAATACAACTACATATGTTTTCATAGCGTTGAACATGTCTGTTTTTGTGCCTGAAAACTACGATTTGCGGACAGCATTGATTTTCTGTTACCATTTGAAGAAAACTGCTGCAGAATCGCATCGAATGCTTGTCGAAGCTTACGGTGAGCATGCTCTTGGTAAATCACAGTGCTTTAAAAAATTCAAAAGTTGCGATTTTGACGTGAGAAACGAAGAACGTGGAAGACCACCGAGAAAGTTTGAAGTCGCCGAATTGCAAGCATTGTTGGACGGACATAGACGGAAGACAATGCTCTGTGTTTGGTGAGATCAGAAGGGTGTTATCTATTATGAGCTGCTAAAACCTGGCGAAACCGTTAATACTGAACACTACCGACAACAAATGATGGATTTGAACCAAGCATTGCGTGAAAAACGACCAGAATATCAAAAGAGGCAACACAAAGTGATTTTGCTTCATGATAATGCACCATCGCACACAGCAAAACCAGTCAAGGAAACGATTGAGGCGTTTAGTTGGCAAATACTTTCGCATGCGGCTTACTCACCAGACTTGGCTCCATCCGATTACTACTTATTTGAGCAGCGCTTCACTTCTTACGAAAATGGCTCGATGATTGGTTTGCCCCAAACAGCAACAGTTTTTTTGGTGTGGCATCCACAAATTGCCAGAGAGATGGGAAAAATGTGTAGCTAGCGATGGGCAATACTTTAAATAAAATATTTTTTACCATTTTCATACAATAAATGTGTATTTTCTATAAAAAAAATCCGGTTTCATATTTACAGACCTGATATAATGCCCACATGGCTCATATAATTTATAAGTTGTAATTAAACATCACAGAGATGCACATCTAAAACACGATTGGAATAAAATAAACAGAAATATAGAGGAATTAAATTACCAGATAATAAACCTAATATCCAGATATTTCTGACCAAGGTCCAATGGCTATATATATATTGTATTTTAATCACATTCTGGACTATAAAACGTAAGTTAAATTATTTTTTTATTAAAACAGAATTTCATTCCTTCAATTTTATGTACTTCTCTATATATCTATTTTGGTGATGCAGACATTTTGAAGAGCATGCTTGAAAAAAAAATTGTTTTCGCTTATTTAATCAAGCCTTCAAGTTTTGATCCACTCGAACAGGCATATAGTTCACTGTCTTATGGTTATACTACTGCATGTGGAAATGTGACAGTAACCTTATGGCGCGAAGCGTACAGTGAAACCATCGCTAGGATATGTCACCTAGCTTGCAGCGTAGCTCTAAGCACCAAGTGAGGTTCCTACCTGTGTGGGCGAGGCCTTAATGAATGTTAACACAAGACTAGTTCAATAAAAGAAATGTAAATTAATTCAAAAAAATATTTTTTATAAAAATTATAATTCCAGTAAAAAATATTATGGATAACCGAAAAGCATGTGAATTAGCTGCAGACTTATTTTCCTGTTTTATCAGAGAGGGCAATATAATTTGTAAATAAAAATAGTTACGTGGATTCTTTATATATATATATTTTTAAGCATTTCATTGTGAAATTATAATAATTGTCATATAAACTTCAGTTTGTGAAAAAAAATACGCTAGATTTTGGCAAGAAAAGTTCTGAGTGCGATAAAATAATCAAATCCGGTTGAATATTAGTGCAAGAAAATAAAGGAAAGACAGCAAAAGTAATCAGGTGAAAATATATATTTATATGGACAGTCGAAATCCAAAGATATTTTTAATAATATGTTTTATATTTATGACCCATAGGCGACGACTTATACGATTTATGGCCCAAGACGAATGAATAGGCGACCCTTTTTTTTTGTATGCATGTTGTGCGTAGTGCTGCAGTACATATTTCAAAACATATTTTTTTTTGTTAAATCAATCTTGAACGTATTTTTTATTTATTATTTCATACATGATTATTTAATTACATACGAGGGCGGTCCGATAAGTTCTTAGCCTCACCACTATCGCAAGTTGACAGCTACTGTCAAAATTTCAGCCGAATCGGACGCGTAGTTTTGTTATGACCGCGTGTGGAAGCGAGCGTGTCCGCGGATTTGAGAAAAATGGAAAAAGAGCAATATCGGTCGGTGATTCGATTCTTGTCTTGTTTGAAAGGGAAATCGTGCAGCGAAATCAATGAACGCTTGGATGCTGTGTACGGTGACTCTTCTCCTTCGATGGCGACCGTCAAAAATTGGTTTAACGAGTTTCAACGTGGTCGCACGTCGGTTTTTGATGAGCCACGCCCAGGTGCCCCTAAAACGGCTACCACGGAGGATAACGTGACAAAAATCCATGATCTCGTATTGGCAGACCGCCGATTCAAGGTGCGCGAGATAGCTGAGACAGTAGGCATCTCAAAAGACCGCCTGGGTCATATCCTGCATGAAGTATTGGGCATGAGAAAGCTGTCGGCGCGATGGGTGCCGCGTTTGCTCACTCCGGACAACAAGCGCAACCGTGAGACCACTTCAGAGCAGTGTTTGACGATGTTTAAGCGCAATCCGAAGGAGTTTCTGCGTCGTTTCGTGACCGTCGACGAAACATGGATACACTGGTACACACCCGAGACCAAGGAACAGTCGAAACAGTGGACTTCACCCAGCGAACGTGCTCCGAAGAAGGCGAAGACTGTCCTATCGGCCGGAAAGGTGATGGCCGCCGTTTTCTGGGATTCAAAAGGTGTGATCTACATCGACTTCCTGGAGAAGGGCAAAACGGTCACAGAGCTCTACTATGCCGAATTATTGGGCCGATTCGACGCCGAATTGCAGAAAAAACGGCCCCATTTGGCAAAGAAAAAAGTGCTCTTCCATCATGACAACGCACCGGCTCACACCTCCGCCGTCGCCACGGCCAAATTGGTAGAATTAGGCTACGAAATGCTGCCCCATCCACCGTATTCTCCGGATTTGGCCCCGTGCGACTTCTTTTTGTTTTCAAATCTGAAAGAGTCACTCGCCGGGCAGAAATTTGAGTCGAATGAGGAGGTTATCGCCGCCACGGAGGCCTACTTTGCAGACCTCCAGAAAACGTATTTTTCAGACGGGTTAAAGAAGTTGGATCATCGCTGGGTCAAGTGTATCGAACTCAAAGGAGATTATGTTGAGAAATAAATCGCCACTTTTCCAAAATTTTTGTTATTCTTTTGTAGGCTAAGTACTTATCGGATCACCCTCGTATTTAAGCGTAATTATACATAAAAATTTCGTTTTTATTTCACCAACACTTCAAATGCATCCTATTGTGCACTAGAAAATTTCATTAAAATCGATTCACCAATAAAATATTTTCGACGATTTTAATAAATTTTGGAAAACATGCGTTTTTGCACTAAAATTGCCCGTCCTAGGCAAATATCTATTGAAATTATCGGCCGGCTGTAAGCTGTTAAGTCAAGTAGATAAGTACTATTGAACTAAGAGTGACTTAGGATATCGATGATGAAGGTTGATACAGATCTAAACTTTGATACTACTTTTAACACCTTATGATTCAGGTTTCTGTAATTCCCCTTTTATTCAGGGATAGTCTGAGGCAAGTGCAAAGGGTGCAGTCGCACCGAGCCCCGCGCTCATGACAGATAAAGAAAAAAATAGAATTTAGCTAATTTATTAGGTCCCAGCCCATTTCAAAAAGGCATGACCAAATAAACTAGCTTTAAATGGATCTTTTATGGGTGAAAATATTTAGGAAATTTATAGTATGTTTTTCACCCTTTGATGTAGGTATAAATAAATAAATAAGAAGCCCCTGTACCTAAACTTGGCACCCAGCCACGCAATTTTCCGAACTGATGCTGCTCCTATTGAATATATTAGCTGAAAAAATTGTAGAAAGCAAATTTGTTATAAAAACATGTCATTGTCTTCATACTGGTCACTAGATACCACTGGAAATCACTGACACTTGTCGGAATTGATGATATGCTAATTGAATGTAAAAACTTTTTTCTTATATACACAATACTTGACTGACTTAACAGCAGAAATATATTGCCCGTAGTGACAATCCCTTGACATATATCATAAGATAATTTATGTATTTATTTTAATATTAATTATATTACAGATCACTCATTAATAATACAAGGGTTGCTCTCTATGAAGATCAATACACTTTTGCATGCGTTTGAACCAATTTTCGAAGCATTTTTTCCACTCCGAATGAGGTAACTTCAACACATGCGTTTTGAACGCATCGACCGCTTCTTGAGGCGTCAAAAAACATTGAATAAAAAGAAATCATTGGGTGCCAAATCAGGGCTGTACAGCGGATGATCCATCAATTCGATGTTTTGAGTGCTCAAAAAGTCACTTGTTTGAGCCAATGTGTGAGAACTCGCATTGTCGTGGTGGAGAATGATCCGTCTTCGGCGGTTGGTTTTCTTCATTTCTCCGAACACTTCTGGCAAACAAATGGTGGTGTACCATTCAGAATTGACTGTACGACGTTCCACTAAAGGCACTGTTGCGACATGACCATTTATACCGAAGAAACAAGCGACCATTTGCTTCGAAGTGCTTCGTGCGCAAACAACTTTTGTTGGATTTGGCTCGTCTTGAAAGACCCATACAGTCAACTGCTGTTTAGTTTCTGGCTCATATGCATAGATCCATTATTCCTCGCCTGTCACGATCTTATAGATGCCTTTTGAAGCACCGCAATCGAATTTTTTGAACATTTCTTTGGACCAATCAACACGAGCCTTTTTTTGAGCGATTGTCAAATTATGCGGTATCCAACACGAACAAATATTTTTGACGGCCAAATGTTCATGCAATATTCAATGTATGCAAGTGAAACTAATGCCCAAACATGCCTCAATCTCACGATAAGTCAGTTTTAAAGTTATTCACATCAATGAAGAACATATTTTTGCTCAGTCTAGTAAATTTTTCTCACTTAACACATTGACTGCTGAATAATTTCTTTTATAATTACTATTCTGTTAAAAAATTTAAAAAGCAAGTATCATTCATTGCCATATACCCTTTACAAACCCTATCAGTTCTGTCAGGCCACTCAGGACTTTTTTTCACACAAAGAAATTAAGAATGGAAAGACGATAGGCATTTTGAGCACCCAACTAGTTTATATGAACACCTATAGGGGTTTTTAGCACTGACGTGTTAACTTTTGTGGTACCCATGTACTATAGTACAAATTCGAGTGCATTTAGGTGATTAAAAACAGTATATTGTGGAATATCCAGCCTTCTTGATATTTCTAATGCTGATAAAAGTGGATTATTTCCAAAATTACTTATAAAACAATTATTTAGGCATCGAAAATTTATTACGAAAAAGACGACAATACTTTCCAATATACTTGTTAGATTTTTGTACTTATAGTATACAGGTAAATTCATATTTGTTCAATTACTAATAAAAGGAATTAAAAAGCCCACATAGTGCTGATTTTTTTATTCCATATGACTAGGCTAAAAGGTATACAAAAACGCTTATATTATAGTTACATAGAATAATATGTTATTTTTTACACAAATTGTTTTAGTTCACACCTTGAATACACAAATATTCATTTAACAGTAATTTTGGACAGACCAAAAGAAAACACCATGCATTCATTTTTTAGATTTATATACATGTTAATTACTTAAAATAATTTCACAAAAGATGGAAGATGTTTATTCGTATTTACCTTGTTTATAAAAATATGAGACGTTGGAGATGATTTATTCTTTTTAACTTCAAAAATAAATTTAATTTCATTCAATCTTTTAATTTCTAATATTTAATTCATGAATCTTGAAAATTGAATTTACAGATTTTTAATGTTATTTAGTATTCAAAGTATGAAGATTTTTTTATTATCAAAAATATAATATTTCATCAATTTATTGCAATATTTTTTTAAGGGTTTCATTCCACAATACTAAATTATATACGAATAAAATAAATATCAAAACAAGGTAAAAAATAATATTGTATTCAAATTAGTGAAAAGCTTTAAATTTTAGAAAAAGTGAAAGTTTACTATTCGCAAGTATTATTTGGATTAAAAAGTTGAATTATAATATGTACTTTGAATAAAAGGTTTAAGAACTCATTTTGGGCTATAACTTTGGTAAAATGTGCAATGAATGCAATAATTTATTTTTGTGTAGTGCATATAATAATTGGATACAAAAATGTTTCATTTTTATTCTAACTTAAAATCAAACTAAGCAAATATGTAACTAAATATTAACAAAGGAATAACTCATTAGTTATTAAAATGATTTTATTTGAATACAAAAAGAACCAAACCAATGTAAACTGCATATATTATCTTTGTCTTGCTTATACTCAGAAAATATTTTTATTTATAAAAAATACTTGTTTTAAATAAGCTACAAACTTTTAGAATGTTTCATCTATATTCTATCTCCAGATATTTCTTAAAAAAAAAACAGTAATATAAATATTTATTATCTAATATTTACACAGAAAATCAAGTACAAAAAAATTGGGGTTGAAAAGCACATGAAGAAAGGTCAGGTCAACCTTTTTGTAATATCTTTTTTTTTTTGCTACATGCTAATGAAAATGAATGCTGAAAACTCCTTATGTTGAAAAATATATATTTAACATTATTGTAAGGGCATTTAAATATTTCATACTGATCTCTTAAAGAATCCCTTTTTGTAACTTACTTCTGTTCACTTCTCAGCCCCAGAATTAAAAAAATACCAAAATGAAAAAAAAAACATTTACAATTGTTAGGCCCTTAGTTATAAAAATTTTATAAGGCAAAATGATATTCATGAAAGTATATAAATGTCAATAAAAATTGTCACTTATATTAAAAATAATTTTATGACTCATGGGGTCACAAGGCCAGAATACCACTATCTTTTTCATGTAGTATTTTTCAATAGTCTGTAAGAGGTATATTTGCAAATAAGTCTCTAGTAGCAACTGTTCTTGAGGTTTTCCCCTAGCCCTCGAGACTATTGAGTTAATCCCTCAACGCTCTTTAAATTAACTATTACAACAGCCATAGATCGCCTAGGAACTGGTTCAGACACAGCTTTGAAATGCTCGACTGTGAACCAACCTAGATGGAATTGTTTTATGGGATCCCTGTATTCGTGGTGGAATTTATAAGGTAAAAGCAATAATTAAAGAAAAAAACTTATTTTTTCCTGCAAAAATAATAAACCAACATATACTAAATTTCCCACAAACTTAAAAAACCTTCATTTAAATCTTTATTATTATGTGTGCCTGATTTTAGTTATATTAGAAAGCTTATTTTTATTTAATTAAAAAAAAATATAAATATATATATACAAATGTAACTGTCGAGTTACATTTGTTTATAGTAAATTGAATAATCAACAAAACAACTGTAATATGCAAATTTCCATCATTTTTTTTATATAAAATGTATCTCCAGTTTACTTCTTCAGCCTTGTTTCTTATAATATAATGTTCAGTTTTTATTTAGATAAAACCCTGGGAAGAAAGTATTTTCAATTGGTACATATTCTATGATACAAAAAAATATGAGATATTTTTATGTGTTTTTCATATCACAATATATGCACAAAACAAATTTATTTTTGAAAACTGTTTTATAAAAAATATTATGGTTATTAAGAAAACTACTTTCCATGATACATATTTATTTTTTAATTCTACATAATATATAACAGCATCATAAAATATTTTGTGCAAGCATTTTAAATTAGACAAATTTATTTTGACAAACACATTTCGATAACAAAAGCATAGACAACTTTGATGAAGTATGTTATAAGAGTATGTTGATCTATGAATAAAAAGAAGTATTTTTTTAAATACTTCCTTTATGTGATTAAAAAAATCTTTTCGGATTGATATATTTTTAATTTGGATTGTTTAAAAAAAACTTATTAAGATAGATTTAAAAAAAATTTAAATTAAGAAACTATTTTGTTCCCTCAATTTCTCACTGATTTTTTATTTCACATTAATATCAAAAATATAATAAGAGAATATGTAATATATATAGTTTTGAAAATAATAAAGCCCCCTGAAGTCATTGTGAAAATGAATAGTTTCCATGACAGAGAAAAATTATTAAGTAGTAACAACAAACGTGATCTTTTTTAAATATATTGACAATTAACCCGCACTAGGATGATTTGTGTCATTATTGTCAAGCCAAAATTAATTGCAATTATAAAAGAATTAATATAATAAATGACGCTGAGTTAGAGCGCCCTTTAGGGGAGTTTGCTCTCAAAACAGCGCTATACAAGTTGTCCTTTTATTATTATTAGTATTGTAAAAATATTTTAATAGGATTAATATTTTGAGATGATTGGATTGGAAATGGCTCAGTACAGCTTAGTTTTTCTATGAATCAAGGGAATGTTTGATAGCTAAAATATTTATAAAAAAAATTAAACTTTTTCTTTTTAAAAAATAATAGAAGAAATTCTATCTTAAATCAAATGTACCGAGTCAGTCAAAATACATTGTCAAAACTCAGATAGAATATTTTTCTAAGAATCCCTTATAACAAATCTATTTACAAACAATATAATAACATAAGCAAGAACAAATGGTATATTTTTAAATGATTTAATTCAAAATAACCAATATACACATTTACGCATATTATTCCTAACCATTTTGGCTTTTGACTCTTCTATTTTGAAAAACCAAAATTTTTTTATAAAAAAAGATTATTTTAAGTTGTTTAATTGAAAGTTATGTACAAAGGATGTGTATAGTGGAAGCAGATGGTCTGTGAACATAAACTATTACTGTCAAATGTACACCTTTTAGTAACGAGTGAATGTGTACTACAGTAGTAACATTCACATTCACTTCAAAAGTATGCTTCCACTGTTCATCATTAGTGAATGTTCTAAAATATGTACATCCATGCACAGCTAGGATTGTTGCACTTTAAAATATGAGAGTGGAGTAAAAGTACAAGAAGAATGAGACTTGATGCATGTTGAGATATCATAACTCTTAGATTTGCTGCATGTTGAGATATAACTCTTAGACTTGCTGCAATAAATACAAATTTGAAACAAAAGGTTTCTTTATTGTTTTATTTTGAATTTACTTTTCCCAACCCCAGTCAGTAAAGGGTAATGAACCCTAGAAGAGGATTGTTCAATCAATAGTAAATATGGATGTATTATTTCCAAATGAACGATTTCTTCAACATTCACTAATTACTTTAGTGCAGGTGCACGTACAATCATTCGTAATAATTAACATTCACTGTATGATCCACTTCCACTGTATTATATATAACACAAATAATATGATGTACTAAATAAGACATGGAATAAAGGATTAACATCAACAATTATTCAAGTTTGAGGAAGATTGTCAGTTAATTTTGCGCATTAATGATACTTGTATGTGTATTGGCTTATTTTGTGAATTCTGTTGCATTTCGACAAATATATGCATATAGGGTTACAAAAGCAAAACAAATCTGCTCCATACTTTCTCAGAAATCGGCACTATTTTTTTTATAACACCATAGCGCTCTTAGAACTTGTGTAAGATTAAAGGACACTTAGATTTTCGGAAACTATTAGATTCATAAAAAAGGAAATAACTGTATAATTTACAATACATGTATTTTTCGTGTACGTATATTTAAATTAGAATAATTAATTGCAACTCAATGTACACGTAATATTCTTGTTATTTTAAAAAAATTAAAAAACAAAAAGTAAATGAAATAATCACCCACTTTTATAAATAAAACCAAAATTTATATGAATAAAAAATACGTAAATATTTCTAAACAAATTCTCATTTATATGTGACTGAAATGAAATGTAAATTCTCACAAACTTAAGTATAATGAAAAAATATAACTAAGAAGAATTTTGTTCCCCCTTGGACATAAAGCGAATTTTCAATTTTTCATGCCTATTTTAGTAATTTAATTTTAGACAGAAAAAATCATTTCGAATCTATATTGATCTTTTGAGATGGGCCAGAAAATTTACCTCAAAGTCATTATTTAAGACTGTTTCTTAAGTCTGCTAATATAACTCTTAACTTTTACAATACTTCAGTAAATAAATTAATCACGAAGTGTAAAATCATTTTAAAAATACATGTGATGAATGCTTTCAAACATTCATTTCACTATGTGTGTGTTTTAAATGTTCATTTCAAATTTAATTAGTACCAAAGTATTATACACAAGAGTTTTAAATTGGATTGAATCCGTATCATAAATGGTTGTTATCAGAATCTGTATGTTAATACTGTATGTATTGCAGTGGTTTTCAAACTTTTTCATTTTAAGGCGGCTTTAATGTATGAAATATTTTTCACAACACCCTAAATAAACTTTCCATTTAGTTGGATAGTTACCATGTTGTTCACCAAAGAGTTTCTCAATTCTTGGAATCCAACTAGATATAGCTACCCTCATTTTCTGTTCCACTTTGAGTTTTGAGTGATATTTGGTTTTTACTACAGCTACCGCTGAAAGCACAGCATTGCGAATGGAACCAGGATTCACTGAGCTTTAGCACTAAGCAAAGGATATTCATCGTTAACTGATATCTGATATAAACTCAACCTGTTCAATATTGACAAATTTTGTTTTTAACGTAACAAGAATGCCTGATTTTTTTTTTCTGCAGTGTCCATGGTAATTAACCGCGACACCTGAGGGTGCACAGGTGTACATTTTGAAAACCACTGCTGTTTTGTAAAAAAAATACTTGAGACTATGTGTGTTAATTACATTTTGTGTTAAACCAAGATTGACTGTCGAATTGAGTGTAGTACGATACAAAATCAAAAGTTATAATTTACAGCCCTAATCAGTCATTCATAAGATCCAAAAATATGATGATCACACAAAAATATTAAAAGTAATCATTTTTCTTCGAGACTGTCAGTTACAAAAACATACAACGACTCAATATGAGATGTTATATGCTATCGTAGCTATTGGGATTAGGAGTAGCTCCCGCAGGTGTGGCAGATTGCGGAGGAGGCTTGCAACCGTTTGTGAGGAATGCCACACCATCCTGAAAAAACATCATTATTAATTGTTTTACATATATACCTTCAGTTTAGAATTAAATTTATTTTAATATTAACCTCTAAGCGAGTGAGATTTTGTGAGTAAAATAAAAAATTGATTTTGTAAGCAATATAAAAAACGTAATTGCGGCCGTACACGTAATACAAAATAATTGAATAGATAAAAACATTTGAGCCATGTCAACATTGGAGCCATTTTATGGATGAATTGATGTATTCGGGAAAAAAACATCGGACGTACTGTGTATGTCCATAATTTCTTGAGGTAAAAATTCGCTCACCGTACACCGTACGGCCATACTCCTTTAGAGGTTACATATTTAACAGATTTTGTTTAAATTGATGTTTTGGTACCTTTTAACAATAAAATAATTAAAGTATACATTTTCTTTTGATGGAAAAGTTTATTTATAAAATAACAAAAATCTATGCCTAAAAATCTGTTCTCTCGTCATTCTCAAGTACGAGGCATATCCAGAAACTAAGTGTACTGAATTTTTGTAGGTTACAATTTTTTTTATTTAAACAAAAAAATTACGTGGTTACCGTAGTACATATATATGTAAGCTATTTTTCTACATAGTCGCCATTCCTCTCAATGCAGGTGGTGAAGCAGGGTATCAACTTTTTGATGCCTTCCTCGAAGTAGTTTCCCGCCAACCCCTCTGTCCACTTCTCCCCCTCCTCCTTTACCTCCTCGTCGGTTGAAAACCTTTTTCCACCCATGTGCAGCTTCAGGGAGGTAAAGAGATAGTTATCTGAAGGTGCTAGGTCAGGGGAATGCGCGGGATGGTTCAGGACATCCCATTTAAACGAGGCGAGCAGTTCCTTCGTGGTGTTGGCCGTATGTGGTCTTGCATTGTCGTGCAGCAGGCAGACTCCCTTTGTCAGCATGCCTCTCCTCTTGTTCTGAATCGCCCTCCGCAATTATTTTAGGGTCTCACAGTATCTTGCAGAGTTGATGGTCTCCCGTTGAGGCATATATTCAATTAAAATTATGCCTTGACAGTCCCAAAACACGGATGCCATTATTTTCTTGGCTTAAATTGTGGTTTTGAACTTTTTGGCGGAGGGTGAAGAGGTGTGACGCCACTGTTGAGACTGCCTTTTGGTTTCAGGCGTGTAGTGTGCAACCCAAGTGTCATCTCCAGTAACGATGGAGTGGAGAAATTCATCTCCATGGAGTTTGCAGCGCTTCAAAAACTCTTGCCTTTTTACAAAATTTCGCACTTGGCGGGAGATTGGTTTGACATTTTTCACGAAACGTGTTGTCGCGTCGACACTTCTCAACGTACTGACCTTGAACCGGTCTCGTTGCGGAGGGGAAGGGTCAGGCTACACGGAAGTGTAGCCAACATGTTGAAAATAAAATCCATCCGGTCGTGAGAGCCTCAGTACACTTACTTTCTGGATACGCCTCGTATTTGATGAAAAATAAGCAGCTATGAGAAATATTCTTCAGTTCCATAGGCGACACATTTAAAAACTTTGAACTTTAGTTAACATCGTGCTCGGAAGTCAGCACTGTTGCAGATGTTCGTATCAATATGCAATAAACACAGGCATCTGCTACAAGATTGGAGGAGATCGATGAAAAACCTTAGCACCTGGCTAAGTAAGAGACACAAAATAATGTTTAGTCTATAGCTTTCAATGCACCGATACACTCGTCCAAGCGCATGGAACAGTTTAACATACTTTTAGATGAAAATATTATTATTACTCAAAATTTAATTACTCACTCGCACGCAAAATTTCGCATTATGACAGAAAAAAGATTTACTACAATAAAAAAATAAAAATCCCCATTTCGCCCAAATAGAATAGAATATAGTTGGTATATATTTACAGTAGTATTGAAAAAATAATTCATTGTTCTAAAAAAATGTATCGAACTACAGGATGAAAAATAAAACAATTTGTTTCATTCCATGGCTTTTTTTTATATCTTTGAGTCAGAAACTTTTCGACATTACTACGTATTTACGTTGGATTCTCAATAAAGAAAAATATTATCAACTTATATGAAAACTGCAACTTCAACATAAATTATATTTACAAAATGAATGGTTGTCACAAAAAACTATGTAATTATGTTATGATGTAATAGTTAAACAACATTGAATTAAGCGTACAGATTGAATGTGGTTCCCATAATTGTGAAAAATTATTAATACATTTTCCAAGTAGTTAACATTGCATGCATTATTACACTTATATAACAATTGTGTTGAGAATCAAAACCAAACTCGGCATGCGATGAAAACAAGTTTAAAAAAAATTATTTCAAGTAAATAAATTTATGGCTCAATATGACTATGAAATAAAACATCATTTTCAAACATAATTACCAGCTCAAATAAATCACACATTGATTTTAGTATTTGTTTAGTCAAACACTGTTTATTCCAATTAATATAATTATATAACTCTACCGGTTTCAAGGTTTTCACTTCATTATCAAGGGATCACAAATAAGATTTCTCCGTCTTGTATGTGCTGCCTTGATGATGTGAAAACCTTGAAACCGGTATGGTTATACTGTTATATTAAGTGGAATAAACAGTGTTTGCCTTAACAAATTATAATACTTTTATACATTTTTCCTTCTTAATCTTCATACACGCATTCGAATGTTTTTTAACTTCATAAACTTGAACTTTGACATTGTACATTCATCGTACACGACAATAATGAACACTGAGGTGCTAATTGTCCCATGTTTTCTTATAGCAATGAATTATTAACGCTGAACCACTGGGGAACCTTCCATTTCACCATTAAGTATATGATACAAGCGTGGTGTCGAGTTGTAGAGATTAAAATATATACATGCATACACACCAACACGCCATTTCCCTGTCGGTGTACGTAGAGAGTATAGATTATCATAAAACAACATGCCTTCTATCAGCTCTAATTGACATACTACTGCAGGTAGACGTAACTAACATGGCACGGACATAGTGGGCGTTGGTATTTGTCCATACACACTAGCTTGTTCCGACTAGAAACTTTTGGAAATGACTTGATAGGACTGTTAACTTACATTCTCAACTTCTTCCGTGGTTTAGATGTTGATCAATCAATTTATAATATGTCGAAATTTTACAAATACAAGCAACAGTGTACATGAAAAAGTTTAGTTGCTGCAAATAAATGTTTAAATCATGACAAATTTTTTGGACAAACTTTGAAATAACTAAGAATCTAATCAATAAATCTATTGGGTGTACAAATAAGTCACCGCCGTTTGACAAAAGTTGGCGCCACCAGTAAGTTATGGTTAAAATTGTCAGATGTAAAATGTCATTATCGTAAGGTTGGACATCTGTCAACAACATGACCTTGAAATATTAGTGAATTTTTATCAGTATAACATATTTTTTTGTGTTCGAAAATGTCAAGTTTTGAGCCGAATAAGCGTCATTTGCGGGAACTTTTGATTTACTTCTTCAATTTGAAGAAATCTGCAGCTGAGGCGCATCGATTGCTTGTAGAAGCATATGGTGAGGCTGCCTTAAGTGAGAGAAGTTGTCGTGAGTGGTTTCAAAAGTTTAAGAACGGTGAATTTGACATCGAAGACAAAGAACGTAGCGGAAGGCCGAAAGTGTACGAAGACGCGGAATTGGAAGTATTATTGGATCAAGATTCGTGCCAAACGCAAGAAGAACTTGCACTTACATTAGGAGTGACTCAACAAGCAATTTCACATGGGTTGAAATCATTGGGAATGATTCAAAAACAAAGAAATTGGGATTCATATGAACTGACACGGAGAAACTTTGAATGCCAATTTTCCACATGTGAAATGCTGCTTGCCAGGCATAAACGAAAGGGTTTTCTGCACCATATAGTCACTGGTGATGAAAAATGCATCCATTATGATAATCCAAAAAGGAAGAAATCATGGGGATCCCCTGGTCATGCTTCAACATCTACGGCTAAGCCAGATATTCATGGAAAAAAACTCTTGTTGTGTATTTGGTGGGATCAGCTTGGTGTCGTGTATTATGAGTTGCTCAAACCGAATGAAACCATTGCTGGGGCTGTCTACCGAACATAATTGATGAGATTGAGTTGAGCACTCGAGGAAAAGCGCGCCCACTACTACGCCAGACACGACAAAATTATTCTCCTGCATGATAATGCTAGTCCACATGTTGCGGCACCGGTCAAAACCTATTTGGAAACACTCAATTGAGAAGTTTTACCCCACCCGCTGTATTCACCAGACATTGCTCCTTCTGATTACCACTTGTTTTGATCGATGACGCATGGCCTGTCTGAGCAGCACTTCACATCATATGAAGATACCAAAAATTGAGTCGATTCGTGGATAGCCTCAAAAGATGATGATGATGACTGACGCGGTATTCGTATGCTGACAGAAAGATGGGGAAAAGTAGTGGCAAGCGATGGGTACTACTTCGAATAAAACATGAGGTTCCGTTCTTTCACAATAAATGCCCATTTTTTTATAAAAAACGGCGGAAACTTATTTGTACACCTAATAGTTTAATCTGACCACATACGTTCGTACATTATTCGGGAGAAGGAGCACGCAGTTCCTTGTGCCAAAAAATTTCAACACATTCCTGAAGGAAAGTGGTGATTTTTATTTATGTTGCAGCTTCAAATGTAAAAAAATATGTAACAAGGTGGTTCCTTGACAGAGGAAGAGTGAGGAACTTTTGGAGGTCTGGGCGTTGACATGTTAGTGAATGACTTATGAAAATGTAGAATGTATAATGATGAGTTGTTGTGCATAGTTTTGATGTAGTGGTTGAGATTATGATGCAATTAGAATTGTGTATGTTATGAGCCTGGATTTAAGTATATGTAAGGATATGAATGCAGAGTGTGAATTTTTCAGCTGTGTTTTAATATTTAGAAATATAATTAGATTTATACTTTAGTATTCCAAAAAAACTTTTTTATACTGGTATACATTTTATCACGCATACTCGCATATTTTTAAGACTTCACTCTTTTCGCTTTCAGAATTTGATTAATTTATCACTATATATGAATAAAGTGAGCAATTAATAGATACCTTTACAAGATTTGGTAAATCCCTCCAGAAGTTGAGATTTGGAATAAGTTCCAGTCCTTGAGCTCCCATTAAGAAATGTTTCACCAAGGCACCCACCAACAGATATGCCAGGACAAGCACAAAGAATATTATCAGAAGCGTTGTACCAAAAGAGTGGTGGGTGCCGATATCAGATGTACACACTGATGGAGAGTAAAATGTTAGTATCTGAAAGAAAAAATGTAATGAAATTAAAGCCATAATTATTTCAACAAGGGCCTGATCTTTTCTGTTAATCATTATGTTTTAATGAAAGACAGGTATCGTTATATTAAATGTTTTTAATAACAACTCTCTAGTATTCTCCATAGCTCAATATGGAATGTAAACATTGATAGATGTCTTCAAGATGTGGTGTTGGAGGCATATTCTGTATCCCGTGGACCGCAAGGTTAACCAACGTCTCTATCAAAGAATTGGAGATTACCGAGACTTTTGACAACATGCAGAAAAAAAATCTTAACTGCTTTGGACTTTTAAAACGAATGATGAAAGTCTGGAGAAACTGGTGATCCCACGAAGACAGTTGAGGGAATGCGAGCAGGAAGATGTTCTATGAGATGAACAAATTAAATAAAGGAGTTAACAGAATCCTCTTTAAGTGCTGCATTCAACATGGCCCAGGAAGGAAAGGATGGAGATAGGTGGTGTGCCGAGTTCGAGACATAGCAGAGGACCACGTCAGAAATGAGCATGTCATAAAGAATTGTGACGCAACTCACTAGGATAAAAATTATATCATAAATTAACTAACCTCTAAAAACAATTAACAGAAAACTATTTCAAAATGAAATAGTGTTAATATATGGCATAAAAACATATGGCATAAAAGTATATTTTACAATGACAAACCCATCAAGCAGGAGGGGTCTTACTTAGGATTACATATTGAAACATACAGCTGGTACTCACTATTTTATTCAAAAATATCTACTTTTCTAATGCAAACCTAATTTAAAGAATTCCTGCATTAAAAAAAATTACAATGGTTCTTGCACTATAATCACTTGGTATTGTAATAGAATATTTTGATGGGAAATATAATGAATCGCAGTTAATCTACATGTTATGAATGATTAGCTCCTTGAACTGCGTAAGCTATGTAAGCGGATGCTCAGTATGACATCACAAGTGAATGCTCAAATATATTTGTGGCTTTAGGAATATACAGGGTAGCATTACATTGAAAAAAGTGAAAAATCGTTCATCAAAGTGATACGTAAAAATAAAAAAATAAAAGCAGTACTTAGTTAATCTATTAATCTATATAAATAAAAATGTAAATGTTCGTATATTAAAAATCTCTTATCTGCGAAAGTTCTTCACCGATTGCTTTGAAATTTTGACAAAAGGTTTCATTCGAATACAAGCATGTTTATACATATTTTTTTTACATACAGTTGTATATAAAAAAGTATATAAAACAGACGAAATAATGGGAGCGCCCCCTGTTGAACGTGACGGCAACACACGCAATATAGATTTCAATTTATTTTCATTTTGATTTCGAATATTAAATGATTAAATAATAAATATTAAATTTTCTAATACGTGTGTTGAAACAACGCCATCTGTTTGGACGTAAAAGCAACACACACTATACTAAATATTTTATGCGCCATTTTGTATTATGTGTGCGTCGTATACAATAGCTGCTATATTTCATTTAGTTTTTAACAGTTTTTCTTATTTTTTCAGTGCAACTAGCGGTGAAATGAACTGCGACAATTGATTTTTATTTGAATTCAAATTATATCGCGAAATTGACCTCTTGGAGTGACGCGGTCATGTGCCTCAGCGTGACGGCGTGATGGTGGTATGTATTTGTGTATGTTTTATACATTTAAAGTATTAAAAGTTCTACATGTTTCTTGCAGGAGTACGGATCCCTAGCCAATGCAACTAACGTAAACTTTTGACAAACGTCACATTTGATTTTAACGAACTGCCACATTTTTGCTAATTTATAACAAGATGTATTAATTTGTCATTATTGTTAGTTTTTTGTAATTTATTTACCTAAATAACTTGCTATTTGTTAGAATCGAGCCTTATATTAAAGTCAATAAAATAATTAAAATTACTGAACATCGTTACAAGGTTGTATTGGGGCAAATTTGTCAACTGTCATAGGACTCATCCTAGAGTTTCCGAAGTACGAGGCATATCCAGAAAGTAAGTGTACTGAATTTTTGTAGGTTACAATTTTTTTTATTTAAACAAAAAAATTACGTGGTTACCGTAGTACATATGTAAGCTATTTTTCAACATAGTCGCCATTCCTCTCAATGCAGGTGGTGAAGCGGGGTATCAACTTTTTGATGCCTTCCTCGAAGTAGTTTCCCGCCAACCCCTCCTTCCACTTCTCCATCTCCTCCTTTACCTCCTCGTCGGTTGAAAACCTTTTTCCACCCATGTGCAGCTTCAGGGAGGTAAAGAGATAGTAATCTGAAGGTGCTAGGTCAGGGGAATGCGCGGGATGGTTCAGGACATCCCATTTAAACGAGGCGAGCAGTTCCTTCGTGGCGTTGGCCGTGTCTGGTCTGGCATTGTCGTGCAGCAGGCAGACTCCCTTTGTCAGCATGCCTCTCCTCTTGTTCTGAATCGCCCTCCGCAATTTTTTTAGGGTCTCACAGTATCTTGCAGAGTTGATGGTCTCCCCTTGAGGCATATATTCAATTAAAATTATGCCTTGACAGTCCCAAAACACGGATGCCATGATTTTCTTGGCTGAAATTGTGGTTTTGAACTTTTTGGCGGAGGGTGAAGAGGTGTGACGCCACTGTTGAGACTGCCTTTTGGTTTCAGGCGTGTAGTGTGCAACACAAGTTTCATCTCCAGTAACGATGGAGCGGAGAAATTCATCTCCATGGAGTTTGCAGCGCCTCAAAAACTCTTGCCCGGCCTCCGCTCGATTCAACTTGTGTTGGTCTGTCAGCTGTTTTGGGACCCACCTCGCGGACAGTTTCCGATATCCGAGAGTTTCTGTGATGGTTTCGTGTAGTAGAGATCTGGAGATTTGCGGAAACATCGCAGAAAGTTCATCCACAGTCAATCTGCGATCGTCACGGAGCGCATTTTCGATTTTTTCCACAATTTCGTCAGTCACAATTGAAGGTCTTCCGCTCCTCTGATCATCATGCACAGATGTACGATCGTTTTTAAACTCGCGACACCACTTGTACACACTCGTACGATTCATAGCTTTATCACCATATGCAGTTTTCACCTCATTATAAACCTCAACCGGAGGTTTTCCCTTCCAAACGAGATAACGGATGACGCCGCGTATTTCGCACTTGACGGGAGATTGGATTGACATTTTTCACGAAACGTGTTGTCGCGTCGACACTTTTCAACGTACTGACCTCGAACCGGTCTCGTTGCGGAGGGGAAGGGTCAGGCTACACGGAAGTGTAGCCAACATGTCGAAAATAAAATCCATCCGGTCGTGAGAGCCTCAGTACACTTACTTTCTGGATACGCCACGTATAATAACATTATTCAGAAACATCAAACCGAATATGTGATTAATTTGATCCCTTTCTTCCAGAGACGCCAAGAAATGTACTGAGGGAATCCAGCAAGCCAAAAAGTAGAATAACTGCGATGATGCGGAAGATAAATCAATTGCTACATTTTTTTTAACTGTTTTTCTTATTTTTCAGTGCAATTAGCGGTGAAATTGAGCTGTGACGATTGATTTTCAATTGAATTCAAATTATATCATGAAATGCGTTGGAATTGAATCCACCGGCTACAACGTTAACTGCTTTCTTCACGTTATGTCAAAATGACGCGTTTGCGAAAACACTGCTGTATTCGGAAGTGCCTACGGATTACACATGGAATGCGAGTAGAAAATCATTTGAATGACGCAAACGAGGAGCGCGAGTCGACGGACAACCTGGCATATTCAAAGAAACTACGATAGGCAGACTACACCGTGCATCCCAATCAAGATGAATGCTTCTTTCTCCGCATGCTGTTGGTAAATGTGCCCGGTCCAACGTATTTCCAGCAATTGAGAATTGTCAACAGCGTTACACATGCCACTTTCCGCAATGCATGTCAAGCTCTGAATTTATTGGAGAACGACCGACACTGGGATGTATGCATTACTGACGCGTGCAACACGTCACATCCAAATCAAATTCGTGCATTGTTTGCAATCATATTGACCGCCTGCTCTCATTCATGTCCAACAGAATTATGGTAAAAATATAAATCGCACATAGCTGAAGATATTTTCCGCCGAATACACGAGGAAAATTCAAATATGAACATGGATTTCTCAGCAGAAATCTACAACGAAACGTTGATAATGATTGAAGATTTGTGCTTAGAAATTGCGAACAAAGTTCTCAATCAATTGAGAATGCCATCACTGAATCGATCTGCTGCTGTTTCGTTCAATGTAGAATTGCGTCGTGAACAAAATTACAACACGGGTGATCTTTAGTCGTATGTGCAATCAAATATTCCTAAGCTAACGCTTGAGCACAAAGGCATTTACAATCAAATAATGCAAAATGTCAATAACGGGGTTGGAGAAATCTTCTTCTTAGATGCGCCAGGAGGAACTTTTAAAACGTTCCTAATTAGATTGATTCTGGCAGCAATTCGATCCCAAAATGACATAGCCTTAGCTCTTGCGTCATCCGGAATAGCTGCGACATTGCAACCAGGTGGAAGAACGGCTCATTCCGCTTTGAAATTGCCATTGAACATGTGATTCATTGAAACTCCCACGTGCAACATTTCCAAAGCATCCGGCATGGGAAAAGTATTGCAGAAATGCAAACTTATTGTTAGGGATGAATGCACAATGGCACACAAAAAATTGCTCGAGGCTCTTGATCGATCATTGCGAGATTTGTGTGAAAACTTCAGACCATTTGGGAACGCATTAATATTGCTTGCAGGAGATTTCAGATAAAAATTACCCGTAATTCCGCGATCGACACAGGCGGACGAAATAAATGCTTGCCTGAAATACTCCACTTTGTGGTGACACGTAAAGATGTTGAAATTAACTACAAATATGCGTGTCCAGCTGCAAAACGATCGATCAGCTGAGATATTCTCACATCAATTGCTGGAAATTGGGAACGGAAAGGTGCCGGTTGATATGACCTCAGGACGAATTTCATTGCCTCATAACTTCTGCAATTTAGCGACGTCAAAAGAAGAATTGGTTGAAAAAGTATTTCCCAATATTCAAATCAATTATAAGAATCCCGATTGGCTGAGTGAACGAGCTAGTCTTGCCGCCAAGAACAAAGACGTCTACGAACTTAACAATATTATTCAGTTCCTTTTTTAATGTTTCGCAATTTTATATGTTTTTGTTATAACTTTCTTCTTTTTCAGTGCAATCGATCTGCTAAAGTTCACCAAAATAATGCCTCGCGGAAGATCAAACTTAGGTCGTCGTACTCGCGGAGCGGAAGCAGTGCGACGAGTAATTGCAAATCAAACTGAGGAAGAACGGGCATCAGCGAACGGGCGAAACAGACAAAGAATGGCTCAAATACATGCCGAGGAAGCAGCAGAGTGATGTGAAGCCAGACTTGAGGATGCACGGTTGTGAGCACGGCGATCGCGTTCTGCAGCTTCAAATCTGCTTCATTCTCAAAAGAATGAACGCGACAGGCTGAGAGTGGCTGAAAGACGTCAAAAATATTGTATACCCACAAGCATTGTGAAATTAAACATATTAGAAACGTGTGTTTTCTCTTTTCTTTCTTTTCCATTTAACCAGACTGAGCCACAGCAACGCGTGGCCGGGTACAGCTAGTAATTTAATAAATAGATAGGTAGTTATGAACTTTTTGCTACGCAAGTACTGTGAGTAGTTATCGAAAACGTAATATTTGTTACCTTGACAGAATGTTTCAAATTGTATGTGTCGTTATTTTAATTTTAACTTATTTGTTGAACTTGTAGGATACCTACCTAGTAAATAAATAATTGTCAAAATAATAAGTGAATTGTTAAAACACAAATAAATTAAATTAATTATTGTTAATAATAAACATACAGGGTCAATGACCGACGTGATTGCTACACGTCAAGAACGGCGACAATGTTTACTATTTTTGTAGTACCCGCGATTTGTCTAGCCATCTCTAAATACAAATAAATAAGCTACCGCCAATTCACGTGCCAGAGTGAGACGGAGCATGTAGCGCGAACTGGTTCACTCATTTGTATAAAATACCTGCGCTCCGAGAAATAAACATATTCGTATTGTCATTCAGTCAACTGTCAAGACTTTGTTATTTATTTACCTGCTGTCCACTTATCGATTTATATCCGCATTCCTGAGTCTATATTTATTGAATATAAATCAAGATCATCATGACTTATATCAAGATAAGCAATCCGCTATATTGATGACTCTGTACGAGAAGTAACGCAGAATCAACTAAAACGAAGATAACGATGTCGATATCAAAATCATCAGCACGTCCTAATAGGACACACGCTACATTGATAACGACCATCGTTACAAACTTATTAAAAATTTATATTTTTTACATTTTTCTGGTGATCGACTTTGAATCATTACGTGATCAATCTTTTAGGCACCACTGAAATACAGGTCATTATGCTCAAAGAGAATTGACAATTGGTATTTCTAAATGTGTTGAATAAATAACTATCGAAAGCCTTATATTTTTTTAAGATTTACCAAAGTATACATCGCAATTAGAAAAACAAATCTATATTTTTGAAACAGAAAGCTGTGAATTATATCCTTGAAAAATTACCTAATTTATGAAAAAGCGATCCAACAATGTGCATTTTTGTAACTAACTAACTGAAAGAGACTAGAACCCTTTGTAAATAAAATTGGGTACCAATGGGAATCAAACCTAATAACCTTACCAACTAGTCCATGGAGGTAAATAGATTTTAAATATATGAGCATAAAACATAGTGATTGTTGGTAAAGAAAAATTATTCAACAATTATTGTATAAGAAATTAATTTCTTGAAAAATCAGATAACATTAATTATATAAATAGGCCAAAACCCATACGATGGTTGTCGTCGAAGAAAGAATACGAGAATTGAATTTTGAATACAAGAGATCGAGAGAGGAATACTTGGAAAGTAATTCGAAATTTGAATCTCGGTGGGTCCGTGATAACTGAACGAATTTTAGATACCTAGCTAACAATTTTTGAACCGGTGTAAAAGGGGACGATGTATAAATGATATATATAAACAAATTCTACATTTATGAATATATATTTTCATAAATGTAGAATTTGTTTTACTTCCGTGAATATTTCACGGATTGCAACTAGTTAATTATATTATAATAGGAGAGTTGTCACAATCACATAAAAATATCAATCTTTATTGAAAAATTATGCTACGATTTTCGTAAGTAGATTTATAAAATTATACTGTTATATATTATGAACCATGGCATACTTAAATATCTCCATAAATAAGAAAAAAAAATATTTTTTAATTTTCTATTCTCAAGGTGGGATCAAAACACAAAAAATCTAACAGCTAAACATTATACTGATTTTTCACATCAACTGTGTAAATAATCAATGTAAGCAATTCTGCAACAGATGTCTTTTACATCAAGACTATACAATATAAAAATCACATTTTTTTAAAACTTGTGGCATTGTGCAAAAAATCAACCCTAAGAAGATTTTATTTATTTAATTAACGACACAACAGTGTCTTTATATACAAATGAACATGTGACAGGTTTATAACACATTATGTCTAATGACATGAAATAGAGCGATCACATTACAAATATAGTAAAAATAACTAATATGCCTCTACATACATACATATCATCACTAAACATACCTTGCGAAGTAAACAAAAAGAAAATATCTCCAAACTTTTCTGTACAATCACACAACTTTACCCTCCTCCGCATGCAAACTGTTCACTTTACCTTCTTTCAAAATCTGGTCCATTTAATCCCTAATACACTTCTCTACATTATAAACAAAGCCATTGGTCGGTTGACATGAAAAATATTTTTGTTGGTCTATAAGACTTTTGTTGGTCTATTAGACCTTTGTTAGAATTTTATTACCAAATATGATATTGTTATATTATTAAAGGACATTGAACTTCTTGAAAAGGTTCAAAGATGAGCAACAAAAATTCCAAGATGTTTGACTAATCTGACTTACGAAGATACTGATTTATTGAAATTCCACAATAATCCAAGAAAACATTGTTTTGCTAACCGAGTTGTGGAATATTTGATCAAATTCCCCATTAGTCATCGTTTCTCAATCTGTGGGTTGCAACCACTAGAGGTGTCCCGGTGAAATATCAAGGTCACGAAAATAAAAATACCTTATGTATACAAAAGTCAAATAACACACTGTGTGAGAAAAATAAACACTTTTATTTTTTTTTAATTCCAAAATTGACCCTCTATCTCCCACTCCATTTCTTTTCTAATTAGCGTGTAATTAGCATATGAACATGTCACACTCACATAGGTTAAATACGGTATAAGCGATAAGTTCAAACTAGTAAGATGCAAGTGTTTGTACACACGAAATCTAACTAGTGCTTTATTGCATCCTTCACATCGCTCCATGTTGCTCGTATGCATACTTGTGACAAGTTAAAACTGTTTACCTGTTCTTTAATGGTATAAAACAGTAGATATCTAACTAGCACTTTATTGCAGCCTTCACATCGCTGCTTGTCGCTCGTTTACATACTCGTGGCAAGTTAAAATTGTTTAGCTATCATTTAATGGTGTAAAACCGTAGACATGCTTACTTGATACGCCTTGTGCAAGTACACTTTTTATAGGGGCATATACACATACATGAGCTAGATGTAACTGTTTTTAAAGGAGGGTCAGTCTTAATTATTTTATCTTATGGAAGTTAGCAAGGCTAAAAAGGTTAAGAAACAATGGTGTAGTAAGTGCTGTGACATTAATCCAATTAAAAACCGTCTGGACAAGTTCCTACATACAAACACAAAAATGCTGTTTCAGTGGTTTTTTGTTTGCTTTGTTTATATTTTTTTTCTTTATACAAATAACAGTTAAACTTGATAAAGATCTATAATGATAATAATAATAAATAAATGACATGAAATATAAATGGATAAAAATAATTACCGTAGCTTTTGCATCGGAGTTTGTGATTGTCAGTTTGGTACCTCCAACAACACACACCAGTTCTATTATTGTCTGGCTGAAAAGAGAATGACAACAGCTTTTAACATTACGTAAGACTTAAAAAAACAGTTACTAAGTATACATTTTGTAATTATGTTTAAAATAAAGTCTGAAAAATACTTACAGATCCTTTTGAAAAGTATATACTAAGGATGTTGTCACTTGGTTCGTAACAAATTGAGCATCTTCAACTTTCCCAAGATCGACATACTTATCATCATCAGGCGTAGTGCTATATGAAGTTTCGTTTATTTTTGTCATCTGTACAGTTCTTTTGCATACCTAAAATTGCATTGTCATTCTTATACATTTTTTTCTGAACTTTCATAAAAAATTCTAAAATTAATAGAATAAATTCTCGAATCAAAAATAAAATATGTATTTAAACCAATTTACTTCCATAAAAGTAACATTAAATATATTATCATAGCCAAAAATTGAAACGTAATAATAGTAACAGAAACTAGTGGTGAAATATTTTCCATATTTACCGATGTGGATTTACAGTGATTGGTGGTATCGTTCATTGGTAAATTGTCATTTTTGCACGGATGAAAATAAAAAAAGATCATACGCCAAATTGTATTATTTCCAGTAGTAGAAGTTTCCGCAAAAGAGGTGCTATAAAAATTGTCTTTCAAACTCGTCAGGTCTATAGCAGTGCCATTATCATATTCACACCTGCAAGGTCCTGTTTTAACACATTTACTCGAAGAAGCCGAAACCGATATTAAAAATATACTAAAGAAAAGTATTGAAAATAAAGAAAGCTTGACATTCATAAAAGTCGCCATCGCTGACATTCAATCTAATCTCTGACGGATTCGTATTTTTGATGACACCATAGAACAACTTGTCAACTTGAACCATTGACAATGAATAAGTCTTGTGCCCAGAAATAATACGAACTTGTGCCTCTATGGGCCAGTCCCTCCATTTTTATTGTGAGTGCTCTTTCTCTCCCACCTATATTCAAAGCAAAGCAAAAACTTCATGAGTGATATTAATTGTCAATACGCCAACAATATAGTACAATCGAAGGGATAAGCAGATATTTATTTAGTCATTATATTGCAAATAATGACTAGTCAATTATTTTTAATGCTTCTCATACTCTTGGTCTCGATTACTATTATATGAAAACGGTATATTTTTCTCTCGAGCTATGATTCTCTAGCCGAGGTAGGCAGAGATGATAGAGTACCAGACTTTCCTATCACACCAAATACATCTTTGGTCTGTCCTACATCTATTCACCACATAATTTATCCATTTCCTATTTTCAAAATATCATTCACTTGATACAACCATAAATACTTAGTTGGGCTCAACCACCCCTTCCATTTATATTTGCTCTAAATATTTATTTTGTTAGTTTTCTTCATTCACTCGTTTGACACGCCAAACTCATATCCGAGTACTCTTCATCTCACTTAATACGTCAGTTTAAAGTTTATGTCCATCCGTAATCACTTCATTTCGTATTCTGCCATGCATAGCCCTCTCATATATTCTTCTCAGTATAAGTATTTATAAATATTTTTTCTTCCTTTCACTCTTTTTCTACATCACGTTTCATTTACATACATCTAAGTTGGCGCTAAAATATTATTGTGGACTATCATCTTAGCAGGTTTTGACAGTGTCCGGTGTCAGGACTTGGGTACGGTCGACCAATTAGTTTATTGCAGTTAAAAATAACCATTAAAAATAGTGAACCGGGAGAATCAAACAAAGGAGAAGAGCTTCTATTGTAACATGGCTCAGTGTCAGATTTCTCTTCCCTTTTTTCAAAAGAATGCAGAACGTTTGTCTTTGTAAAGATCTGTAATTGGTGTTCCGTCTTACGATCTGTTTTATTGCAGTCACAGATAACTATTGTTACTAAGAAAAGAAAATAAAACTTTGCGCAAGATATATTTCGAGGGCGAAGGCGCTTTTATGATCGCGATTGTTAGGCGAGAAGAAAGGGTCAAAAATTTCTCTTCTCCTTTCTAAAGAAATACGTCGCGCTTAATTTATTACGGACATAGTTAAATATTGAATCAACGGGTGAGAAGACATAAAACACTCACTCGAAAAACATTTCAAAAGAAGTAACTATTGTCCCTTAAGCAATTTAAGTGTCGCCTTTAGGGTTACCGGATGTTATACAAAAAGGATTCTCGACTTAATTACGCTGTGAAAGTTTAAATAGACTATTCATTGGCAAAATAACGTTCGGCCGGACGAAAAGATTTATGATTTTTTTAACGGTCGCGAGGGACTTTCTATAGAGTTCCAAAATGGCGGAGCTTGGCTGAGATCGCTTAAATTAAGGGACCGCGATCTTCCCACTTTCATTCTCGCCACGAAGTTGTCTAGCCATCATCATTTTCGTCTTAACGCGGTTCGCGAACTTGAACAAGCTTTTCTCACATTTGATTGTTCGTTCTTAATTTGATACAATTTGTCCGGTAAATTCTGGATAATCTACAAACGGGGATCTTGTTTCATCTCAGTCTTTTGATTGAGCAGATTCTGGACTGTTGTCCAACGACGATCTCGAGTTAGGCGTACAACTCATTCGCGGATCAAAGTTAACTGATTCTATCAGCAATATCGAGTGCGCGCCAGATTCTGGCGTCTTCAAGACTGGACCGAGTCGTGTGACTGTATTACGGCACGAATTGACGGTCACCAATCATACTGAGGGAATTTCTTCACATCAACGGGCCTGTAGTAACAGTATAAGGTCAGAGGGCCATATACGAGTCGACCTGGTCATACACTTGAAGCGGACCTGGGATAATACATTGTGTCTTGTATTGGAGTAAGATCAACCTTAATTATCCTCTTTTGCTTGTCATTTTATGGTGATATTTGAGTATTCTAGAGATTGGCGATATCTAATCTTTGAGAATTGCACAATCCCGCAACGGACTGTTGTGAGATTACCCCTGATAATAAATTGCTTTGACTGCCTGTCCATCTGAAAGGCTAGCGGAGTAGCAGAGAGTAATCTGCCCATTTGATTTTCCTGACGGAGTATCAGCTCGTCAGGATTAAATATATAACCAATTAACAGCAACTATGTGTTTCATTATGTATTTATACCTACCCAAGCACTGACGAATGCCTACCTCTTCCCACGACATCTTGAGATCTTATTGAGCCTTGTTTTACCTATACTGAGCTACCGGAGTAAGAGTCATACATTGTAACATCCAGGCTTTTAGTAATCCAACAGAATTAATTAATTAAAGGGTCGAAAGTTTGAAACCGGTTCAAGTACCTGTGTTTAGTGTCCCATTTACTTTCTTCCCTTCGCTACACGGCATTCAGAACTCTTCCAATATCTGAAAAAATACTACCCAAATAACAAAATTCTTTAACTTGCTCTAATATTTCATTGCTCACTAATATATTGCATAAACATTTCCTTTCACACTTTTCTATAACTATGATTTAAAATTTCATTCCATACTCATTCCCAGATCATTCTCTTCGCATCTCTCATAAATTTTATTTCTTAAATTCTGTAATTCGTCCTCATTATCTGATAACACTATTTGTCATTAGCAAACAGCAGCCTGCATACATTTCCATTCGACACTTGTTTGCCACCCTGTCACCTCTGTAGTTATTTTGCACAGAAATGTATATTAATATTAACAACCGGGGAACATAGCATATCATTGTTTTACCCCTTTGATAATATTAAACCACTCGGTCAAGGCACCGTTTACTCTAATGCAGAGGTTCCCAACCCCGTGCCCGCGGGCACCATGGCGCCCGCGGAACGATTCGTATGTGCCCGCCACTATTCGACAGAGACAGAATTTTTTCATAAACATTAATTAAAAATGTGAATTATTTTTATTTATTTGTTCGAGTTTTAATTTTTTTGAGTGCCTAGGTTTATTAAATACGTTCGTATGTTTGCGATATTGTATGTATGAGTGGTTCCTTTGCTGACAGTACTTGTCGCAACTTGTCTAGCGGCGAGCCAGACTGCACTCTTCACGCTAGCCTGGAACGGGGAGTGCTATTTGCACATCACTCCTTGTACACGCAGAAAACCCGAAGTGAACGAACGCCACGAACTGAGCCGATGAACGCCGAAGGCACCAAAACACATGGCACATGACTCTGACAGCTCTGTCTGTCAGTAAAAGCAATAAGCATGGCCCCGATAGCCAAACTGACAGTAGTCACGGGCTCGTACCGTCCCGATTGCTTCGGCGATCATCGGCTCACTTCGGGTTTTCGGCGTGTACAAGGAGTGATGTGCAAATAGCATTCCCCGCCTGGAACCGCGTTGTTGTCATTGTGATTGCGATTGCTGCCCCGTTCGGGTCGCGACAGTTAGCTAGGAGACATCTTCGTCTGACGAAACACGAATTAGGAGTTTTCATATTCCTTCTGAAAATGTTTAACGGGCTAAAAGCGAGGTGCGTAATCTATTATATTAATAAGCGATAATTTATTATGATTGTGGTGATAGTTATAGTCCTTGTTATAATACATTTATGCATATAATGTAGAACAGACGTGCGCTATAACATTGATATTATATTGTAGTTCAATTACTATTTATTTTTTATTTTTTTAGTCCTAAAATAAGTGGACCGAGTAAAAGACAACGAACTATAATTTTAACACTGACTGGGAGGAATCATATTGTTTCGTTAATTTGAAAAATAAATGCGTTTGTTTGTTGTGTGGTAGTAGTATTGCAGTGCCGAAAAAAACTAATGTTGAACGACACTTTCAGACAATTCATGTCACTTTTGATGTGAATTATCCACTTAAATCTGAAGTCGAAAGAAAAAAATATGACAACTAAAATCAAGTCTAAAAAGGCCACCATTGCTTCTTTCAAAATTTCTCACATGCTAGCAAAAAAGAAAAAACCTTTCATTGATGGTGAGTTGTTTAAAGAACTATTTTTGACTGGTGCCGATTGTTTGTTTGATGGATTTTCTAACAAACGTGGGATTGTCTCAGCAATACAAGACTTACAGTTGTCAAATAACACCGTCACAAGAAGAATACATGCAATTTCAACAGACATACAAACTCAGTTAAAGACTGACTTGGAAATATGTGACTGGTTCTCGCTACAATTTGGCGAGTCAACAGATATATCAGACACCGCACAGTTAGCAGTTATGGTGAGAATGGTATTTAGTAACTTCACAGTTAAAGAAGATATGTTGCAAATATTACCTATGAAAGGACAGACAAGGGGTGAAGATATTTATAATACATTCAGAACATACGCCAAGTCAATAAATATGCCTTTGCACAAGCTGTCTGCGATAACCACCGATGGGGCACCAGCAATGGTAGGTAAAAACAAAGGATTTAATGCCCTCTGCAAGAAGGATGAATCATTTTCAAACTTTATGTCCTACCACTGTATTATCCACCAGGAAGCTATGTGTTGTAAAATATTGACATTTGAACACGTTATGAAAATAGTTACAAAAATAATCAATTCTATTCGAGCAGCTCCTTTGCAACACCGACTTTTCAAGGCCCTGTTAGAAGATACTGAAGATAAAGGACATGATCTTATTCTGCATACTGAAGTACGTTGGCTCAGTAAAGGAAAGGTTCTTACAAGATTTGTGAGTTTAATTGAAGAAATAAAAACATTTATAAACGATAAAAAGAAAAATTATGATGAACTAGCTGACTCTCGCTGGCTGATTGATTTGGGATTTCTCACAGACATCATGGAAAAATTGAATTCTTTAAATTTGGAGTTGCAGGGGAAAGACAAAAACATAGCTGAAATGATAAGCTCTGTAAAGTCATTTAAAGCTAAATTGGATTTGTTGATATCACATCTGCAGATCAATTCTCTCGTGCATTTCCCACATATGAAGAACATGCTAGGTAACAATGAATTAAACGGGTCATTATTTATTAAGCATCTTCAAGTGTTAAAAAAAACAGTTTGAAGAGAGATTTTTGCAGTTTACACATATCGAGCCAATTGTTTCCTTCTGTATCAATCTTTTTGCTTGCCAAATAAATGTAATGGAAATGGCCGCATGTATTGCAGATTTTGTTCAAGGTAAGAAGAACTAGAGTTAGAAATTTTGGACCTTAAGAATGATATTTTGTCAAAATCCTTAATATCAGAGGACTTTTGGAATACAGTGGACAGAGAAACGTTCCCATTTTTTAAAAAAGCGGCATATAAAATTGAATCATTTTTCGGTTCGACATATTTATGCGAATCATTGTTTTCAAACATGAACTTAATAAAATCAAGATATACTCATAGATCTCGACTCACCGATGAGCATCTTTATGATTGTTTGCTAACAGGATTACCGTCATACTCTCCTAATTATGAGGCACTGGTCAATGATATGCAATGCCAAAGATCACATTGACATATTGATATAATATTTTTTTATAAAATGTTTTCTTTGTATTAGTGTTTTTTGTTTACGTTTTGTAAATACATTTCTCTGTGTGTATGCAATTTGAATAATAATTTTATTATTTTGAAACATTTTTGTTTATTATTTATTAATAAATTATGAATATAAGAAAATAAATTATGGGAAAATGAGAAGTTATGGAAGGAGTTTGTCGATTAAAAATAGGTGGTGCCCGCCACCCTACCGATATTTTAGAATGTGCTCTAGAGTACAAAAAGGTTGGGAACCCCTGCTCTAATGTATGCTTTACTTTTGGCATATAATTATGAAATACATATCACACGTCGTGTACCCTGCTGGTTAGACAGAGAAAACAGATCTTCAAACATTTCAATACAATCACATCACTTTAACCTCCTCCAAATTCATACATCTCATCTAAATAACTGATAATTATTACTTATACTAACAACTACTGAATTAATTTATTGAATTATTTTTTTTTATGTTCTTCTTTTCTTCAGGATGATGAATCTCATCACGACGGGCGACTAGCAGACATATAACGTCCATAGGCGCATCAACATGTTTATCTATTAGAGTGAACGGTACCTTGACTGAGTGGTTTAATATTACAAAAAGGGTAAGAGGAAATTGAAGAAAGGAAGAGTTACGAGAGTTATCGAACAGCGTGTAGCAATATAAAACAAAGTCAATGGAGCAATAAAACATATATACTTGAACCGGACAGTATCAAAACCTACCACACAAACCTTATTGATATTCAGCTCAAAATATTATAGTAATGCGGATAGTCAATGACACTGAAGTCAATTATTTTTGGTATGACTTCAGGTTATTACAAACCTGCTGCCTCCTGATCTACGATACCTTAATGAGGGAATATCAGAAAGTGTGTCAATAAGAAACATGAATACTCATGTATATTTCATGCCGTCTTCCGACTCGTCTTAAATACTAATGACCTTTCTGTGCGCTAAAAAATAGCTGACAACTCGATTACGTGGGATTATCCTTTAATGGGTCATTTTATTTTCAACATATCATAAGGCATAAAAAACATTCATTTTCGGATTATGCAATTATAGCCATAACAAATTTCGCCTCCCGTCGCTAATAAATCATGTTCCAATATAAATTTAATTTAAAGCATTGTGGTATCGTTAACTAATAGACTACTTCTTTTCTTCTCGGCCATAGACTACATAATTGTCACATCGTCTTGACGTTTGTTTCAGAGATAATACATATTTATTTGACAGCTCGTTAATTTAAGGTTAATTTTGCAATTTATACTAAAATTTAAGTTACCTGTGATTAATATATTGTCCTTCATTAAAAAAACATTTGTAGCCATTAGTGTGACTTATTAATTTGACATGTCTGATTACGATAAGAGGAAAAAGAAATATTATACTTCACCGAAGGTAATTAAATTCAAATTCAACACTTTTTAATGTTGGAAAATATAATATATCTCCATCTTTATTCACCCATTTCAAGATGTAATCATTACAAACTTAGTCAATCCATGTGACTCTCGACGTTTTTCGATATCACCATCTTTCAAGTTCGGTCCGGTTCACCTGTTTGGTCCCCTGAAAGCAGCCCTACTAGGATGAAGACAACAGTGCATTCGTGGATCGCAGCTCAGCCTAAAACATTTTTTTAATGAGGGAATACGTAAGCTTGTTGACAGGCGGAAAGTGTATTGAAAATCAAGGAGATTATCTCGAAAAATTATGTATTTGTCTTTTCTAAAAGTTGATTAAAATAAATTTACAGCCAGAGTGTGAATAATTTTTGACTCACCCTCGTATATCAAGAGGTACCCTTGTATATGCTTTGCTTTTACTTAAGTTAATACCTTTTATCTTTGATATAATCTTTCTCAAACCCCCTTTAATTATAAGCTGTATTAAGCCTCTACTTGGTGTATACTCCTTCATATAAAGGAGTTCACAGCCATTATTCAAGAAGAAGAAGAAGTCTCCACAGTAATATTTACAGACTGTAAATTATTTGCAACTTTATCCAATGCTTCCTTAGGCTTCAAAATTAACATTGAAAAGAACAGGGGAAATAATGCACCTTTGTCAAACTCGACAACATATTTCTACATCAGGCGTCAATCTATCTTAACTACAGATTTCCTATGCCAATAAAGGCTACGATAATTCTTAGATCTTTTGTATCTAGACCCTTGTCAATAAAAAAATCTAATTATTAGATCTTTTATATCTTCTTAAACTTTTTTCATTCACGACCCCATTTATGATTGCGAGTTTCCTGGCGACCCCATATAAATATAAAAGAAAGATAAATAAATATTTTTTGATGATTTATTTATTAGGTAACAATATACATATACATATGAAAATATATAGTTTTAGAATTCGTTTAGAAACATACAAAAATCTAAAATTAAAAATTGTACAAAAAGTTGTAAAATTGTATTTATTTTAGTTACAAAAATTATATGCCCTATTTTTCATCAAAATTGCATTTTTTGCAATAACATAAATAAAAGGGAATTCTGACCGTCTTAGTTCGCTCGAATATATTCGAACGCAGTCGTTGAGTGGTAAGTATTAAATTAAAATTGATTTAAAACCAATATTTTTTTAAATGAAAAAATGATTTAAAACCAATAATTTTGCCCGTCATCGCTCTTGCACCATCTGTGCATATTCCACAGCAATTTTTCCATTCTAAACCTTCAGTTTTTAAAAATTCGTCAACTTTACAATATATGTCTTTCCCTATAGTATGGTCTTTCATAGGACGACAAAATAACAATTCTTCCTCCACGCTTTCTTTATAAACGTACCTGACATATACTAACAACTGAGCCAATTTAGTAATATCAGTTGTTTCGTCCAACTGAATTGAAAATTTTGGGCTTTCTTTAATTCTTGTAATAAGTTGCACTAATTGGTCCTTGTTAATATCAGAAATTCTATTCAAGACAGTGTCGTTCGACAAAGGAATTTTTCGAATATCATCGCCATATTTACTTCTATGTAGTATTTCTACCATTTTAATAGCAGCATGTAATACAAGATCTTCTCCAATGGTGAACGGCTTTTTATTTTTAGCAATACAGTTTGAAACTTCATATGACGCTAGTAAATATTTTTCATTAACGGTCATAAATTTTTCAAAGGATTTTTTTTCTTTATTTAAAGATTTATACAGTCTTTCAAAATATTCTTTTGGTTTATTGACATACGAAACATGCTTTGATTCAAGATGTCTTTTTAATTTTGATGGTTTCATACTCTCCGGAGCCAATAATTCATCGCAGATCAAACAAAGAAGTTGTTCATAACCCTTACAATTTTGAAATGTAAAGCCAAATTGAAGAAAAGACTCATCATATTTTCTTTTTCGCACATTAGATGCCTGTTTTTCAATACTTTGTCCTGCCTGAGGAGAGTTTGTAGCATTATCATCTGCGTCATTACCATTCTTATTTAAGTTCAGTCATTTATCCATGGCCAAAAATTATTTTGATCCTAAAATCCGATAAATATAACATATAAAAAAATAATAATATATAAAATATAAATATATAATCATATATAAAATGTAAAAAAATAAACATATTGCATATAATAATTGATTAATTAATTACCGAATAAATAAAAAAAACTAAAATCTCGTTACGGTGGAGCACTGACAATTGACTACACTAGAAGAGCGTCAATACTACACTAGTTCACATTACAGTCAGTGTTATTGAATCATTGTCTCGCTGCACGTGTGCTCGCGCATTCCAACCTTTGTTTGTGTGCAGGTGTGTGAGTGTGACTCTGCACAAATACACATCTAGATGTTATAAAATCGTGTATTTAAATATTTGACATTAAAATCTCTCACGACCCCAGAATTTTGCTACGCGACCCCATTTTGGGTCGTGACCCATAGTTTAAGAAGGCCTGATCTAGACCCTTGTCAATAAAAAAATCCATCAAGTTCATATTTATGTCAACACTTTTCTCCGAGAATTTGAATCTAACAAAAAGTTTATCTTTTGGCATATCCATTTCTAAAAATAAACTGCAGCCTACTTGTGCTTTCTTCACATTGTTCTTATATCCTACCATGAATGAATTTTAAGATTTTTTTCCATATCAAAGCTGTTTGACCAAAATTAAATGTTTTGACCAAATAAATCTATATAACATGAGATGAAGGGGCAGGTGTGTTTTCATAGTGAAACTACGTCACTGTTTTTCAAGAGATGAGATCATTTTCTCCTCTCTGCATCTCTTTAGTCTCCTCAAAACTCCTAGGAAATTTGTTGTTCACTGTCTGCTTTGAGGTCTTTCTCCTGTTGTGTCAGGAGGTATGAAATAAATATTGCCAATTTTTAATGGCAATGTCTTCTTCCAACTCTCACAACAGTCAAAGGAAGATTTTTATCGATTGCAGTGCATACATGTTCTGATTGATGCAGACCTGACAGGATGGAGATCACTTTCATCTGAATCATGGCCATCTTTGAATCATCAAAACCACTTTTTAATTTGTGTCTCTCACATAGATTTATCCTTAAAAGTCTTCCTAAGTAAGTTGGATATAAATGTGTTACATATGTTATTAGTCAACTGAATAACAACAGGGTTATTTATGCTTGAAACGTATGCGCACTGACATCCTCTCCGATAGGCCCCCAAATTTCTTTGCAATGGGTAAAACCACTTGGAGACAAATTACCATTGGCCAGATAAATACTGGACATACATTGAATATGCGAAAATGATCCAATCCATAAAACACTTTGTTTTACTTATTTGAAATATAAAATGAGCATACATATGCACCTCATACTTTTATATGCAAAAATATCAAGGTCAGGGTAATTTATATTATATAGTTAAATTTGTACTTCAAAGAAATTTTTCCATACAAATTAGCAATATGTTTGTTTCCCTTAACACGTTCGCTGCTAAAGACGCCCCTGGGGCGTCAACAAATTTTTTGTAGAGACGCTGATGACGCCCGTTGCGCGTCATTCGATTCTCTTTGTTTGTATGGTACCGAATATTTTAAGATTTTAAGGTTTCCGTAAGATTTTAAGGTTTCGAAAATACCGTAAGATTTTAAGGTTTCGAAAATATGATTTTTTTCAGTACCTCTGCACTATTCTATAAATACATATCGCAGTGAATGTGTTAATATCTCAAAACAGGTAAAAAGTTAATTGGAACCATTTTTCACAAACATACATCCATATAATAATGTCCAAAAATCGGTCAAATTAAATATTTATTTTGATCCATGCTTTTTTATTGTTTAAACCAGTCACAGAGCAAAGGAAAGGCTAAAAAGTTAAATCTTATGAAAAATTCCAAAGATTTGACCACTCATATCAACACTTGAACTGGTTGAGAGAGGAACTTACTGTATGCTCAAAGTAACCTTTAATTTTGTTATATTACAGGAAAAAGATCCAGTGATGCGTCGTCCAGTGATTCTTGCAAAGAGTGACAGAGATGTAGAGAGGGAAAAAGATAGACAACAAAGAGAAAAGGTGACTGTGGTGGAAAAAGAAAAGCAACCCGTTATTTTAATCAAAACAAGGGAACAGTCTGCTGCCAAAGATTCTGAAAATAGACCACAGAGTCCTAAAAAATCTAGCGAAACAGATGTCGAAATAGAAACTCAAATAATACACCCTACAAAAATAGCCCAAAATGAGAACAAAGAGAAGAAAAAACTACCAGGTATTTTAATCTTCGTGCTTTCAGTAGTACTCATAGGTATATTTCAAATATTTGGACAAATTGTCACATAATATTCTATTAAGTAAACTAAAATCTTTAGGAATAGTCAGCCTGCTCTTAGACTGGATCGAAAGCTACATTAAAAATCGAACACTTACCGTCAAAATCGATGATTGTCTTTCATATCCCTTTACAGCTACTAGCGGTGTACCCCAAGGATCGCATTTAGGAGCAATATTATTTCTGTTATTCATTAATAATATGGTTGACAAACTTAGTGATGTAAAGATTTTACTTTTTGCTGATGATTTAAAAATGTTCAAAGTAATTCTGCCGATTACCTCAAATTACAAGAAAATTTAAATAAATTACAACAATGGTGTACCACCCAAAAACTGCACTTGAACCTGAGTAAATGTGAATCCATTAGTTTTTATAGAAATAAAAATCCAATTCATTATGAGTATTCGCTAAATCAATATACATTAAAACATATATCTTCTATAAGAGACCTAGGAATTATATTTGATGAAAAACTTTCATTTATAGAACACGTGAACAAAATCACTCAGGAGAGTTTAAAAATCTTGGGATTTGTACTAAGAACTGCCCAGCATTTTTCGGTTATCTGAACATTAAAATTTCTGTACTGCTCTTTGGTACGTAGCCGCCTTGACTTCAACTCATCAATATGGTCTCCTCATTACGCCGCCCATGCACAAATCTTAGAACGAGTACAAAACAAATTTCAAAGATTCATTAATTTTAAACTAGAACTACCACATGAACAAAGAAATTATCCCTACTTGTTAAATGCAATGAAACTTTGTGACAGAAGAAAAACAGCCGATGTAGTACTACTATACAAAATCATTCACTCGGTGATCGATGCGCCTCACTCGCAAGCATTTCATTTCGTATTCTCGCTAGATCCACAAGACAGCACAATCCCTTTTATACTAAAAATTGCTACACTAATTATAAAATTAACTCCTTTATAATTCGTATCCAAAGACTTTTGCAACAATTTAGATATTTTTAATATAAGTATATATAGTATTCGTCAGTATATCACAACAATGTTTAGAAACAGCTACTATTATGTTTAGAAATAGCTCACATTATTCATTAACAGCATATCTGCGTGTTTTGAGGTATTGAAATATTTGATCTTTGCAGAAAACATATTTAGTAGGGTTAAAAGTGTGAATGACTGTAACACAAGTGACAATTTTACAAGCAATTACTAATTTCATATTGAACTGATCAGTCTCTCCAGTTAGTGCCAAAATTATATAATACAAAGAAAGGATAATATTATATTTGGTAACAGTTACACATATAATAGAAATTATCATGGAAGCTTCATTGAAGCTCATGAGGCAAGGAAGGAGATTAATACTGAAGAAAATTTCAAATCGATTTTCAAAAGTCAAAGGAAAATTATACCTAATATTGTGTATCATAATTATGAGTTTAGAAGCGATGTGAACATTTTATGTCACCGCAGTAACAACATTTCTAAAGAAATAAAATAATTTTATTTTTTAGAAATCAACCCACTGGTCTCTCCGCCTCCAATGTCTCACCCCTTGAAACTAATTGATGAGTCTTATGAGTTTATCCCAACTGTGGCTGATTATCTTCAAGACAGCAATACAGGATTTTTAGTTGTTGGCGTAATTGGTAGGAATGATATTTTTTATTATTTCTTCTTAATTTTGGTCTTATTAGAGCAATTGTTCTTAGACTTTAAATAAATAATAAATAAATTTGGTTTTATTAATAGCAACATAGAATGTACATATACCAGGTCTGTAAATATGAAACAGGATTTTTTTATAGAAAATACATATTTATTGTATGAAAATTGTAAAAAATATTTTATTCAAAGTATTGCCCATCGCTAGCTATACATATTTCCCATCTCTCTGGCAATTTGTGGATGGCCACGCCAAAAAACTGTTGCTCTTTTGAGGCAAACCAATCATCAAGCCATTTTCGTAAGAAGTGAAGCGCTGCTCAGCAAGTGCGTGTCCCATCGATGCAAATAAGTAGTAATCGGATGGAGCCAAGTCTGGTGAGGAAGCCGCATGCGAAAGTATTTGCCAACTAAATGTTTCAATCGTTTCCTTGACCGGTTTTGTTGTGTGGGATGGTGCATTATCATGAAGCAAAATCACTTTGTGTTGCCTCTTTTGATATTCTGGTTGTTTTTCACGCAATGCTAGGTTCAACTCCATCATCTGTTGTCGGTAGCGTTCAGTATTAACGGTTTCGCCAAGTTTTAGCTGCTCATAATAGATAACACCCTTCTGATCCCACGAAACACAGAGCATTGTCTTCCGTCCATAGCGATTTGGCCTTGCAGTCGATGTCGCTGGTTTGCTTGGAGTTACCCATGATCTTTTACGCTTAGGATTCTCGAAGTATATCCATTTTTCATCGCCAGTCACAATTTGATGGAGAAATGATTTTCTTGTGTACCTGGCGAGCAGCATTTCGCAAGTTTTTAGGTTTTCCTGCTGTCTTTTTCGGTTTTCATTCAGTTCATGCGGAACCCATTTTCCCACCTTCTGGATCTTTTCCATGGCTTTCAAATGTATGGAGACGGCTTCTCGAGTCACATTAATCCGCGATCCGCGAGTTGTTGTTGCGTTAATTGATCCGCAAGTTGTTGTTGTGTTTGAGCGTCATCCTCATCCAACAATGCTTGCAATTCGGCGACTTCAAACTTTCTCAGTGGTCTTCCATGTTCTTCGTTTCTCACGTCAAAATCGCCACTTTTGAATTTTTTAAACCACTCAAAGCGCTGTGATTTACCAAGAGCATGCTCACCGTAAGCTTCGACAAGCATTCGATGCGATTCTGCAGGAGTTTTAGTCAAATGGTAACAGAAAATCAATGCTGTCTACAAATCGTAGTTTTCAGGCACAAAAACAGACATGTTCAACGCTATGAAAACATATGTAGTTGTATTCAACTTGTATTGTTGTGAGTCAAAAGTCTTTGCAAATGTAAACACAAGAAAAAGGTGCCAATTACGCGGTTTGAAAGTCACTACATTGACAACTAGAGCCACCTATGAGCAAATTCCGGTTTCATATTTACAGACTGATATATCCTGAAATTACGCATATACGTAAAGGCATTGGGAAAAATACATTTAAGGGAGAAGTCATCAAACGGCCTGGACTCATCTCAAAACATCCTCCCAATTGAGATACACTCTCACTAATAGAGAGTGAACTCAGCCGCAAGAATGTCAGCTGTTTTTCAATCCATTTTTTTTTTGTTAAAATTGTAAATTGTATTTTTTTTTATTTTACTGTCCACAATACGATGATCACAGTAAAATTTAAATTCTTAAAATATAATCACTGCTGAAAAGTAGCTTCTTGTTTTTATATTTAACAGGTACTCAAGGTGTTGGAAAATCCACAATCCTGAATATACTGGCACATGATAATGACATGACACATATATCAGAAAAAATATTGAAATCCCATATAGAAGAAAATACCCATATAGAATCAGAAAGAGGTTCATCGAGTCCAGGATTTGGGACATTATTCAAAACATTAGAGGAAGATATGAAAACCTTGGAAATCACTTCAACAAACAAAAAAGAGGGCAAACCATTAGCATTCAAGTGCCAATCTACTGATCAGATAGAGCGTGGAGAACCTTGCACCACTGGTAAGAGTCCTGTTATTTACATTTAATTTTTTAGTCCCATCTAATGACCAAATATCACTCCAATATCAAACAGTTTGAACTTAAGAACTATCTTGAATGCCTCTATGTCATCAACCTGTCTACACTCCAGAAGAAAATATGTTGGTAGGTTTTCGTAGCTATTTTTATAACTGTAATTTTGAGAATGTTGCAGCTCTCATTTCAGAGCTTGTTTGCTATCAACTTTACCATCTATCAGTGTGGATGCTTGCTGAATTGCAGTTCTAACCTTAACATGAGCACTAGAGTCCATTCTTACTTACAACTGTAATGTGAACATGTGAGTTTGTCCTGGTTCACAACTAACATGACACACTGTGTGTAAGAGACAATTATGGGGTTCCCACAGAACATTCATTCAATGTTTTTATTTAATGTTGCTTAAATTTTACTATGGGATAGCATGCAGATTTGAAGTGGAATCTTTCATCTCTGTTGTGATTGTCAGGATGCTTTTATCTTGATAGCCTATTTAATTAGTCTTATATAGAATTTTTGGCTCACTAAGTAGTATTTTTAATTTGAGCAAGAAACAGTGACTAGAACAACATTTTTCCAGTTGACCGAGTCTGCAGGCTCTCTGATGTTCACAGTTCTTACTGCCTGTCCTATATTTACCTAAAACAGCACATTACAATACGTCTGTTTTTCTTTTATTAAATATTAAAATATACGTTTTAGAAAAAAGAAGAGATATGACAAAATTATATCGGCAGATGACTTGAATGCATAAATTGGCATCAAAAGCGATGATTTTAAATTAGTGTTAGGCAATTTTGGTGATAGAAGAACAAATGATAATGGAGATAGAATGCTAGAAGTATCTTTGGATAATGATTTTCTGGTGTCAAATATGTTTTTTGACAACAAAAGGAATCATATGTATACGTGAGAGAAAAAATGAAATTAATTGACTATGTGTGCGTGAACTCTCGCCACTAGAACGTTTTTAAGAGCAAATATTGGCTTAGACAATTATTTAGTGGTGAGCAGAATAAATATTCTCCATGGGTGATGATCTCATATACGTAAAGAAGTGTAAGACGAGAAGAAAAAGAAATTTAAAAAGAGTATGGAAGAAAAAATGAGAATGATTAAATATTGGAGAATTAAGGACGAGTATGAAAAATATACTTATAGACACAGCAAAATATGTCTGAGGCACAGCGAAAGTTGGCTGTAAAAAAGGGGGTGCATAGTGGGGTAAGAAAGTAAAAGACTGTGCGAAAGAGAAAAATAGAGCATGGAAAATATTTATCAAAGCAAGAACAGGAAATACTGACAAAGCAATGAAAAAAAAGTGTACAAAGAATGGAAGATTAAAACAAAAAGACTGGTTCCGGAAAAGAAGAAGAAACTTTGAGATAAATAAGGCAGAAAATTGAGTATGAATGCGGATGGAAATATGATACGGGATGTATAAATAAAATCAAAGATAATAATCGAAGAGTTTCGTTTGAAGAAGGAAGGGTTCATTCAAGATGAAAGGAATATTTTGAGAACTCTACGAGAGTGGTGTTACTAGTATTATAGAAACAACGGTGTGTCTGGTATAGCTGAAAATGGCAAGTGATTGGAAAATCTGAATGAGATCAGTCTACAAGAAGTACTAGTGGTTGTAAAATAGATATGTAAAATAGAAGAGTGTTGTTATATAAAGCTAAGAGTGCAAAAATAGAGTGTGAAAGTTACAGTACCATTGGTTTGCTGAGTGTAGTAAGTAAACTAAGAAAATATTCTGATAGAAACAACGAGAATACCAGGTCTGTGAATATGAAACCGGAATTCGCTCATAGATGGATCTAGTTGTCAATGTAGTGACTGTCAAGCCGCGTCATTGGCACCTTTTTCTTGTGTTTACATTTGTCAAAGACTTTTAACTCGCAACTATCCAAATTTAATACAACTACATATGTTTTCATAGCTTGAAAACTACGATTCGCCGACAGCATTGATTTTCTGTTGCCATTTGAAGAAAACTGCTGCAGAATCGCATCGAATGCTTGTCGAAGCTTACGGTGAGCATGTTCTTCGTAAATCACAGTGCTTTGAGTGGTTTAAAAAATTCAAAAGTGGCGATTTTGACGTGGGGAACGAAGAACATGGAAGACCACCGAGAAAGTTTGAAGACGCCGAATTGCAAGCATTTTTGGATAAGGATGATGCAACAACAACTAGGGGATTAATTAAACATGACAAGAGACGCTGTCTCCATACGTTTGAAAGCCATGGAAAAGATCCAGAAGGTGGGAAAATGGGTTCCACATGAACTGAATGAAAGACAGCAGGAAAACCGAAAAACCAAAAAACCACTTGCGAAATGCTACTCGCCAGGTACAAAAAAAATCATTTCTCCATCGAATTGTGACTGGCGATAAAAAATGGATATATTTCGAGAATCCTAAGTGTAAAAGATCATGGATAAATCCAAGCAAACCAGCGACATCGACTGCAAGGCCAAATCGCTATGGACGGAAGACAATGCTCTGTGTTTGGTGGGATCAGAAGGGTGTTATCTATTACGAGCTGCGAAACTGTTAATACTAAACGCTACCGACAACAGATGATGGATTTGAACCTAGCATTGCGTGAAAAACAACCAGAATATCAAGAGAGGCAACACAAAGTGATTGTTCTTCATGATAATGCACCATCGCACACAGCAAAACCGGTCAAGGAAACGATTGACATACGTTAGTTGGCGAATACTTTCGCATACGGCTTACTCACCAGACTTGGCTCCATCCGATTACTACTTATTTGCATCGATGGGATACACACTTGCTGAGCAGTGCTTCATTTCTTACGAAAATGACTTGATGATTGGTTTGCTTCAAAAGAGCAAGAGGTTTTTTGGCGTGGCATCCACAAATTGCCAGAGAGATGGGAAAAATGTGTAGCTAAAAACGTGTAGATGGGCAATACTTGGAATCAAATATTTTTTACCATTTTCATACAATAAATGTGTATTTTCTATAAAAATAAATCCAGTTTCAAATTTACAGACCTGATAAGTACTGAAAAGAATGAGGGATGCTCAGGGTGTCTTTTTTAAGTGGAAGAGGATGTGTGGATCAGATTTTCTCTTTGCGTATGCTTGTGGAAAAATGTATGGCAAAAAATTTAAAAGTATAACGTGTCAATCAACAATTCCCGAGACTAACCAGCAGATGGCGCCTCTAATAACAAATCCATACCATTCTCAGTTAGTACCAATCTTTAGAAGTTACGTGTCAAACTTTCATGACATTCTGACATTGTGTCATTGAGTTACAGTGGTTTTAGTGACGCTACTTTTGCTATTTTCAAAACAATGGAAAAAACAAATTTCGTGTGTTGAAAAAACATTGCTTTTTAATGGGAAAATATACCGTTCAAACTCAGCGATGGCTTGAAAAGTGTTATCTGGGCTCTGCTCCGTCAAAAACAACCATTTGTTGGTGATATGCTGATTTCAAACGCGGTCATACAGACACAAATGATGCTGAATGCTTTGGTCGTCCAAATGAGGCTGTTACACCAGAAAACATAAAAAGAAAACTCAAAATCATGATGGAAAATCGCAAAGTAAAGTTGTGTGAGATAGCTGACATCCTGATGAAATCATTTGGTAGTGTTTACACTATTTTGCATGAACATTTGGTCATGAAAAAGCTTTTTTCGAAATGGGTGCCACGTTTGCTCACAATGGAACAGAAACAACAATGCATCGATGATTCAGAGCACTGTTTGGCACGTTTATGCGAAATAAACAGGAGTTTTTGCGTCGGCATGTGACAATGGATGAAACTTGGATCCACCACTATACTCCGAAATCAAATCGGCAGTCAACTGAGTGGAGAGCAGCCGGTGAAAGTCGTCCGAAGCGACCAAAAACTCAACAGTCGGCCGGGAAGGTTATGGCCTCCGTATTTTGGGATGCGCATGGTATAATATTCATCGATCACCTTGAAAGGGGAAAAACCACCAATAGCGAATATTACATAGCGTTATTGGAGCGTTTTAAGGCAGAAATTGCAAAAAAAACGGCCCCATATGAAGAAGAAAAAAGTTCTCTTTCATCAAGACAATGCACCGTGTCACAAGTCGATGGTAACGATGGCCAAATTGCATGAGTTGAACTTCGAATTGCTTCGGCACCCACCGTATTCTCCAGATTTGGCCCCCAGCGACTATTGGCTGTTGGCTTTTCAATATTTATAAAGATTCATTTGTGAAGGAACTATAGAGGTCAATTAGTGACATACAAATGTCGAATGAGAACTATGTAAATTGCTGTATGCAGATGACATAATAGTCTTGGTAGAGAGTGAAGATGAATTGCAGAGTTGGATAAATAAATTGTATGAGAGATGCGAAGAGAAAGATCTAAAAATATAGTTGCAAAATCTAAAAATATAGTTGCAAAATCTAAAAATATAGTTGCAAAATCTAAAAATATAGTTGCAAAATCTAAAATGATGGTGATAGAAAAGTGTAAAAGGAAAATGCAATATATATGGATGAATAATGAAAGATTAGAGCTAGTTGAGGGTAGTATTTTCTCAGATGATGGAAGAGTTAAGAGAGATATTGAACGGTGTGTAGCGATAGGAAATAATGTCAATGTTGCACTAAAACATGTATGATATACTAGAACCGGACAGAATCAAAATCTGCTGAGATGATAGTCCACAATAGAAGTTTGGTGCCAATTTTGCTGTATGTGAGTGAAACAATCTGGAAAAAAACTAAGAGGAACTGACTGAATGTTGTAAAAATGCATGCATTGAGAAGAATATATGAAATGACAATGTATGGCAGAATACGGATTGAAGTGATTAGGAATGAATGTGAACTTAAGGCTGATGTTCTGAATAAAATGAAGAAAAACATGCTGCTATGGTTTGGGTATGTGAAACTTATGATTGAAGAAAACTAACAAAACAGATATATAATGTAGTGAATGATATTCTGAAAGAAGGAAATGTAGTCAGAGAAATCGTAGAAGTTGTATGAGAAGAGGTGTATGGTTGTGGAAGCTAAGGATGCATGTCAAGATAGGAAAGACAGGCACTCTGTCCTCTCTGTCTACCCTGACAGGACAATGGCGTGATGATATATATGTATTTATGTAAATATACCTTCTATCTAGTTTCCTTCTATCAAACAGTTAGTTTAAAAATTTGTTAATAAAATGTCTCTTTAACTAGGTGTGGACATTTATGTAACTGGTACTCGTGTGATACTACTGGATGCCAGTGCCTGTGGAGGGTGTGGATTGTCCAGGCTTGGGGTTGGGGGTGGCGTGGCAGGAGCAGGAGGGGCTCGAGGGGTGGGTGGTGGCTCTGGGCTTGAAGCTGCTGCTTTGCTTTTAGCGGTTTGCCATGTTGTCATCTTGGTGCAAGACTGGTTTACCGATGTCAACATGTTAAGGTAATTTTTTATGTCTATTCTAATACTCACAAGCTTGGATACAAACAAAGTTACTCAATTCAATAACAAATTCAACTTGATCTACACCGTGTCACAAGTCGATGGTACACAACCGTGCTTTAGTTAGTATTTTTATATAGAAAAGGAAAAAATAATAAACATATTCTCACGTAAATTTGAGTATTGGTTGTCAAACAAAAAACCATTTCTCGTAAATGCAATACATCACTTAGGGAACAATCAAATCAATATTATGTTTCAGAAAGCTATCTAGATGGACACATGTATAATTAATTAAATAATTGATAGTACGAGGCGTATCCAGAAAGTAAGTGTACTGAGGCTCTCACGACCGGATGGATTTTATTTTCGACATGTTGGCTACACTTCCGTGTAGCCTGACCCTTCCCCTCCGCAACGAGACCGGTTCGAAGTCAGTACGTTGAGAAGTGTCGACGCGACAACACGTTTCGTGAAAAATGTCAATCCAATCTCCCGCCAAGTGCGAAATACGCGGCGTCATCCGTTATCTCGTTTGTAAGGGAAAACCTCCGGTTGAGGTTTATAATGAGGTGAAAACTGCATATGGTGATAAAGCTATGAATCGTACGAGTGTACAAGTGGTTTCGCGAGTTTAAAAACGGTCGTACGTCTGTGCATGATGATCAGAGGAGCGGAAGACCTTCAATTGTGACTGACGAAATTGTGGAAAAAATCGAAAATGCGCTCCGTGACAATCGCAGATTGACTGTGGATGAACTTTCTGCGATGTTTCCGCAAATCTCCAGATCTCTACTACACGAAACCATCACAGAAACCCTCGGATATCGGAAACTGTCCGCGAGGTGGGTCCCAAAACAGCTGACAGACCAACACAAGTTGAATCGAGTGGAGGCCGGGCAAGATTTTTTGAGGCGCTGCAAACTACATGGAGATGAATTTCTCCGCTCCATCGTTACTGGAGATGAAACTTGGGTTGCACACTACACGCCTGAAACCAAAAGGCAGTCTCAACAGTGGCGTCACACCTCTTCACCCTCCGCCAAAAAGTTCAAAACCACAATTTCAGCCAAGAAAATCATGGCATCTGTGTTTTGGGACTGTCAAGGCATAATTTTAATTGAATATATGCCTCAAGGGGAGACCATCAACTCTGCAAGATACTATGAGACCCTAAAAAAATTGCGGAGGGCGATTCAGAACAAGAGGAGAGGCGTGCTGATAAAGGGAGTCTGCCTGCTGCACGACAATGCCAGACCACACACGGCCAACGCCACGAAGGAACTGCTCACCTCGTTTAAATGGGATGTCCTGAACCATCCCGCGCATTCCCCTGACCTAGCACCTTCAGATTACTATCTCTTTACATCCCTGAAGCTGCACATGGGTGGAAAAAGGTTTTCAACCGACGAGGAGGTAAAGGAGGAGGTGGAGAAGTGGAAGGAGGGGTTGGCGGGAAACTACTTCGAGGAAGGCATCAAAAAGTTGATACGCTGCTTCACCACCTGCATTGAGAGGAATGGCGACTATGTCGAAAAATAGCTTACATATGTACTACGGTAACCACGTAATTTTTTTGTTTAAATAAAAAAAATTGTAACCTACAAAAATTCAGTACACTTACTTTCTGGATATGCCTCGTATAATATTTTCATAACCCATCATTTAAGATTACTCATTACATGGTTGTTCATATCCAAGCTGTTGTATCTAATATTTTTTCAAAATACATTTTTTGTGACTTCCTAATTTTAATTTTTATTTTCAAATTTTTATGTTTCACCGTCAATTAATATTTGGAATATTTTGACATTTTTGAATATTCCAATCCGTAAATTTATATTAATTTTTTTTAGAATACAGGTAACCCCCCCCCTCCCCCCCCCTGTTGATCGCGGGAGATACGTTCCGGACATGGCCGCGATAAGCGAAATTCCGCAATCAACAGGGGATTTAAAAAAAATCATTTTTAAGATTCTAAAAAACGTTTTATTTTTAAAATAAACATTAAATAACAATGTCATATAAAATATAATTCATTATTTTTTTTTTCCGCTTTGCAAAAAAGAATATAGATTTCCTTGTTTAGCTTCTCTACGTTTGTTGTGTAAAATTTCTCTATAACCGTCAAATAATCCATTACAACCACGATTTACAGCACTCACTCGCTCATAATCTTCGTCATTTTCTTCTAACAACTGCATGCACTGATTGCGAAGAGAAAGGGCCTTTTCGATTATTTTAACACTTAATATCTTCGACGATATTTTGAATATCATTTTCGTAATTCATTTGATCATCGATTTCTCTGAACAACCTTTTCCAAACGCTCTTCATACAATATTGGGTGACTTCATTCCACGCTTCGTCGATGTTTCTGATAGCTACATATTTTGTCTCACTCGCGCTCGTGAATTTACGTATATATGTACATATGTATTATGTGAGTGAACGAAAAAGAAAGATAGCTCGCTCGTGCAACTACACATTATGACGATTCCTGGAATGTGTCGAAGCCGGACAAGTGTTGTTTAAAATACCGCGTTATAACGAATCCGCACTCACCGGGGTCGCGATGAACGGGGGTTACCTGTACACTATGTAAATTTATAATAATGTTTTTTCTATGACAAAATACGAATATACTTGATTGTGATATGTTAGTTAAATTTGTTTGTTCATTAATTTGTGTTATGTTCATTTTTTGTGTAATATGTGAAAATGATTAATATATTTATAATTTCTACATAAGTGTTATATTTATTTACGATTGTGTAAGAGTACTCTTAATGGGTGAACAGCGGGAAAAACAAGAAAGAAAAAATATATATTACTTTGTACAATGATGAATACCTTTTGTCATTTAATTGATCTGCTTGTAATAAAACTATTAGAAATTCCTGCCCCTTTTCTGATGTTAAGACCCCAACAGATGGAATCATAGGGATCAATAATAACTATTTGATAATTTTTTTACTATTATAATATTTTACAGTCAAGTTTTATATATTATACTTTGAATTAAAGTATGACAGTGTAGGGAATACCGTTGTCCCTGAATATTGTCAACACGCACGGTCAACGACCGACGAACCAACCTTCGCACATGTCGAAAGGTCGCATACCAGAACATTAATATTGTTTACCCGCAAATACTATTTACGTTACATTCCACAGTAGAAAGAGAACGCATCGCGTTGTCTCACCGTTTTCGTCAACAAATTACCTACCCACTATATTATTCGCAACGTCCGCAAACACCTCTGCACGCGCAGGAGTGAGATAAAGTATATATTGCGGGTGCATTCACGCACATCTATAAATACCTACTTATCGATAAATAAAGATTATTATTCACTTGACCATTCATTGCTGTTTACTATTCATTGATTGTTCACTCTCACTTTCCGCATTCCTAATCGACGTATTTTATTTTAAATACCAAACAATCAAAATCATCACGACGTACCAGTAAAGCATTCCGCTAAAACAGTATATTCAGGAATAAAGCCTATTTTATAAAAAGGTTCCTTTTAAGAATAAGTCATATACTCGTATAATATGTTGTCTGAAGAATAATTACGTATTTCTCGGATGGATGACATGAGGACAAAATTTTCATTCTTTGTTCATTATAAATGTGCTGAATGTGTATTATTAAGAAAGGTGATAACTTAGCACATTTTTGACTATTGCTTTTTTGGCATTTTTTGAAGATGAAATAAAATTTGTTGTTTTTACTACCGCAATGGAAAAAATGTGACCACAATCCAAAAAATATTGTACAGTGGATGGAGATAATACGGTAAGGGATTGTGTGTATCAAGTGTGGTTTTAAAAAAAATGTGACAGTAATATGACACTTGAAGATAGTATCCACTCTAGTATGCCGATTATCACTGATGATGACAAAATCAAGGCTTTGATCGATAATAACCAGCATTCTATGATACGGGAGATTGCTGAGATACTGATATCGAAAACCACTGTCGACGAACATTTGGTGAAACTTTGCATTTGAATTTGATCTAAAATATGAAATTTCTTTCAGAATAGCCCAATATCAATAGCCCGCTAGCCCAATCAGCAGTCAATATTAGTTTTTTTTTTAGTTTATGGTAATAGATTATTTATTTTCTGTATTTTACACAAAACTTTAAATTATTTGGTAGATTTGAAATATGTCATATCATTCTAGTTCTATATTTTCAATCAGTCTATCCTATTAATCATTTTGACAACCATTTTTATTAATAGGTAAATATTTAAAAACCCACATCTTGCTTCATTTAAAAAAATTAGTTTATAAACATACACTAATAAAAAAATCACGGGCGACAAATACATAATGGTCGTTTTCTATAACTTTACATTCTTTATATAACATGAAATAAAATGTAATTTAAAAAACACAAAATCTGTTTTTGAAGTAGTATTGAAACTTTTAAAAAATAGTAAACATTTCAAATAGTACATTTCAATGTTGTTTATAGTTAAGGCATTATCTTTGTGGAGGTTTAAAGACATTGTAATTTATTTTTATCAAACACTGTTTATTCCACTTTTTTTTTTTTTAATAAACAGTGTTTGATAAAAATAAATTACAAAGTACATTTCAAGTTTACCAACAAAAGGGTTTGTTCACCTTTACAATAAATATTAATATAAAAATAAATAAAAGTCACAGAAAAACTAAAACCCTAAATGTGAATAGAATCGAAACTGTAAAATAATAGTAAACAATAATAAATGTATATTTAAGTGTATAATTTACCAATAAAAAGATTTGTTTACCTATTTTTGACCGTTTTTGACAATTGCAATAAATATAAAGTGCACACTTGAAATGCACCACAGACTGATCATATCAGCACCACGGGCCTTTCAGTATTGCAAATTCACACCGATAGATCAGTACATTGAGGCTGTAAGGGAGTTCTTTCTCTTGGGCCTCAATAGCATTGCAAGATTCAGAGTCGAAAATAATTGATGACAGAAATTCATATTCATTATTTTTTTTTTATTAGATTCATACAATCAGCTGAGATGGTGAAGCCTGCAGTTCCAGCAGCTTCAAATCCTACTCCTGCTCACCCGGCATCCGGTTCCACCACATCATCTGGAATAGAGACTGGGGACAACCAAGTCCATAGAGAATACTACCCCCATTTATTATTTATTCAGAACAAATGTAACTCCGAGGACTTCAGACCTTCAGCAGTCAAGATGATGCAAGACTTGTACAGGAAAGCATTTAGAAAATCAAAAATACACATTGAAAGTGGAATGTATATGTACGAATCAGATTCAAATGATGATTCTCATTCGATAAATGGAATATATCATAACTTGAATGCAAACAGATGTGGAAAACCAATAAATCTATTTTTGATGCCCGTAGTTGAAGAAGAAAATGGTAATATTTTTTAATGTGTTTTATTTATTTATTTATATGACAAGTAATTATATTTGTACATAGTATATGAAAAACAAGACAAACAATAGCAAATAATTTGTGTAAGTGGGCACTCAAATTATATGAAGCCGGGTTTGCTGCCATCATTTGTTATGTCCCCAGTAAACTAGATTTTTACCTGTGTCTTAATTAAAATATATAAACATGAAGGAATTAGTTTGTGCTTTTTACTGATTGTTGATTATTATTGAGTATAATAATTAGGATATAACAATCAATCAATCAATACACCCTTTAAAGCTCCACAAGGGAGCATAGAGAGGCCACCAGTCTTCTCCATTCAGAGCGGTTTTGGGCGGTGTTGGTAATCTCCCTTCTCTTAAGGGTATAACACAAGTATAATAATATATAAGAGCGCCAGACATACTCTTAAAGGTGCCAGTGAGGTTCGTAACCCACTGCATTGTATCTCTGGTGGTGGCGGTCAGAGGAGGGCAGAGCTAAGAGTAGGTGTATGGAATATTTGAGGATTAATGATTCAAAAGATTAATTGAACTGTGTGGTATAATGGCATAAAAGTTTAGATATAGTGAGATAAAGAGAAAATTATCTGGTCTGAAAAGGTGTGAGAAATGTTAGGTATGTGGTCTGTTGTGAATTATAATGAAAGAGAAAAGTAGGGTGTGGGTGTAATAATATCGGAGTGATTGCGGGGACATATGAAATAATATGAATTTTTAAGGGCAACCTTTTTTAGACATATGTCAATACCAGCATTGGGTAAAATCTTATGGGTGGCGCATGTATTTAAAAAAAATTAATATCAAAATTTTAATGCCTAAATAAAACAAAAAAATCTTTATTTTGTGTTCCTACCTTATTTTTAATTGATAAACCATATTTTGTTTGTTCATAAATAATTATAATTTAAAATGCGGTTTTCTTTTCAGAAAAAGCAGACATATTCAGGGGCCATCCCAGTGTTGAAGAATTAGCTAACCGACTAAGATGGCAAGTATTTGGAGTCACAAGAAATCAACTGACCAATGTTCAGTTGACAGAGAGAAGTTGGTTGCAGTACTGCAGCAAGGCTTGGGACAACATTAGGAAAAGTACATTCTTTATCGAATACGGCAGACTTCTACCTTGAAGAATAGTAGAAAAAACGTTATGTTTCAGAAATCTACATTTGATCTTCAAAAGGAGAAAAAATGACAGAATGCAAGTTTTTTGCATGATATACAGAAAGAATATGTCCAACATTTCCAGTTAAAGCATTGTAACTAGTATTAGGGTAATTTTATAAGGGAAAAATATATATTTCAAAACTTACATAACGTTAACTTCAAAAAAATGATGTCATTTTTGTCCAGAATTTTGTACAGTGGAAAATGTTTAACACGAAAACATGGCCATAGAAATATTTTTTCATGTTAAAAGAATTATACAATGAATGTTTTTAATGTCATAATGTTTTTAATGTCATAATAATAGAGTTATAGAAAATTTACACATTAACATTTTATTCAATTTATAACACAACACGATTCAGTAACATTTAACATGTTCAATAACTTTATCAAAATAAAACACACACAACCCCGTTTTGTTGGCGTTTAAAGACATCTCTCGGGCTATATCCTTCAAGCACTGAACAATGTAGACTCCAGCCAATCCTATGTCATACTCGGTGAAACTTAATTTGCTTCACCACATTGTTAAAAACTATGGGATTTCTCTTCTTGAAACGTTCCAACCAACTTAATTCACAGTACATTCAATCCCCATTTGAATTGCAAACACATCAGCTTTTTCCATTAATAAAAGTTCAGATATTGGAGCATATCTAGCTCGTTTGAACCAAACAAGCAATGCAGTCTCCAAATCTTCATGTTCAGCCATTTTCCATCTAGCTCAAACATACTGCACTCAAACATTGCTGTAGTTGGTCTCTATTCTTTAGCATTGTCGACAATGTAGGATTAGTGATTTTGAACTTTTTACAAATGTTTATTTTTGAAAAATGCTCTACATCTACTGCTTTAAGCAATTTCATTTTAACTTGAAGCGAAATAGCAATATGTGATTTGATTTTCATGCCATTGCACTGTTAAGGGAGATAAATTAACAAATTTTTCACTAAACATGAAATTCACCCCTTTAGATGTGAGACTCAATTCAAGAACAGACTGTAAATGAAAATATGTTTTGCCTGCCGACAGATCAATTTTTTTTGTCTGCCGATGGATAATCCCATTTCTATAAAATAAGATCAACCTAAGGGTGGTGTGCGACAAGCTATTGCTATTGTTTATTATCAGATTTTGGCCTAGTCAATAGAAAGTGAGTCATAGACAGTAAATAATTTGGTGACTACGTGACAGCCGGTATATTTTTTGTTCTTCTGAGATGGAAAATCTTTTCGTGTTGTGTTTTTTTGTTTAATGTTAAAAGGAAATAAATGTGGGAAATGATATAGCATTTTATCTGGAAATTATTTCATGTTAACTATTTTTTCATGTTAAGCGTTTCGTGTTAAACAATTTCCAGTGTAATTGTTAAAAACAGTTTACTGATAAAAATTACACAAATGCTGGTTACAATATTTTACTTTAAAAAAATTAGTACCTTGATTTGTTGCATTCCGAGGAGTATTTCAATTTAACTAACTATTGACCATCATCTATTGAAATAATTCCTGACAAAAATTTATATTAAATACTGTCTTTCATAACGTTGAATTGTCAGACATATTTGTATCGTCATTTTACATTCAGAACCTATATTGTCATCTGTACATTCAGGACCTATACTGTCACCTATACATTCATAACCTATATTGTCACTTCTAAATTCAAAACCTATACTTTCACCTCGACATTCGGAAACTATAGTCACTTCTACAACTCAAAATCTATACTGTCACCTATACATTCAGGACCTATACTGTCACTTCTACAATTCAGAATCTATACTGTCACCTATACATTAAGGACCTATACTGTCACCTGTACATTCAGAACCTATATTGTCACCTCTTTATTCAGAATTTATACTGTCAGCAATACATTCAGAACCTATATTGTCAACTCTACATTCACTACTATCAATAAATTTTTACTTACCGAACATTTATGTTTTTATTGCATTATTATACTCCTTTTCTCTCTCCTTAAAGAGGCTGATGAACATAGATTCAAAGATATAGAGGCATCATATTTCCTTCTTAAAATTTACTTGTTAATTTTTTAAATGATGTGTTTTATATTTATAAACATGTGCTACTGTAGTTATTGGTCACTCGAATATATTTTGCTTTTCAGATTTTGCCACTTCTTTTACTGATTTTAAGTTTTCTGCGATGAATGAGAGGGAAAAATGTTGATTGAAACATAAAATTTAAAAAAAAACAAGAAATTTATTTAAAATTGTAAGTGTATAAAAAATAATTCTAACAAATTGTACATATGCAACAAACATTTCCTCAAAAAATATATGTTGAACCATGGACATCAGATTATCTATATACAGCTGGGAGCAAAGGATGTTTCCGATTTTCTGGGTGTTTGTAAGCATGCTGATAGACACTAGCAAGCCTCCAGTGTTCAGGGTATCCTGTAGAATCTTTCCATCTATTGAAAGGTGGAGCTAGTGTCGGAATCGCATACGATTTCTTACTGTAAGGATCTTTCATTTTGGGAACCCTAATAGAACTTTTTGTGTTGCTGCTACCATTTTCACTATTCTTACTGCTGTCTGAGCTTCCGATCGAATTTGGATTTCCCGCCTTAAATGCCATTTTGTATTCAGGCTTCGAATGATTATGATCATAATTTTTTACATTCTTTTGATCACAAGCGATACATGGACGGAGATTCTGATTTTGCTTCAAATTTTTTGATGTTTCATCACTAATACTCAATACACTTTCAGCTTTAGATTTTTGAGAACCATTTTTAGATCCATTTGCAGAGTTTCGATTATTATTTAATTTATCGAACTCTTTTTGATCTTTGTATGTCTTCTCATTAGATTTTAAATATGGATTTTGGGTTTTGTTGACATTGGAGTCAGTCCAGGCATCTTTAATTGGTTTTCTTATTCCTTCACTTTGCCTCGAATGTCTAGAACTGGATGATTGCCCATCTGATGAGCCACATCCATGAACACCATCGCATGACCCACTTTTGATTCTTTTTTCACTGTGAGCTCTTGCAGATTTACTGGTGTGATTTTTATCATTATTGTTTTCCCCTGTTTTAAAAATGCGATCTACACTTGGTGATCTTCGGGTTTCATAACAGGAATGCTTTCCACATTTGGGCACGTCGCACGATTCTTTCCGTTTATTTTTCGACATATCTTTTTCAAAATAAGGCAATATTCTGTCTGTATCACCATTATCTACTGGAACATTTTGGGTAAATATAGCATTGGATCTTCCTGTATCTGGAGGGGCTTCAAAATCTTGTTTTGGTGAATGAACCATAGAGAAAATAGCAGGTGCCATTGAACCATTTGATCCGTCTATATGCTTAGGCCGTTTAGGTTCATCTCTTGGATCTCTAGTTCTGAAATCCCAACGAATAGCCAGATCTATCGGTGTAACATTTTTCATCGAAAGGTTTTTCTCACCTCCTGAAGTTGCTGGTCTATTTGTATCTATTTTATTATTTATGGCATGCATTCCACTGCTCGTAAGTGGACGGTTATCAGGAATATTTCCTTTCCAAGTCATGGAATATGGTTTTATATCTAAATCTTGTCCTATATCCTTATATTTGTTTCTAAACTGTTTCCCAGCTAAAGTATCGGGTAAAGGCTGATGCAGCAAATTATCCATGTGCATTTTACGAGCGTATTGAAACCCAGGAATTAAGTTCACTGATGGCAAAGATTTACTTTGAGTCTTATTTCGAAATGAATTATTTGATTTCTTATCGTACATATTATCAGAAGTTGCATTTATCACTTGTACTTCAAGAACTTCATTTGTTTCTTGTTCATCACACAATTCTTCTAGAGATTTCTCCTTTTTAAAAAGGGGAGGAATTTCTACTCTTTGCTTTGGATCCGTTAAACACCCAGGCTTATATTCTTTGTCCTCCTCTTCTCTAACCTAAAAATATTGACTTTCTTTAAAATAAGATGAAAATTTTAACTACATTTACTTCATATTTTATAGATATAATAAGAATAATTTTTTTACCTTTTTAAAATTCATAAATGCTTTTTTCGTTTTATAATTTTCAATATAAAAAATAAAAAACAAAATAATTTAATACATAAATTTATTTGAATAAAACAAAATCATACTTGAAAAAAATCAAACAAATACATATGAATAATTTGCAATTTTCTTTATAATTTCTGAAACAAAACAAAAATAGTGAATTAAATAAACAAAAATTAAAACAAATAATTGCAATTTCCTAAAAAAAGTGGAATCAAACCCATAATTAGTTATATAAAACCAACTAATCGGGAAGGGGGTAAAAGGTCTCGTGTGAAAAAGGAGACAAATGCTATTTTTTTTTTATTTTGTGTTTTATCGGAAATCAAACTCGAAATGGGTCAAAAGTCAAGCGCCATACTGACGAGGTCATGGGAGTGTCATTCTTTAGACTAACTTAGGGCCCATAGCAGCCAACCATAAGAAAACAAAAAAAAATTTAGTAGTAACTTTTGTTTCTCTTTTTAGGCGTGATTTGATCCAACAGGGTACATTTTTGGCTAAATCAAACCATGTACAAATTAAAACAGTTAAATCAAACCATGTACAAATTAAATCAGTTAAATCAAACCATGTACAAATTAAATCAGTTAAATCAAACCATGTACAAATAGGATATATCAAATATGGACACAAAACATATATGTGGGATTACAAGAAGAATCCAACGTTTTCCATCTGAAAATGTTGATAGGTCTGCTAGGGTAATCCTATAACTAATATCCCCAACAAAAACATCCCCTGAGTAAAAAATCTGCTGCACAAAACTATCTAGTAAAGCAAAATGATTGTGAAAGAATTTTAGATTTAAAAGTAAGATATAAACATTAAATTATCTAATATTGTCACATGTAAGACAACCTCTGCGGCCTAGTTGGTAAGATGCTTGTCTTCCAATCTGGGGTTTATTGGTTTGATTCCTGTTTGAACCCAAATTTAATTAAAAATTATTCCAGTCTGGTATTCACTTCAGGCCTCTTTAACATGTTTCTGGTTGGCTGTAAGAGATTAGCGCATGACAATAAGCCCACTAGGTTGTACTGTATACAACGATAGTGTACAATACAACCAAATATTGCATATAGCATAGCCAGTATGCTGTTAGATTGAAACCATGATTTTAAAACATTTAACGCATACAAATTATAACCAAAGCAAAAGTTAATGTGTGCAAGAAAGTAAAAAGCAAAAGATCATTTATTTTAAACTATGGTATTTAAACTTAGAATATAAACATTTGAAATTACGGACATCAGTTTTGATTTGTTTTATGTTATGTATTATTGTGGAAGTTACAGTAGTATGCGAATTAATGTGAAGGAAGCTAAAATAGTTAAAGCAAGTGGGTTTTGGCCAGCCATAAAACGTCAAAAAAAAATTTAATCATTAAAATATTCATTATTTTAAAAAGAAATATTTCTGCATTCAGCTTTTATAACTTGCTGTGCACGTTTTGGCATGGATTCAATAAGATTTTTGCAACTTTCCAATATTTGCTCATCCCGAAACCACAAGTTAATTACTGCTTCAATCATCCATTGTTTTGTTGTACAGTCTGTTTTCTGGATCCTGACTTTACAAATAGCCCATAAATCTTCAACTTTTTATCTTTGTTCACTTTCATTTGCACACTACTGTACTTTGCAAAAGTTGTACATACTGGTACAGCTACTTTTAAATCAAATGTAACATGCTACTGAAGAATTGTAAGTAAACCGATATAAATAGTATCACCGATGTTATGTGAACATAAGGAACATGAAGCACTTCCTAGCAAAACATCTTAATTATCTACCATGTGAACACCATAACTCAATGAATGTAAATTTGGTTTTAGTGATCAATTTTTTTTGTACTTTTTTTTTAAATGCAACAGTGCCCATTATGATGTTTTGGCCCTTGATGATAGTTATAAACAGCACTTGATAAATTGTCCTTTTTTTTATTATTAGAGATTTTTGTGCATACAATTTATATTAAGAAATCATAGACAGCATAATAACACATCGATCTATAAGTCCCGGGACTAACTACTAAAACAACATTTGTTTGCCAAAATTCTTCTTTATTCATCAATATAGTCTCCTTCAAGAGCGATACATTCATTCCAACGCTTTCCTAACTTTTCTATGCCAGCCGTGTAGAACGATTTATCTTTGGTATCAAAATAGGCGTTAGTTTCGGCAATCACTTCTTCATTGGAGCCTCTCCCTGGAACATCTTTTTGAGGTCTGCGAACAGCCAATAGTCACTGGGGGCCAAATCTGGAGAATACGGTGAGTGCGGAAGCAATTCGAAGTTCAACTCATGCAATTTGGCCATCGACTTGTGACACGGTGCATTGTCCTGATGAAAGAGAACTTTTTTCTTCTTCATATAGGGCCGTTTTTTTTGCAATTTCTGCCTTCAAACGCTCCAATAACGCTATGTAATATTTGCTATTGATGGTTTTTCCCTTTTCAAGGTGATCGATTAATATTATACCAAAAGCTTTTTCATGACCAAATTTTCATGCAAAATAGTGTAAACGCTACCAAATGAGATCTTCAGGATGTCAGCTATCTCACGCAACTTTACTTTGCGATTTTCCATCACGATTTTGAGTTTTTTTTATATGTTTTCTGGTGTAACAGCCTCATTTGGACGACCAGAGCGTTCAGCATCATTTGTGTCTATATGACCGCATTTGAAATCAGCATACCACCGACAAATGGTTGTTTTCGACGTAGCAGAGCCCAGATAACACTTTTCAAGCCATCGCTGAGTTTGAACGGTATTTTTTCCCATTAAAAAGCAATGTTTTATCAACACAAGAAATTCGGTTTTTTCCATTGTTTTGAAAAAAGCAAAAGTAGCGTCACTAAAACCATTGTAACTCAATGACGGAATGTTAGAAAGTTTGACACGTAACTTCTAAAGGTTGATACTAACTGAGAATGGTATGGATTTGTTATTAGAGGCGCCATCTGTTGGTTAGTCCCGAGACTTATTGATCGATGTGATACATCAAAAATACTTTTCTGAATGATAGAATTTCTGTAAAGTAAAGAAGTGTTTTTATTAGGTTTTTTTAATTGAAATTTTGGAAAAACCAGGTGAACCAATCTCCTCAATTATATTGCACATATAGTACAAGATCAATTTTTGGTGGATTTCTGACTCTTACCAATTTTAATTTCATATTTTAAAAAGCTTTCTAACTTATTTTTATCAGCAAATTTCCTAAATGGCCTAAAGTAATATTAATTTACGTCAAATTTAAATGTGTTGGCAAGATTCTATGTCCGAATAAATGACAAAAGATGAGAGGAACTTGGGATCAATCTCCTGGTACCATACATAGAGCTATCTCAATTGAGCTGACTGGGACATCTTCACCAGAGTGGCTGCTCAAACAAATCATCTTAGCTGAACTAGATGGTAAGTTGACCGTAAGAATTCCAAGGGATGATCATAGAAAGAAGATGAAATTGTGCAGAGATAAAATGCAGCAGTGAGTACACGTCCTAAAAGGGGTACAAAACAGGGAAGTCTAATGGTCTCGGATCCAAATGATGCCCCACACTCCCCTCATAGGACATGGGATAGAAAAGAGATTGAGATATATCATTTCCAATTTTTATAAAACATGTTTATAAAAAAATATATTCGAAATTGATCAAAGACCACACGTATTTTATAATTTGTTTAAATTCAAACACTTAATGCTACATTCATTAAGACATGCTCTCCATATATTCGGAAACTCCACAATAAGTTGATTATTAATAAAAAGTAGTGTTTAAAAATAAAATTATTTCATTGGACTTGGGTTGGATAATAAGAAATTAAATATGTTACAATAATAAGGTATGTTACATAAACTATGAAACTTACTTTTAGATTATTTTTTTGCAATTCAATTGTTGCTGGATTCTTAGCAAGATCGGTGGTGGAAGGCAACCAGTCCAAGTAGCGACCTGGTGGAGGCTCCTTGCTCAATTCCTTCGCTGAAATTTTGCCATTTTATTATTTCCTTTTATAATTAATAACTTGAGTACAAGATAGAGGGGCTAATCTAGTATGAAGGTTGTTCCTTTAGTTCATTGAATATTGATTCAAGTTTTTATTAACTCTCACCGTATTTGTTTAAAGCATAATTTTTTTTAAATAATAAATTATCAACACCTGCAAACAGCGTTGTATGCTTTTATACCTGCGCATACGCTTTTAAGGGAGTGCATATGGAGAATTGTTTACTGCACATAGCTCAATTGAGATATAAACCAAAAAAAAAAAAAATATTGGTAAAAAAATGGTACAAATTTATTTTGTTCAGTGTATGCAATAATAAGAAACTCAGCAGGATTTTTTTTTTTTTCATAAAACTTATGACTAGGCACTAAACGAATACAATTTGGTACCCAATAAACCCCTACCTAGAAACATTAACGTATGTTATTGATACAATTAGATCCAAAAAGTCAATTGGGACCCATTCCGGTTCAGTATTGTTACATATTCAGGGTGTGATAGTATTACAAATATGCGCAACGACAGACAGCAAATAACATTGCCTACTCCAGTAGTATTAAACCAGAAAGCTCGATTAACATGACCGATGGTCTCCTGGCAATGCTCTTTAAAGAGCACGCATCACAAATGATTACTATACAAATTAATTAATGAATGCCTCTAGGTGTAAGATAATGCCTCACCTTGCTCCCTGGTGATTTTGTTGGGGTAATCCCAGGCGTTCGGGAAATGCTTCCAGGCGGGGGCGCCCTTGCGCGCGCGGGGTAGTAGACGGCCCCGCTCGTCGGCCAGAAAGCGCAACGGTTGTGCGGGGGCGTGAGGCGAACGAGGGCGGGCCGGGAACCAACGAGGTAACTCCCAATTACGAAGACTCTTTGGGGCGAACGGGCGGTCGTACTGAAAAAAAGTAAAATAGGTAACTTATAAACAAAACGAAGATTAAGAGCCAATACGGGATTAGACTGGGTGCGGACAGCGGGGTAAGTCCAACTATAAAGGACTATGATCGTGTCCCGGGTGCAGAGCCAGGACGAGGTATTTTAGCGCCCGAGGCAAGCATTCGAAAACGCGCCCCCGCAACTAAGGTGACTTTTTCTACTTTTGGAATTGAGTAAAATTGTTGTAATGTTTCCTCCTTATTTTCAATGAGCGATGTTTCTGCTATAAGAAAATACCTTTCCCTAGTCTTCAAACAAAGTTAAAAAGTCACTTTACCTTACAATACAAATCAACGGATGAAAGTTAAAATGTCAAACTTGTATAGCTTATTTTTTTGGGTTTTCCGAGCAACAATCATCAATAACTTTATCTAGGTTTATTTCTTTCGAAATCAAATTTTCAATGGAGAGAAAAGCCATAACTGGCAATCTCTATTGTCCACGACTAGATCTGAAACAAGTCAAATGTATTTTTAATTTACTAAAAGAACTTCTCAGCGCCCTTGAAAAGTATCTGCTCTCAAACGGCGCTATGTAAATTGCCCTTTATTATTGTTACCAAAAGTGATACTATATAGTCATGGGCATCCACAAAAATATGCCGATTACAATACTTGTGTCAATATTATACCGACTTTCGCGTCCTTCAGAAATCGCGCCTGGGGCCAGTGCCCCGGTTGCCCCACCCTTCTCCTGGTTGTGCCCTTTTTAGATAAGTCCCCGTTACCCGCATCAAATCCATAACAACCATAAATGTATACATGTAATATCCATCATCAACCCTACAACACAGGATGAGCCTTGGCCGCCTGCAGGATTTTCTGCCACCTATCTCTCCCAGCAGCATTCCTTCTCCCATACATGGTTATATCCAGTATGCGGCAGTTTTCTGTCACATCATTCAGCCACCTCGGCTATGGCCTCCCTATGCCGCATTGGATCGCCGAACAAAGCCTTCCTTACAGGGTCAGTGTCCTGTATGCGGTGTCCTGTATGTGCCCAAACCAGCGCAGTCTAGCAATGTTTATAACTTTTACTACTCTAGCTTCGCCATACAAGTACAGCTCGTCTTTATAACTACTCCCACCCGCCATTGTCTTTTATTTGGCCATATATCGAGAACTAGTTCGTCTCGCTTTGTAAGTGCCCAGGACTCCAAAGCGTAAATTAACGCAAACCTTAACAGTGTCTTATAAAGGTTATATCCATTTCCAGTCAAATTAACGTTAGGAACTTTCTACTGAGCCCTGAACGATCTCAATATTTTAAGGAAACCCAGTGGGCCAACTTCAATTTAAGCAAGTAATCTTTTCGGATTTATCTATCATAGAACCTACATAACACTCGCCATATATATGAAGTTTCGAGTTGTATACACAGGCTATGTACAAATAATGATTTAATTAATCACCCGACAAAATACGGAAGGTTTGTATAAGAAAAAATATTGAAATTCAAATTTTAAATAAAGATGATATCTACGTCCAAATTGATAAGAGCTTTATTTTCGAATATTTGCTAAAAATACGCAATCTACAAACTACATTTTGTTAGTTTATTTGAAATGTTCAAATGGTAATGAGTTTTTTTATGGTTCAAACAGGACCTTTTTTTTAAACGAGCCCATACAAAGCAGCGAGATATTTCGTCAATTACACCAAAACAGGTAAAATTATGGTAGGGTCCTTTTTGCATAATTACGTTAATTTATCTTCCACGCGGAAATTTCGATTCCTGATAATTTACTACATTTCACTCCACCTAAAGCCATACACTACACTCCATCTAAGGCCGAATGTTTCACTATCACGTATCAGTAGATCTACAACGTTTGTTTTGTAGTTCTTCTTCCCTTGGAAAGTTTTCTGCGATTTTCTTTCCATTTTTTTTTCTAAACGTATCCTTACACTCAACTTGTTTTTGATATGTTAGTAATAGTGGATTTGAATCCAGAATTAGATCACCCTTGAGGAGAGTGCTTTCTAAACGGCGCTATATAAATTGTCCTTTTATTATTATTACTACCCAAAAAACGTCCCATTCACTTAGGACCTTTTAGCATTTTTCTGGTTGGTTGGAAAAAATCACCACGTGCCAGCCATTAGGTCCGTACTGTATGGTGTATACTGTATATACTGAAATTGAATGTCTCATTAAAAACCTCAAAACATTCGATATTGTAAAAAACAATGAAGATGTTCTAAGAATGCCTATTCCGTTTATCTATCTAGAATCTTTAATTATAATAAAATTTGTTTTACGGTAGATATCATCAAATAAAATAATCAAATGCCATATTTCCCTAATGCCTCGGAATGTATAAACATATTTCCACGAATGTCATCGACTTTCCGGCGATATTAAATTTTACTGAGGATTTGCTTTAGTAAAACACGCGATCATTCGACCGATAGATTAAATACGGGGTAGGCTTCCCTAATTATATAAATATGAACGTATATTTGTAAAAATAAGCCAATGCACAAAACACATTTTGTATACATATTTAAAATAGCAAATAAACATAATTCAATCCGAAATTATTAAAAATATCAATGGAGCAAAATGGGTTTTTCAGAATTCCATATAAAAAAAATTAATTGATACAACCACATAAAAAGTGGCGTCATGTTTTCTAAAAGCTGGTAAACTGTGGGTCGGATTCTGTTTGCAAATATATGTCCGTATTGTACTGACACGCAGGGGTTGTAAACCTTTGCAACACGATATTATGCAAAGTAACTACAATTTTCAGCCAATTAAAAATGTAATTGATAATGACAATATTTAAACTATGTACGAGTAATTATATTTTATTGTTACAAAGCAGGTAGATTCTGCATTAAACGAAATATCTTTCTAGTCACTCGATATCTTCAGACCAACTCAATGGAAAGCTGCAAACACTTGCTGGGATACCACCACCTCCTGATATCCGCCGCAAAATTGCAAACATAAATGACTAAATGATTCCAAACAACTTTATTTAAGGTCGAATGCCGTCATAGTCAAGACTGAGGTCGTGCAAAAGTTTCATGACTACCCAAAACCCCTCGACGGTTGTCCGAAGAGGGGCAATAGGTTCATTAGAGCACTTGTCCATAGAATACAACCTACTATGGTCCTCTTGGATTTCTCTTGATCGCCTACCCACCTTCGTGAGTAGGGAAAAGGAAGATCTGCTGAAACACAGATAATCCACCACTGCGCATACGCGGCAACATAAAATCAACGATTCGCCTGATGATCCAGTTCTCGGAAGACTATTTGATATGGGGAAGCCCCAATCGCAGTTACCTCTTACCTAACGAATTTCGATATTTGAACACATGTAGAAGTAACTTGAAAATATTATTATCACTAGAGTTAAAATTTTGAGTTATTTATCAAATTAAGATTTTGAAGACAAAATATTGAATCGGTATTTAAATTGATACAAGGAAAGTCAAGGTAATCGAAAAGCGTATAAGGAAAAATACGAGTATATGCCATATTTCGGTGAACAACGAAAGATCAGCACGGCTTGAAGAATTTAGCATACAAAGAAAAAGAAATATTGGACGGTGAGTTGCACTAAGAAACAAATCCAACGGGGCACTAAAAGATATACTATATACTCAAACAAAAAATACCATGACCTGCTAAAATGACGATTCACAGCAGCGCATTAGCGCTAACATTGATGAATGGGATTGAAACGAGGACGTGGAAAACTGATTAAAGGAGCCGAGTAAATGCGTGCACTATGAAGATGTATATATGTAGAGAATATGTAGTATGTCGATGTATGAGAGAATAATATATGTTAACTACGGAAGAATGTGAACTAAACATTTTGGTGATAAGAACACGTTGAGGTTGTTTGGACACGTTGAAAAGAATTGAGAACAAAATACTGCCTAAACAAATTTACAAAACAATCTTGAGTGGGAGTCGTGGTAGAGGACGACCGAGATAAAAGTATGATTGGACCAAGTGAATGAATTTTTTTTAAAGAAACAAAGGTAAGTAGTAAGAGAAACAGAATGAATTCTATGAAATTGTATATGGATATGGAAAAAGTGAAGAAAATATGTCGTGATAGGAAAGTTTGACGCTCTGTCTACTTCAAGTAATGTTATGTACGTATGTACGAGTATAAATGCTGCAAAAAGATTTATAAGGTATACAACAATCGTATTTCCGAAGCATTTGGTTAAATAAAATATTATTTTAAAATATTGCCGTGTTAAACATACAAGTCAACGGGATTGCGTGCATAGTGAACGAACAGCTTTCTTTAAAAGACAAATAATATACGTTCTAATAAAACGGAATAAATTAAGAAAAAAATCGTGTCCCCGCTATAGAAAAAAATCATGTCATTAGTTCAGGTGTCCCTCGTTATACGCGATGTCTTAATAACGTGATTTCAATGAAATTAAGAAAAAATATATATAAAAAGCCGATTTCAATTTCACGATCACCCTGCAAGCGATCAAGTTACGTACGCAGCCGACACTATTCATTTTTACCAGAATCTCTCCCTTTTTTTTTTTGAAAAAAAAACTGAAAATAGTCTACATATCCAGAGGCTTCAATACAGCTGGAGAATGGTGAGTCAGATCCGCCAGTTTCATTTAATTCGTTACACCATTAAAAAAATAAGCTGTGTAGGTATTCCAAAGAAAAATAATAATTGTTTCGATTTTTATGGTATTTTTTTTCTTTTAGAACCGATTCCTGTATTATGCAGATAACATTTACGCGTTTTTTTTCACGTTACGAGATTTTTCCTAGAACCAATTGCTTGCGTAAAGCGAGGGGCATCTGTATTCTCATAAATATTGGACGGGAACATATTGTTTTGATTTATCAGTAAAATGAACAATAAATTTTAATGTTTGAACGAAGGTAGATACATATTATGTAAAATAATCAGCGTTGACAGTCTGGTTAACACGCATGCTAAGAAATCTGGCATATCGAGTCCGATTCTCGGCGAATTCTACTGATGGGACTGTTTTAATATATAAACTTTATACTCGTATCACCTGAATTAACGTTTTTGTATGATTGATCGATTGTCTCACAACTGTGGTTTTTTCTAATTAATTATTCATATGCTCAAGCTGCTTTATCTGTTCGCTGTTTCTGAATAGAATAAAGGGTATTTAAAAAATAGCATCTCTCATGCTTTCTATTTTTATTTTTTCAATAAAATAGCACTTCTCGTATCACATATAAATAGCAGTGCAATATTATTTATTTGAATTTTTATCAAGCGTGACACGTCGACTATCTGAAATTTTAAATAATATATCATTTGTAGACCGTGCATCAACGTCGTTACATTTTTTCAATTTACCAAATGTCTTAGCTGGCTAGAAACGAAAATTTGATTCCTGTTAACCGTTTTTTAAAGGGTCCAACTCTGGTTTTCAGTTAAGGCTTCTTTTCTGGTTGGTTAAAATAGATTATCACATATCAATAAAGTTTTTTTTATTTTAAGAATTAATATGACCGAAGTCATAGGTATTCTTATACCCTCGAACACAAGGCAGAAAAAGCGCCTGTGTCATTCGAGGGGAGTAGCACAGCGCGGGATTCGAACCGATGACCTTCTGCACGGATGTTCAGCGCGTATACATTAAAAATCTGATACAGTACAATAGCTTACAATTTCAATGTTTTGAGATGTTTCTCGTGACCAAAGTAAAGAATCATTAGCAGCTGTGGTAAACTGAACATTTTGTTGTTTCATTTATTTACTAGTCGATTTATCCCTAAAATATCACTTTAGTTGTAAAAAGAACGAAGTAAACTTGTTAATTTTGAAAAAAATATGCACTTTTATTTTCAAAAACTTAATCTCCTCGTTTGAAAATTAAATAAATTTTTCAATTGAAAAACATTATTGCATTTTTTAAATACATACGTAAATACAAAAATTGAGAAATATTGTAGAAGTAAAATTCATCCTTTTTCGTGCAAAAAGAAAAGTGAGTTTGATTAAGTGAACCAATTTATTAATTTATTTGTATGACCTCCAACTTATCCGAATAAGTGATTCAGGCATATTAAATAGCGTGGCCGAGAGACAACATTTTTCTCGGCTTCATTAATCGATCCTTCGGGTTTTTATAAACATTTGAATAGGCGCGAAACTTGTTAATTATTACACTTGTAAGCAATACACTACCGCACGTAAAAAGTCAACAAGACTCGCACACGTGTAGCGCATGCGAGTATTGTTATTCAGAAACCCCCGGGTAGAAGTCAAGCGTTTTACCAACTAGACCACGGAGGTTATCGATAAATAAAAATATTAAATACTAGAAAATTTTTGAGATCCACGTAAAACTTATCACAAAACTGTTGACTGTAAACTTTTCAATGTTTTGCAATAATTGTTAAGAAGTAAATTACCTCTATTTTGTGTTTTCATTCACGCAAGGCACGTTTCTAATACTAATTATCCTCGTTACTAAACAATTAAAATCAACTTTAACAATATTGTTATTAAAACCCAGTGTGCGTAACCTCAAACTACGAAGTTTCAAAACTTTCTCTAACTTAAAATCGATATTCCAGATATAAAGGAGCGGCAGAAAACTTATTTAAGCTTTCGCAACAAGGAAACGAGGAGGCTTGAAACAACACCCTTCGTATTGCAGAACCGCCGCTATACTAAAATCTATTAGGAAAATTTACTTTTTCCGGTCTCCCATTGAGCGCAGAGTCACCGTTTTGTTTGCGAAAATGTCTAACTTTCATATCAATCGTGATTGAATAATATTATCGTGATTAAATTTTGTCAAAGCGATATAAAAACGACTTATTGTATATAGTCTAACTTTGAATTATCTTGTCATATATCCAATAACACAGTTTTGTTTTAAATTAAGGAAATAGAATTTCACTGGGAAGTAAAAAATGAAAAAAATCAAGAATGGGTCTGGTCTGCTTTAAAAATGGTACGTCGCCACTACAGCTCGTCAAATCCGCCTCGAAACCAATAAAAGTGCTTTAATTAAGAAGGTCAAAAATACAGCTGTCCCAAAATCACCTAGGGATTTAAAAATCTCACAAGTCAGATTAAATTTTTTTAAACTTATATTAACATTGGAAAATTATTTGAAATTACCCATGAGAAATGTTTTAATTTTCATTTTGTATAAAACTATTTATGAATAATAAAAAAATATAGACATAAAAAAATTAAATCCCTAGGTGACTTTTGGGACATAATTGTGGAGGAAACATTACAAGTTTAGGAACTGTGTTCCTTAAAGGAGAGATGATGATGATTTGTTGATAAATAAAACTTGTTTTAGATCGCAATGCGGAAAGAGATATTTAATTGGTAGACGTAGGTATTTATATCATTCTTGAATGTGTGCGGGAATGCGCTCGCGATATGCCGCCGTCTCGTTTCTGCATTCGCAATACGATTAATGTCGTATGTAGGTATCATTCAAATTTGGGAACTGGCGCGACAGATGTGCTGCCCTCTCGCTCTAACATGGAATGCGCTCCACGTATGACAATGAGTTGAATGACCGGCGTGTGGACCTTGTACTTGTTTGTTTTGAATTGTCAAGGTATGCAAAGTTCGTATCGCCGGTCATTAACCGAGCGTACGAACGCCACACAAGGATATTTTGTGAAAATTTTGAGCAAGACGTTTTTAGGCTTGGGAGTCTACAGTTACTCTATATCTACAATATATTGTGTCGCAAGCTAATAACACATTTGTATTTCACAATCTTCAATTATATAGAATCATAAATCATTCATTCATTTACTCCTTCATCGCAAATAATTTATTCGAAGTTCATTTTGTTTATACACATATAATTTATATGTTAATTTTACAATGTACGGTTGATTTCGATCATTAAAATATTTACAATATTTCAGTTTTAATTTCTATTGTGCGTGAATATAAAAATCTAGGTGTTACAAAAAGTGGAAATATTAAACTATTGTCTCATAAACAAATAATAGTAGACAAAAACATGCATGCTACCCCTACCACACATATAGTACAAGCATACACAAGCCAGAGTTACAAGCATACAAATCCAGGGCCGTATCCCATGCATAGGATTCTTAAAAAATACATGGATGATACTTACCACACGTATAATACAAGCACGCACAAACTAAGGTTGAGGAGGCCCAGAGCCGTATCCCGCGCATGGAAGAATTCTTAAAAAATACATGCATGCTACCTACCACACATATAATAAAAATACGCATAAGGCGGAGGCCAACAACAACCGTAGCCCACGTATGGAAGGATTCTTAAAAAATACATGCATGCTTCCTACCACGCATAATATAAACACGCACAAACCAGGGCTCAGAAGGCCCAGAGCCGTGTCCCGCGCATGAAACAATTCTTAAAAAATACATGCATGCTATTCCTATGTATTCAATTCCAATAACTTACTATCATAAGTATTATACTTTTTACTATTTTGAAAAGAAGGATCAAGTCAGACATTACTCTGTAATCAGAAAGCATACTTTATAAGCCTTGGTTTTTCATTAATCACATTATTTATGGTAGATTTCCCACCCTTATCATAGATGGAATAGTGATAAAGATTCAAAATATACATATATTAGGATAAACTTAATTAATATAGTCAAATACAAAGCGAAATGTTGCCTCGATCGACTATGTTTTAATAATTGGGATGAAAATACTTGGAATTTCTCTAAATTAGATAAACTGAAAAAAAAACTCATAAACTCACTTGTTTCATAAGAGTGTGTGCTTATAACTAGATAACAATTCTTACAACTAATTATTTAGCAAGAACAAGTCCACTCGTTCAGGCAACTTGTATTCCATCACATTCACTCAGACCTTATTCGTCCCAGCTAATATTATAGGTGGACTAGTCTCGAAGCATTATTTGTTGCCTGACTAGTCCACCTATAGTATTCGCTGGGACGACCAAGGTCAGAATGAATGTGATGGAATACAAGTAGCCTGAACGAGTGGACTTGTTCTTGCTAAATAATTAGTTGTTATAATTGTTATCTAGTTATAAGTAGTATGTAGGTGTTAATTATTTCTAAGAAATCATATATTAAGATTGAAAAAAAATAAAAATAAAATAACACGTAGGAAAATAAGATTAAGTAAGTTCATAAATTATAACATATAAATAAGATTAGTTAAGTAATAAATGTGTATATAGGTATAGCCTTGACAAATATTTGTACAATATATTAATCTGTTTAATAAAAAATAAATAAAAGAAGAGTGTGTGCCATAAATTCAATAATATTTTTAGTTTATAAACACAACACAACTTGCACATAAATCTTTTAAAGAAATGAGTTTCAGAAAAAAAATTCTAAGTAGGTAGATGGTCCGAAAATGTTGCGAGGTTTCCTTAAATTACGTTTGTAGTATACCAATAAATTCTTCAATTCTAGAATTATAAAAATATTTCTCAGACAACACCGCATTGGTTTCAGGCGGAAATATTATATGATATAATCCAAAAAGGATAATCGAGTCGGACGAGAACGCGCATAAGTCAAATGTTATTGAAAGTGAATATTTTATATGATATTAAAAATGCGTAAATACTCGTATTTCTCTTGCTGCCTTCCCAGCTGTGGCAATAAAACAAATTGCGTGATTGTGCCAAATTTATTTCGCTACATTTTTTTTATATTATATAATATTATTTAACCAATTTTGTTACAAACTTTGCCTGGTCGTGCGCTGTCTGTCGAGAATTACGACTATATTGTATTAATGTTTCAGCAATACCGAAACTTTTTCTTTTATTTTACAACTTATTTTTACCATACTGTTTTTTTTCTTCTATTCACACGATACCCTTCAACATAATCAAACTTGTGATTCGGACATGTTGAAGAACATGGCTGAGAGACAACATTGTTTTCGAACCCATTAAGCAATCCTTTATGTTTTAGAACCAACGGAATACGCACAGAACTCGCTGTTTGCTATTGCACGCGTTAGCGATACCACTCCGCGCATGAAGAGGCCACAACACTCGCACGAGTATCAAGTCTAGCGTATTATAGTTCGGAAATTATAGGATGAGTCCTGTGACAGCTCACAAATTTGCCCCAATACAACCTTATGTAATGTATTTACCTAAATAACATGCTATTTATTAGAATTGAGGCTTATATTAAAGTTGATAAAATAATTAAAATTACTGAACATCGTTACAAGGTTGTATTGGGGCAAATTTGTGAGCTGTCACAGACTCATCCTATAATTTCCGAACCATAGCAACAAATTTAGTGCGTGGAAGTGTTGTTACCAGACGAACGCTTTTACCAGACTGGGAACTTTTTTTATATTTTCATCAGGTACCATTGAACCTGAAATCCTCAAGTGAAGAAATTACTTCATGTCAATAATCCCGCCAGGTTGTATTGAAAAGTACGAGAAAGATATATAAAACAAGTTCGTTCGCTTTTTTCTGCGAGCACTTTCAATATGTACATATTGGTACGAAGATCTCGCGAAGATGAAAGTGATAGCCAAACATGCCCAAAAGAATAATTTAAGGTAGAACCAATTGTGAAAACCACATTTCTCTAAAATAAAGTTAACGCGCAATTTTCTTTTGTACTTACTTGTTCTCTTAAACTCATTTTTACTGAAAGCTGCTTACAGTAATCAGCGAGTTCTGTTATATAAGTAAATAGCTTTTAGAATCCAGCACGAAATGCGTACTACTATACATATGACAGCCACATATATGCATCACGTTTGTCAGGTGCCCCAAACTGTTTCAGAAACTTTACAAAGCTTTTCTTTCTTGGCTGATAAAATCTAATCAGCTTCTTAGACGGGTATTATATGAGTCATCCATTACTGTTAATATATGTTACAGGTCCGTTTAGGCTAGAGAAGAACATGATATGTGTAGTTATGTCCTAATTATATATGAATAATAACATACCAGGAATGTGTCAGGAAAACTGCCCCACACTCAAATATCTTGGTGATTTGTCAATCGAACGCTAATATTTACAACCAATTGCGGCAGTGTAAAACAGAAGTTTAGTACTCAGAACAACTTATTCAGTAAATTGACAAACTCAACTTGGAGCTAAAGTTGTGTCTTCGGAACTTCAGGTTGGGCCTTTTACTACTTGGCAGGTGCTTTTAACCTTAAATGAAACATGCTACATGATCATATGAGTTTTCTTAAACTAGCACCATTAAATAAAGTATATATCCTCAAGCAGCTTCTTTCATACACCTCCATCATGCTCAATCTTACATTTTTTGTGTTTTTTCATCTGCCATAATTTAATTTATGCTTAGACCTAGAGCCAGACTTTCTCTCTAAATATTTCTCTTTCGTAAATTAAAATAAAACCAAACCCATGGTGATCGATCGAGCCGGAAAACTTACGAGAATCAGAGCACTAAACCACCTTGAAACAGTGCATGAATTTGTATATCTAGACTCTAGCCTGGGCGACACTAGAGTTTGCGAGGTGGAGGTTCGAAGAAAAATCGGAATGCCCAAGAATGCTATGGGACGTCTTGTGGAGATATGGAAAGACTGCACCATTAAAATAAACACGAAAATGAGGCTCGTCCAAACACTGATCTTCTCAATATTTTTGTATGGTGTTGAAACTTGGACCTTGGAAGAATCGGAAAGAACTGATCGATGCCTTTGAAATGTGGTGTTAAAGCAGAATGCTCCGGATACCATGGACAGCCATTAGAATAAATGTGTCCACCTAAGCCGAACTCAAGATAAAGAATCGCCTTTCGTCATTGTGTATACGACGAGAGTCGAATAGCCTGGAGAAACTTGTTATCGTCGGAAGCGTCGAAGAAACGAGATCTCGAGGAAGATCCCCTGCCAGATGGAGTGACCTGATCAGGACTGCGACGGGATCTTCAATATCGGATGCTTTCCGATCGACCCGGAATAGATCCAGATGAAAGGAGGCCATTAAAAGGGTCATCGACGGCTGTTGCCATCCTCAGACATGAGGAACAGGACGACGGAGAGAGAGAGAGAGAGAGAGACATAATTTAATATCTTCAACGGTCCATTTGATTAAGTTACGTTCTCTCCAGTCTGCCTCGTCTACGCACTCGTGCATCATTCCCTTGTGACTTGTACATTTAATTAGTCATACTTCTGTCTATTTTTTTCTCAACTTCACCAAACCATCTTCCTTCATTCATCGTCTTACTAATGACACCCACTTGAGCCACGCATTCAGTTTTTATATCTTCATTTCTCATTCTTTCATACATTGATACTACACATTTTCAACAGTGTAAGCGTCCAGCAAGTACTTTAATCACAGTCGTAAATTAAACATCCTAAAACGTGTGAATAAAAATAATTACTTTCGCTACATTAGTCGCACAATCCCGAGGGTGACATTAAAATTAAAATATACCACAAGACATCTTGTTTCAACCCTTCGATGAAAATTATATGTCGGGGTAGAACAGCGCACGCCCGAGAACTGTAACAAACAACCCTTCCATTATGTTTCCCATACTAAATAATACGGAAACTATTGTCAAAGGGGACATATTGGTTGTACTCATAAAATTATTTACGTATTATATGAAAACATACTTTTTTTATGAAAAATTGCCCCGTAAAAAATGTTTTCATAAATGGTCCAATTTTTTTGGTTTGAATCCTTTTATTGTCCTCATCCATGCAAAATGAATAGTTTTCGTATGATCTGGATTTTACTTCAAAAATAATTATTTGTGCGCCTTTCTCTCTTTTTAAGCAGTTTCTCAGAAAAAGCGGGACTTTTTTTTATTTATTAAAATTATTGACATACGAGTATCTCATGATGTACGAGTACAATGTAATATTTGAATTGATTATACCCAAAACAAACTAAAATAGTTTATTTGTTCTAGAGTAAATGGTCCAGGAAGGGAATTTAACTAGCCATATTTGAATTAATTCAATGATGAAGAATAGAATACAATGTATAGTATTTGTGCAACTCAAAGATTAAAAAAAATACTGATCAAAATTATATTTTTTACTGTGATTCTGTCTCTTAAGGCTGTTGACGTGGCATACATAAATATAGCACTAGTTTGCTTAAGTCATCGTAGGTATATTGTGGTGGATCAGTTAAATACGAGGGTGGATCAAATATAAACGAGACTTTTGTTTTTGAGCGCGAAATTGTAAACAGAGCGTGCGACCGTGCGAGGAGTGTTGGGTGGGAATATCAGGAGTGGGGAGTAATAGAGACAAATCAGTAATAGAGACCAAGTAATAGAGACAAATCATCATTTCGAAGATAGTAAGGTTAAAATTTTACAAACGTTACAACAATAGACAACGCATTTAGAAAAATTAGAGATACGTTAAGCAGTAAAAAAATAAGTAAAAACAAAAAAGTAATAAATAACCAAATAATGCAAAAGGTTTCATACCCCTTAAACATTTTTCCCTCGCACTAACACTATCGAATTCTAAGTAATAATTTTATAAAATATTTAATTAATTTATTGAAATTGAAATATGTTCGTAAATACGAGTACAACACACACTTTTTATATGGGTGGTCCATAGTGAAGTAACATGGCACCAGTCTGATATGAGCACTGCTCTCGTAAGAAACCGAGATCATTTCGTCTGAAGATAGCCACGAGATAGGAGGTAGAAACATGTGTAGCTTGGATTAATTTAATTATTGGAATAACGAAGAAAGTTACATACAATATTAAAAAATGCGTTTGAATTTGACTTAAAAATACGAAATTGGTTTCCGGACAATCTATTATATAAAATTTTGTTAAAAATTAAACCCAAAGAAATAAAGTGTAAAGATATTAAAACAAAAAAAATTATGTTATGTTTGATGAAATTGAAAAACCGAGCTCGCCCCGAGAACATCACCAAAAATCACCCTCGAATCATAGGGTGAAGACACGTGACACGTCATCATCCAAATTACACGGGGTAACACTTTATAATGCGTGATTATTATTTACATTTTCATAACTATAATTCACTTATAGCGACTGCCTTCAGTCGCATTCGGTTATTCATAATGCTCAGTTTTTGTTACTGAAAAAAAACATTCGTAGTTATAATCGTTCGAAAAGGATAAAATTATTAACGTCGTCGTTGCCGGGCCTCGTGGTCGAGGATCCCTCGCCACTCCAACGTTAATCTTGAACCGTTCTTCCACGTCAATCATGTGATCTTCTGTGAGAAAACAGTCCGATCCTAGGTGCGCACTCCCTCCCGCAAATGTCACAGACATGTGGACTCTGCTGAGCCGCCCAGCCATACTGACGCATATTCGCAACGCGCTTACTGTTTTTCCCACGTCTAGCCGCTGAGATGCCATAAGCCCGAGAACATACGGTCCCGAGCACAAAGTAAGCGACTCTCGCAGACTGTCCTTATAGCTGCCCATCAACTCTTCGCTTGCCCACCACTTCCCCGTACAAGACGCGTTTTAGGAGTCTATTATCGCCCATGCGTATCACATGCCCGGTCCACCGCAATTTCGCCTTTACAATCATATCTTCTATAGGTTTACAGTTGGAGTTGCAGGAACGAAACATTTGTGACATAATAACTCCAGTGGATCCGAAGAATTCGGCGAAGGAAACGCTGGTGGAACATTTCAAGGCTTTGCATGTGCCTTCTATAGGGAACCCAAGTCTCGGACCCATGGAGAAGTGTGAGGACAACAGCCTTATAGATTGATATATTTGTATACTGGGAGATGTTTCTGCTGCAGAATTATCTGTCATTCAATTTAGCAACAGCCGCTGACGCATTCGTGACGCGACTGTTCAGTTCATCATCAAGAGAAGAGTTCGAAGCCAGAATACTGCCCAGATATGCGAAGTTAGGTAGGTTCTCATATATTTTCCCCCATACCTTGCACTTCTGACTTACATACTCGCTTAGTCATTCCTTTGCTACGCATGTCCTAATTATCTTAAAGATTCCGTGACTCATTATTATTGAATTGTACTAATATGATCCTTGGTTAAATAATATTAAAAACTGAACAACCCAATATATTAAAAATATTGAGAAATAAGACTTTATTTTCTTGGCGCCACAGCGCCGACACTCGAGTAATACGTCAAACCATGCATGCCGCCTCTATGGCGGCATTCGAGTGCAAAGGACAAAGAGCTCCTTTCATATTACGTAAAACATCAATTTTATCTATGCATTCATTTCTGATATCTTCGTGTCACCTTCTTTTATACATTGACACTCCGAAAAAATCGTACCGCACGCATCTTCACAGCATTGTGCATACTTTTATTCATCTTCTGCTAAGTCCAAATTTCACTTTTTTTTAACCTGGCGAGTTTATTGCCATGTGATAATCTCTTCCAACCAACCAGAAAGATGTTTTTATAGGCCCTAAGTGTTAACCGGACTGGAATCCTATTTAAAAAAATCTGGGTTCCAGCGGGGATCGAACCCGCAACCTCCAACCACTTTCATACGTCAAGGTGAATAAAACTCGCATTGAAGTAATAGCTTACATTGCAGAATATACGAGTAATTCACACAATAAAAGCTGTAGTGTCTTTATACAAGTATGTGATGCGACGCAATATTATCTATGTATTGACATCAATAATTAAAAATATGGGTTGACCGAAATGTATATTCGTATTTTAAGTTCAATTCAAATTGCAAAATGCAGCAAATGCTTGTGAAATGTGGTTTACGACATATTCAGTATCTTAGTATTGCGGATTTGCGGAAACCAAATTTGACACACACGATTCGCTTACAGCATTGTCGCCGTACACTTTATTTTTTTCTTTCTTTGTGTCACATTTTTCCTTTGCGATACTAAAAAATCATCATGGACTGAAAAATAATTTATTTCGTTCCATCTTCAAAATGACGCCAAAAATACCGCTTAAGCAAATTGGGTAAACAATAGCCGAAAAATACGCTTGACTTTCGAAATACAAAACTAATTTCCGGACAACATAAATAATAAAAAACCAAAAATATTCAAATACGCCAATTTACTCGTAGATAGTAACACAATAAGGCAGTGCTCCGCAACCGGTGTGCCGTGGCACACTGGTGTGCCGTGAGCCGGATACAGGTGTGCCGCGGTCAAATTCAATGTACGAGTATTTGACATTTTACAATTTTTCATTATGTATTTAATACACAATAACTGGTGCCAACTGTTGAAAACTGCGTAGTGTGTAGCGTAGCGCACCAAATTAGTCATAGACAAATAAAAATGACCCTTATGCGCGTCGCTGAAGACTCATGCCTAATATAATACCTATATATTTTAGCTTTTGGTGTGCCGCGGAATTCTAGGAAGAATTTTGGTGTGTCGTAGGTGAGAAAAGGTTGCAGAGCACTGCAATAAGGGATAAAAATACGAATTACTAGATACGTACTATATGCACGTCCTGCGGGGATCTCGGGTGCCGCTATGTATGGGATTCTCTCTTTAATAATTATATCCACATGGTTATACCAGTACCGCCTTCTCTTCCTACTCCATTTGACTATATCCCCTGGAGGTTTGAGAGATATTCCTATGATGGTTCGTAATATTCTCATCTCAGATCTGACACAGAGCTTATAAATTCGAACTTGAATAGCGATTCGCGTGTGTTTAATTTTCCAGATCATATCACTTCGGCCACATATGGCAATTGCCTTATTAGTTGGTTTTTCTAACTTCGTTGTAGAGATAATTTTGGTTGAAAATGCCGTATGGAAAGAAATTGGAAAAAGATGTATGCTTAAATCTGTTGTTACATAAAAAACTACAAAATGAACTAAACGTTACTAATTTTAGCTTTTATCGTAAAAAAATAACCTTACTCTTCTCCAATAACGCTTTATCAGGTATAATTGCACAAATTCACTCAAACAGCGTTTCGTGTACCACCGCTTCTATCCGTCCTGCATAGACTAACAATAAATAATTGCCGAAGATAGTTTAAAACCAAAATATGGCCTTTATCGGTGAATCGATGCTAAGGGTAATTGCTCCATTTTAATAATCGCTGATCCACGCACATTCTTCCGACGAGCAAGCAGGTTATATGCTTTTTGCGTGCTGATACGTGGCTAATCGAATTTATCCACGATAACGATGACACGAATGGGTCCGGATCCCATCGAGTCTCGGGTCCCAGTCGCCGAGCGGAGCGGAGTCGAGAAGGGACATCGTCATTCTAATACTATAAATTATATTAGGCTGAGATCGCTGAAATTATCCTATTCCGAGGGACATAATCCACTGGATTATTTATTGACAGGACCGGTTTAAGTCGGAAAAAAATACTCACGCGAAGGACACCAAATACTGCTACAATATCATGTCACCTCAAAAGATACTCTGTATAATATAATTTTATTTAACCAGTGTGCAATATGATGCAATCCAACAAGCTCATAATTATACATCAGTTCGTATTTACACAAAATATGACCCAAATTCAAATGCACATTTTCTGGCGGAAATTTTGATACATCGGCACTGGTATTTCGAGTCCTTTTCGCTATATTAGCAGTTTTGGTCAAATTTACGACAAAATTAATGCTGTACATTTAACATCCACGACTCTTAAACTAATTTAGCGTATAACCAACCAGGTCTTGGAAATTATGAAAGATAATAGTTTGGCACATTTTGAGGCCATTGTTTACAAAAATTACTTGAGCAGTATTTTTGGTATAATTTTGAAGATGAAACAAAATAAATTATTTTCGGTGCTTGGTGCTATTTTACTACCGCAAATGAAGATATGCGACACAAACAAAAAAAAGACATTCACAGTGAATGATTGTGTTTTACAAATGTTGTTTAAAAATTCTGTAATGGTGATACGACACTCGAAGATGGTGCCCGCTCTGGAAGATCGATCACCACTGACGACTTTAATGGAGGCTTTAATGGAGAATAACTGGCTTTTTAAGAGACGAGAAATTGCTAAGATACTGGGAATATAAAAACCACCACCCAAGAGCATTTGGTACAATTTTGAGTTCGAATTTGACCTAAAAATACGAAAATACATTCTGGAAATCCAATATTACACTTTCATCACACACAATACAATATGTAGGGTTTATTTCCATGCAGGAATTTCTTCCAACCAACCAAAAACATCAGTATTTGTAAAAACAGACTGGAAGTTTTTTTCGAACTTCCAAATTGAAATGATACGTTCTTCCACTTGGTCCCAAAGGTCAATTTTGAATAAAATTAAAATGAATCAAAATTAAAGCGAGCTCCATGACCTGGCGGGTGTGGGCTCGATTGTCGTTGAAACCCGACCGTTTTTTAAATGATTGCAGCCTAATTTTTATCTAAAGCCTCTTTAACACCTTTCTGGTTCGGTGGAAGAGATTGTCACATGGCAATAAGTCCTCCAGATTGTACTGTATACAACGAAAGTGTAATATAAGTGTATATACTTTTTAAAATATCACGTTTTTTAAATTCAATTCAAATGAATGTCCCAGAACTATAACATTATTTTGGATCCAGCCAACCCTCACCCTATTTACGTAACGAATATTCCTCGATTCGTGCCCCAACGAGGGCGCATGCGGAGGTAGGTAACTACCACTGGCACGCAAGACATTGCCTTCCGATTGTCACTGAATCCAGCTGAACACATTGTTATTTGGGTAACCAGCCCTTCCTATGTGAAGATTGATGCAAGTCAAAGTATATTAGTTGTAAAAATAAATAAAACATAACCAAATGAGAGTGAAACCTAGACGGGGAAAATGAATTAAAGAAGCTTAGTAAATGCAGTGCGTTGGGAGAAATATGTTTTGTGTCGATATATGACAAAGTAGGAAATGTTATTATTAAGAATGAACGTCAACTAAAAACTGATGTATTAAGTAAGGTGAAAAAGAGCACATTGAGGTGATTTGAAGATGTTGAATAGATGAGTGACGAAGAACTGACCAATCAAATTAATAACTAAGTATAAGTGGGAGAAGACGACCAAGAAAATTTTGTTTGGACCAAAGAAATGAAATTTTGAAAGCAGGAAAAGTAAGGAATAGATAAAAAGAGGAAGCTCTATAGAAGTAGAGGTGGCAAAGTAAGGAGTAAGATAAACAGAGGAAGCTCTATAGATGTAGAGGTGGCAAAGTAAGGAGTAAGATAAACAGAGGAAGCTCTATAGATGTAGAGGTGGCAAAGTAAGGAGTAAGATAAACAGAGGAAGCTCTATAGATGTAGAGGTGGCAAAGTAAGCTCTATAGATATAGAGGTGGCAAAGTAAGGAGTAAGATAAACAGAGGAAGCTCTATAGATGTAGAGGTGGCAAAGTAAGGAGTAAGATAAACAGAGGAAGCTCTATAGATGTAGAGGTGGCAAAGTAAGGAGTAAGATAAACAGAGGAAGCTCTATAGATGTAGAGGTGGAAAAGTAAGGAGTAAGATAAACAGAGGAAGCTCTATAGATGTAGAGGTGGCAAAGTAAGGAGTAAGATAAACAGAGGAAGCTCTATAGAAGTAGAGGTGGCAAAGTAAGGAGTAAGATAAACAGAGGAAGCTCTATAGATGTAGAGGTGGCAAAGAAAATATATCGTGATAGGAAATTTTGACCTTTGGTTCTTGCAAATCTATATCTTCCTAATCTACGACGCAAAGACGCGTGCTTCTTCGGCCTCCTGACTTCGGTCATATTCTTTCCAAAAAAATAAAAACATGCCGGTGTGTTCCGATCGTCTCACTTCGGCGTGCCATCGAATCCAGTACAGCGGTGTGGCCGGTGAGTTTGCTGGTGTACAATGGCTCACTGACTTCACGAAGAGAAAATGAAAACTACACGGCACAGCTTCGCTGTCCAACTGAATTAACGTTGGAATGGCGAGAGGATCCTCGATTACGAGGCCCAGAAACGACGATAACGATGAATTTAAACCAGGACGAGCCATCAACTAATTCAAGAAGTGCGCCGTTTCATTTTTGGCATCTGCGTTATACTCTTACATTACGTAACCTTAAAAATATAATATTTAATTAACAATAAGTATAGTCAAGTTTATCTTGTTGGATAGTATGATATTTCAAAAATAATTTTAATTCATATATTGAAAATATTTTCAATATACAATAGTTAGTCGTTATCCTTCTTCTTCTTCCTCTTGGTCTAAGTCTGTTTGTCCTATTTGTGACGGTGGGCTGTCCTGGGATGATGACGTCCAGCTGTCCTTCCACCTTTTCGGTGGCCTTCCTGGTAATTTCCTGCTGCTAGGGTTTTCAGTCTTAGCAATTTTCGCAAGTTTTGTATCTCCACGCGGTCTACATAATCCCTTCAGAAGCGCCTTATGCTTCTTCCCCACCTCACTATATCTTCAACACCATAAACAGACTTTATCGTCTCATTTCTGATCCGATCTCTAAGAGTTCTACCTGCGATGGAGCGTAGGGTTCTCATTTCCGCCACTCTGAGAAGGTTTTTTGTCCTGTTTGTATCGGTTCTTACTTCTATCACATATATCATGATAGGGCGGACGCATGTCTTATATATCCTGACCTGACTTTCGGTTAGCATGTATTTGTTTCTCCATATAGTGCCCGCAAGCAGCTATATGGAGAAACAAATACATGCTGTCGACAGCCAAAGCTGTCGCTTTGTCGAATAAAGCGACAGTCAAAGCTGTCGCTTTATTAGTTTGTGCTCGTACTTCACTATATAGGTTACTGTTGCTGGAGATCTCTACACCAATTCAGTAAAACGAAACCGGTGAACTCGATTATATCTGATTTTATTCGCTAGCTTTACGATTTACTATAATTTCATTATAATCATTATTTTTCCTTCATCTTTCTGGTTGAGTTTGCCTATCGATCTCCACCTATCTCAATCTCTGGCCAACTCTTCCACCGCCACTCAGTCCGGATCCAGCATCTTCGCACATACCCGCTCTATCTGGTTCCTCCAACTTTTCTAGATTGACCTACTCGTATAAGGTTCCACCCATCTGCGCTGACCTTGAAAGTTTCGAAGTAACCCGGGATCTCTCTATTTTCATCAAAAGAAGCTTATGCCCAGGACTCCTCGGATGTTTGTATTTCTTATGATATCTACGAGTGATTTTACTACTACTTCTGAAGAAATCTCTTTTTGCTACCTGGATTCTTGCTTGACCTAATGCTTTGATTTAGACTCCACATGAGGTACACATAAGTGAGAGCATTTAAACATGCTCAAATCTATCCATTACATAAATTCACTTAAACGCGAGTTTTTCTATTACTAACTAGAGGAACAGATAAGAACAGCCAAGCAGCAGACTCTATGTAGATTTATGATATCATCAACATCGACAATTACAAAAGACTGTAAGAGCGACAACTACAACCGTAAGGTTAATCCAGCGAAAGTGGTTTTAAATTAATAGTCACAGCCAATTTTAAGTTTCTGTATTTTTTCTTCTGATAAATTAATCGTACAGCTGTCCTCAAAATGTGCGTTTTATTAATTACCACTAACCATTTATAAAGACTTAAGAAAAATAATGAAAGCTTTTTAACTGGGTAAGAATAAAATATCTGAAAATATATAAATCACCTGTTTTACACAGTATTCAATGTCTCAATTTACACGTTGGTTTGCTTATAACCAATTACGTTTATGCAGTTTTATATATTTTATATGCATATTTCTAATAACACAGAGTTCTTCTTTTCCGCCTACTAACTGACAGAGCTCTACCCGCCCCTAATTAATTTATGTCAGATTTATAGTATTTCACAATATTTTTTTACTTTTTTTTAACCTGGCGAGTTTTTTGCCATGTGGCAATCTCTTCCAACCAACCAGAAATATGTTTTAATAGGCCCTAAGTAAAAACCAGACTGGAATCCTATTTAAAAAAATCTGGGTTCCGGCGGGGATCGAACCCGCAACCTCCGGAATAAATTGTTGTTGGTAGCTATAGTTAATAATATTGTTGGTAGCCCAGATATATTACCTCAAATTGAAAACTTGGGGAACTTTTTACTAGCAATTTACTAACAACAGTTACACGTTGTTATTCATCAATCGTGAGAATGCAACAATTGAGCAGTTTCGTCTGGTTTAGTGGATATTTTTAATGTTGATGTTACTAAATTCAGTAGGTTTTTTTTTCTTAATATTAAACGTTGATTTAGAAGCTGATCAAAACATTTTATTTTAAGTATTTTTTCCAATATGTCCTATGATTTCATATTCTCGTTACCCTTGTGAAATAACATATATATTTTAAATATACTACTCAAATCTTAAAATATGAATTTAATTTATTGTATTTCATCATGTTCTTTATTTTCCGTGTGTAGAATACATTAGTATTTTCATACATCATTTTTTTAAAGATATTTTGTATACTGAGCTGGTTTCGGAACATGTTGATACATTATCTTTTATTTTATAATTATTACTATGATATAAAAAGGATACTCAATGGTCATTTATTTTGTCAGTAAATATATGATTTAAAAAATATATAAATAAATAAATAAATAAATAAATGTTACGTTTATTGACAGCAACATAGTATGTACAAGATCACACCTGAATAACATTTCTAAAAACACACAAATTGCAGACAATACATCAGACGCAGAAGCTATCAAAAGGTCTGGGCTCATCTAATAGCATCCCCTCGGCCAAAATACACCCCACCAATATAGGGCGAACCCAGCCACAGGGACACTAGATGTTTTTCAGCGTAATTACAGCGATTACATATTGTAATCATTACAAAAATTGCCACATATTAAATATTAATAAGTGAATTGTTTTTTCGCATATATTTACATTTCAAGGCTACGAGTACTTGTGTTAGATTAACATTGTAATAACTGAATAAAAATTTACACAAAACATTTTGTAAATTTTTATTCAGTTATTACAATGTTAATCTAACACGAGATCTTTATTCACCGAAGACAAACACAAAACATATACCATTGATATAATCAATAAATGATTTGTTTCAATTTACAAAACGCTACCGTTTCAAATTTGCATGTTAAGACAAATCCAATTGAAAATATATTCATGTTCACATTCGAATAAAGCAAAAAAAAATATTTAGATTTCGCGCAACGGAATCATCACGTTTTTCATGAAGATAATTTTTGGGTTCGGTTGTCCGGTAAGTGATTTATAGTACTTTTAGGTCGAATTCAAAAGCAAAAATACTATACATATTTAGACGCGTGGACAATAGTTTTCGATATGCAATATATAGCCATCCCGTGACAATTGAGCTGAAGTGAATGGCAATACCAGACCAGTAAACAAGATCCTCATTTTCTAAACGATGGGGGGACGGCGTTGTAGTAGGTATGGTGTGTGCCCCCTGTCTCCATATTTCATGGGTAATCCCATAATCCCATTTGCAACCCGCTCTGCTTTGCCCTCGTAGCTCTACTATGCACTTGTAAGCCCACTTGACGAGCGATGCACATATGGCAGGATGACTATAGATACGCTCGAGGACCGAGGATTCGCAATACAAAACAGATATACGAGTGCGTGTCCTTTATTCCCAGTAAACAATTAAATCATTGTCGATATACTCATATCGGAGCTATTATAAATCGATTATTGTATTGTATACAGTACAACCTAGCGAATTTCTTGTCATGTAGAATTGTTTTCCAACCAACCAGAATAATGTTAGTGACCATACGAGTAAGTGAAAACGAGACAGAAATATTTTTTTAAATAAATTAGGTATCAACGGGAATCGAACTCACAATCACCGTGCTGGAAGGCTGACATCTTACCAACTAACCCACAGAGGCCCACGTTGATTTTTTTAAATACTAAGATTTTTAACATATTTGATTTGTACATAGCGCCGTTTCACCTCTATTAAACCGTAAATAAATGTATAAAAGTTTTGTAAAAATACTAATATGAGATATCCAACAACAAAAAATAACCACAAAATACAACATATGGTAGCTAACCAGAGACGGAGGTTTATAAAAAAAATACTCGGCACTTTGCAGCTCCATTGGATTTATAAACCTGCGTCATAATAAAAACAAAAATTAGATATCTTTCCGAACAACAGAGGTAGCATTAACCACTGCGAATAGTCAGGTGGGTGGTAAGCGTTTTAGTCATTATCGGCATCACAGTTTAAAATATATTTTTAGACATCGTTCCATCTAAATATATTAGGAGTACTTACAAGGTCGTATAAGCTGCTTTTTTGTAATTCAAAACATAGCGCTCTTGAAGCAACATTGTATTACGAAATAGAGTTATACAAGTCATTTAGTTATTGTTTTTAACGAAATAGAAATTTTTATTTTTTTCCAAATATAACCTCACAAGGTTTTTAACTAGGAAGAGAATTAGTATAAGCGGAGAGTAAAAGTGAATTACAGAGTTTGATAAGTAAATTGTATGAGAGATGCGAAGGGTCTGAGAATGAATGTTGCAAAATCCAAAGTTATGATGATAGAAATGTGTGAAAGGAAAAATAAATACTATCTAGAGGTGAAATATTTAACATTAGAACAGTTGAGGAATTCTGCTATTTGGATAGTATTTTCTCAGATGATGGAAGCGTTACGAGAGAAATCTAAAGGCGTTTAACGATAGGAAACAAAGTTACTGGGGTCTTTAAACTTCTTCTTCTTCATCATCTTATTTTAGGCCTGTTGGCCTGTTATGGTCCTGCATCATTGTTTGCCTCTTGTGACGTCGACTGCCAGCTGTCTTTCCATCTTTTGGGAGGTCGTCCTAGAGGTCTGCTTGCTTGGGGGATACTGTCCCTGGTCATTCTTACGGCTCTTGGTTCCGCCATTCTGGATACGTGTTCGTTCCAGAACCTTCTTCTCTGTCGTCCCCATCTGACAATATGTTCAACTTCGCACGTCCTCCGGATTTCTGTATTTCGTACTCTATCACGAAGGGGTTTGCCAGCGATACTCCTGAGTACCTTCATTTCGCTGGTTCGAAGGAGATTTTTGGTTCTGACTCTATGATGTATGTCATTATGGGGCGGACACAGGTCTTGTATATCGTCATCTTGCTTTGGATGTTCATATACTCCGCCATTGCCGGTCGCAAGCCCGGATAAGAAAGGAGGAGGGATCATGGGTAAGGCCAGCAACCTGCCCATGATAACAATACATACGCTCACAAACCTGCTCACACAGCCTCGTACAAAGTAATGAAAAACATAACGACCAAAGCTAGGAAAAGGACTACGATTCGGTCCTTAAACATATATTATTTACTTGAACCGGACAGTATGAAAATTTGCTAAGGTGATAGTCCATGAAAGTATTTTAGTACCAACTTTGATGTATGGGAGTGAAACGTGGACGTGAGATAGAGTCGAATAAATGCTATAGAAATGCGTGCACCAAGAAAAATATGTGGGGTGACAATGAATGTTATAACAAAATACGGAATGAAGTGATTAGAGATAAATATGTACTTAAGGCTTTGAGTAAAAATAGCACAAAAATATATAGTGCATATGTGAATAGAAGTAAATGTTATATTGAAAGAAGGAAATCTAAAATATCAGAGAAATCATACGAGATGTGTGAGAAAGGTGGGGAAGAGGCGAAATACGTATGTCAAGATAGGAAAGTCCGGCGTTCTATCATCTATGCCTACCTTAGCAGGAAAACGGCGTGACGGTATGTATCTATTAAATTATTGGATCTAATTAATATTGCCTAATAAGGTTCTATCCTGTTTCAGTTCACCCTTCGCAAAATGTCCAAAAACGAGTTTCACTGACCCTCCCCGTGTGCTTTGTATATTTTTATTATTTTTACAAGTGAGTGATTTATGAGCGCCACTAATCCTCGAGGACTGTTCAAAAATATAATAATTTTTTACACGCGTAATCGTGGGGCGATGATCCTCATGATCAATATCCAGGGGTAGCTCGTGGTTTCTTTGAAAAATATCAAAACTATCAGAGTTTACATTTTATAAAATTTTCTATCATGTATGTCCATTTAAATTAGATATAGAATATTTATTTATACATAGAAATTTTATTACTAAAAATTATACTTTTACATTATCATATTTGTCTTCCCCTTCTCTTTTCAAGTCTAGTTTGCAGTATCCACCAGCACTTTTCTTCGCTGGTCTCTATCTCTTTTACTTGGACACTTTTACAAAAAAATCTGCATTTTGGGAATGAATCTACAAATTCTTAAATTATTTGGCTATCATTTTTTTTATTTTTTTAAAACGACTTTAATGATAAATAGTACAATTCTCGACGGGTGTGTTGCCATGCGGCAATCTCTTCCAACCAGCCAGAAAGTTGTTGAAAAGGGCTTGAATGAAACCGGACTGAAATCCTATTTTTTAAATCGTCTACCTAAAATTTACCAACTAGACCACGGACGTCTTTCTTAGGACAATATTTATAATATTAAAATCTAATATTTTGAAATTTAAATATATAATATGAGAAACAGGAGAGCATATAAAACATGGATGTGGGCAAGGCGAAAGCTGTGTGCATTGATAGAAAGCGTGGAAATATGTCCTCTCTGCCTACCCCAGAACGGACGTGGGCTAATGGTATGTATGCATGTTATATAAAAATTGAATAAGATAACTTGGTACAGAAAAAAAAACATAAAAATAATACTATCCCTAATATTTGATAAACATTTCTGTCGATACACATACATACTCGTACAAACTATCACGCCGTCTTCCTGCCGGGATAAGCAGAGATAAGAAAGCACTAGACTTTTCTATCGCGCACAAATCTTTCTTCTTTTTCACAACCATACACCGTCTCATAAAACTCCTATTTTCTATCTGTATCACTTAATTTCATCTTTTTCGATATTTAATTCAGATTCATTTGTTTTAGGTTCCTCATAACATATGGAACCATTTTACTTTTGATACGACCACTAGACAAAGACTGGCACTGGCAACTGGGTGTATGCAAAAATATAATCAAAGAGAGAGGTTTTCTTAAAATACTATTTCTATCTTAGAGGAGTAGCTCGTGACTGCATGGGATTAGAACACAAAGTTACTAATAACAACTTTAACAGCATGACCAAACATTACTTCGGATATTACAATGTATAAAATCAAATTTTAAATTTATTTATTTAAAACTTAATTTTATATTGTGGTGGATTCATTGCCAAGTAGCAATCTATTACATACGTAACCGACCATACACGTACATAACATAGGTACATATCATCACGCTGTATTACATGCGGAGTAAGCAGAGAGAACAGCTCTTCAAACTTTTATATCCAAGCACACAACTTTTGCCTCCTCCACATTCATACATCTTATAAAACAATATATCCCATTATTCATTCTTCTCACTTTATATTCTTTCAAAATCGGGTCCACTTGATCCAGACATGTTTTCCTCGATCTGCCTCTACCAATCAATGTTGACTTGTATACTTGCTAAGTCATTCATTCTCTTCACATCTCCAAACCATCTTGAATTACTTTCGTCTTTCCACATTTTTTATTTGTGCACGCATCTCCACAGCATTAATCGTACTTTACTCCTCCTTCATTTAAGTCGAAGTTTCCCTTCCACACGTCAAGGTAGGCACCAACACACTGTTATTTATTATTATTTTTGCTACTTTTGATATAGCGAGATTGTTTTGTAATGCATTTAGTGCTCCGTTTACCTTGTTCGCTATAGCTAAACTACTTTCAATGCCGCTTTCAACTCGTTCATCACATGTACCTCATTAACCTGCTCCAGTTTTTCTGAGTTAACTCAAATATCGCGCACTATTTTTACCACACCTCTTTCTAAAATCACAACTTTTGATTTCACCATATTATGAGTGAAAGGTTTGAAATTCACATTATTGATTTGATAAAAAAAAAACTGCGCAACATTAGAATGATGAAAGCAAAAAAAGAAAAAAAAATACAAATTTAACAAGATCATCGATAGTAAAGGGAAAGAGAGATTGGGAAAAATGTTGGAAAAATAGAAAAAAACACGCTATCACTGAAGGGACGTTTCATGTTTTTTATTAGTTTTTAGAACAGGCCAACGATGGTGTTAGTCTTAAAATTGCTAGCAGCAGGTTTCAGAGTCTAAGAATAATATAATAATTTAATCAAAAATATATCATAAAATGAATCGATAAATATTAGATATACCATAATATAACATTGTGAGAAAAGTCTTTTTAAACGACTCTAAAAGAGTTGTGAAATAAAAAAACATAGTATACACAGAATATGCTTAATATATTTTTTTTAATAATTATTTTAAACTTCCACCCCCCGCCACAGGTTCACAAAACCCAAAACGGTGTCATCAATCCATCTGTTTGTAGCAAGTGTACCATTGTGCTTAATAGCAGCAAATGTATTTCAGGGATTACATCCCGTAAACACAAATAAGTAATATTTCTTTGTATTTGTTTTTTTTACGGATGATATTTTAGGGCTTAGATATGTGTGTTAGATACCTATGACACTGTTAAAATTAACAACAGCTGCCTGAAAGCAAATATAATCAGTCGCTACATCCATAATTCGATAAAATTTCGTTCCATTGTTTTCCGAATTCATAAACTTTTATTTAAAAACAGAGAAAATATTCGAAGAGACGATGTTAATCGTCTTTCACCTATTTCCGAATCACTAGAAACACACAATTCCCTGAGGTTTCTTCTGAGGACGTAAATTAGATGGTAGGCGAAATCCATGCATTTAATAATAAGGATTGACTAAAACAGATAAAAATTAAAAATTGAACGTCGCAGGACAAAAAATACTAAATCGCCAATTCCCGCTGTCGCCGCGCAGTCGTCGCTAAGTTGAGATACCGTCTACCGCGTTCCATGGGTGACGACTATAATATAAGTCTACCACGTTCAGTTTTAATTTTTCTGTTAATCATTTTGACTAAATTTTCTTAAATAATGCACCAAATGAACGATTTAGTGATTTTTATGAAAGGTATTCAATATTGTCTATGGTAACGTTGATGCAAATGTGAAGTTTTTTTTTATAATATGCAATCCATCCAAACTAGAATGATTTGTGCCACAAAATTAAAGTCATTATGCAATTATATGAGTCAATATAACAAATCAATATAACAAACAACAATATAATAAAACAATGACAATTTAAAGTTTCAATAGATTAAGCTTAAACAATTTAACAATCCATCTATGGTATAATTGTAATATTTCCACGAAGGAAGAAGAAACGCAAAATTCATTGGACGCGGTCAAGATATGGATTTTAATAAATCAAATTTGTCTCGCAAAGGACAACCGAAAAATACATGGTATATAGTTTCATCATCTATACCACACTCGCAGCCAGGATTCTCCACAATATCCATTGTGTAAAGGCGACTAGCCACCACGCAGTGGCCCGTTCGCAAACGACACATGACAGACACTTCCATCTTATTCATTCTTATTATATTAAACCATCGTTTCAAAGGGATACATTGTTGACTTGATTTATATCTAGAGCCCTTATTTACACTAGTCATTTCCCAATCCATCGGTGTGAAGTATGGTGTTAAATTTTATTTAATAGATCAGTTACTGGCTGCGAAAAATCAGATAGAAGACAACCGGTATAACATGCTTCCTTTGCCAAGGAATCATGTTCTGGCTTTGATTGAGCAAATTTAAGTACTCGCAATTTCTAAAAACCTCTTTTATTGCCACACATTCAACCGTAATAACTGACGAGTGAGGAGGAAGTTTAAAAAGTGGTTTTGTGTCAGTTTCCGGGATATATACGGCAGCCCCAAAATGTGCAGTTTGAATATACATTTGCTATTAGATATCTTCATTAAAAGCATTATTTAATCACAAAATCTAAATCAATTTCGTAACAAAAACTCCCTTAAATTTATTATAGAGATGCAAGCTATTTCGTATTTTACCGCTTGTGAAAATATCGCTCACTTTTCTATTTTTTAATATATAAAATATGATACTCACCTGACCAGCTCTAAAATTGTATGACATCTTTAAACGCAACTATTATAACTTTTTTTTAAACTTATTAAAAAAACGAAGAATACGCAGATTTCAATTTATGGAAAAACATTTATCGTAAACTCTCTTTATTTATCTTTTTAAAAAAATTAATATTTAACGTCATTTTAACTAAAATTTGCCCAAATGTCAAAAATCAGCACACAAACAATTGAAGTTAATATTATTTCATATCTATGCATTCTAAATTCAAATGTAATTAAACACTAAATATTTATTAAAACTATTATAGTACCATAATGTTTAAAGTTTTTTGTTTTTAAAAAAAGAACGCGTCAAAATGTTAACACTAATCGCGATGAAACAGACATTATAACTTAAACGTTCGGAAAATATGTTTTGTACTGAAAAAAGGATATTATCGGCATAACGATACCTGCTGCTATGGCGACTCCTTATTTATTATTTTTCAGAAAGTCCTTTAAGAGGGAAACCTCAATATATGTACAATGTAAGAAAACCTGTCGAAAACATGACTTTCCCGCCTGTATGCAACACGGAACCGATGTACTACCTGGCTTCTTATAAAGAAAAGATAAATCAATACAAACGAGGAAGCCACAACGGATATTAGTACATAACATTGTGTTATATTTTAACTTTTCCTTTCATGTGATAAAAATAGGTCTACGCTTATTTGATTCGCGACCAATGATTATTTGATTGAATATTTTTATTTATTTTGATTTCACATGTTTGGAAAAAGAACTATTTAATAATTTTTTTAATTGAGATTTTCAGTGTTTAATACTTGCTTAAAGAATGGATAGCATAAAGGTAAAACATTGATCAATTTTATAACTCCTAGCCGATTGTTTTCATGGAATGTTTTCTAATTTCTTTATAAAAGTTAAATTAACTTTTGATCTTGAAAAGCGAGTTTATGCTTGAGAAAGCGAGTTTTCATCTTGCATAAATTTTACGATGTAAAGGAGTCAGTGGTTCGTAAACAAATGTCTAAAAGGAATATAATATGTAGATAGATCACTGTATGCTGATTGATTAATGAGATATGTACATTAAATTATATTCAGAGATATGAAGATGGATCAGAGAATGAATATTGTGAAATCCAAAGTTGTGGTAATAGAAAAATGTGAAATGTGCATGGGATATATAGGTGAGCGACAAAGATTAGAGTAAGATGAGGAATTTTGTTATTTAGGAAGTATTTTGATGATGAAAGATGAAGTTGATGGAATAATTAGGAGATATATCGAATGGCGTGTAGTCCCTAACTCATATGCAAAACTAAATCAATAGCTTATCGACAAATTTTGTTTTTAATGATTCAAATAATTTTGTGAAGTGCATGACTGCGTGGTAATGCAATGGACTTTCGTACGGAAGGTCATCAGTTCGAATACCTATAACTTCGGTAATATCCATTCTTTTAAAAAAATGTACTAAGAATTTCAATATATACTTTTTAATTATCTAAGAATTAATTTCGACATACCGAAGAGTACCGAAGCACACACTATGAAAACCTATGTTCATAATAGCATAAGTAACCAATTTCAACTTAATATAACATTATTTTTTTAAATAAAATGTAATGTAATCAGCAAGTCAATTTGTAAATAATAATCAGCAAGTATATAGGTAAATAATAATCAGCAATTTTATAATTAAAAAGCGGTTAAGTATTGTGGAAAATATGTTCAAATATCACTTGAGCAATTCTAAAACCATATTGTTTTGTTGACTCATTCAATAAGTAATATGTTTTAAGTAAATATTACTGATGTAGTTATTAATTACGGGGAAAAATAACGATCGGTGGGAGGAGCTTGAAGATGGGATTATACCATTGGTCGACTCGGAAAGCGGGCGTGTCTGGACCAAATCTCAGTTGCGGGGGAGCAGGTGGATAAATGTTATCGATGGTGAACCGAAAATACAGAACTTAAACATCCGAAACACAAAACTGAAAAAAATTACATCCTTAGGAATAATACATGTATTTAATACGATAATTAAAATGTATTTGCAATTAGATATGTATATATGCAGATTAACTATAGTACATCCTAACACCGAACACGTGATAAATTATTGCACTGTTTTGAATCGTTTCAAGTTTCAACACAGATAGCGATCATCGACTCGTAAGATTTAAAATGAATAAGATATGTATACGAGTATATACAGATTAACTACATCCTAACACCAACACGTGATAAATGATTGCACTGTTTTGAATCGTTTCAATACAGATAGCGATCATCAACTCGTAAGATTTAAAATCAATTAGATATGTATACATATTAACTACATCCTAACACCAAACACGTGATAAATGATTGCACTGTTTTGAATCGTTTCAATACAGATACTGATCTGTCGTACCGATCACTCGTAAGATTTAAAATCAATTTAAATTTTAAATTGTAAAGAGCAAAAAAAATATTAAAAACCACAGTGTTTGAGTGAATGCCACAAACTTGAATATAAAAATCAAGAGTATCAAAGTGAGCTCAGAAGCAAATTATGTTCTTGAAAATGACCCCAACAGTACTAATTTAATTACGCAGGTAACCAAAGAGATATAGAGCTCAGCAAAAAAGGTTGGAGGCTTAAGAACTCCAAAAAAACATCTAACTTGTCAGAGTAAACGTTGAAACTCATGATAAAAGGAGAAAAGTGGAAACCTCGTCATAAATTTCTCATGCTGCTGAATTTTCTAACTTTTGTAAATAAATCAACCAAAAGATTCTCAAGGCTATTCATGAGTTTAATATTAACCTCATCAGAAGAACTATCGAAACTGGAAAATGCCTCAAGAGCTAACACCAAATAAGGAAACCATCACCGCACTCAGATTCTCCGACGATACGGTTACGAGAAATCGTGAAATGTTGCTGAGGAAAGTGAAAGAATTCTACCACAGCCTCTACAGTGATCCCACAGATCATCACAAGACTTATGTATCCAAACTCAGTACAATGTTGAGAAAGCAGAACCTGACAGAAAAATGTATAACATATATCGCAGTTTAGAGAGCAGACTCTCATCAAGTAAGTGAATCTAGTTGAAATAAATATATTATATCACACATCTAATAAATTAAATATTCATAATCATATAATTTATAGATACAATTTTCCAATGTATCTTTAAATATAATATTAATTCGAGTTTTCACCATTATTCTTACTCAGATTTCACCCCATTCCGTTTATTGACGAAAGATTTTTTTCAGTTACCCATAACAAAGTTAATAATTGACACAACGCGGATCAATTCTCAAAATCTTGGTTCAAAAAGAGGACGTTTCATAGGACAACAGATTTAGGGATTATCGATCAGGGCATTTGGATAGCGACCATCCCATATCTCCGTCAATCTTTTCATTCAATTGTGGAACACAAACTAACCCCAGACAGCCATCACCGCTGAACGACACTGGGTATGAAAAATAATGTCAAGGTTTACAAAATCTTCAGCCTTGGTATCGGTATGTACAATAAAAGCTTTAACACAAGATCTAGAATAAATTCACTTCCTGTTAATATGATGGCTATAACATACTCAGTGACTTAACTAACTTCCGATACAACTGAGTACGCAGTGTCGGGGGTTGTTAAATTAATCATGTTCAAAACTCGAGTTTTCAGGACTACTCGAAAAGTTCTCTCCAATGATGTGCATGTAATCGGGTTTTTAGGACTGCTCGAAAAGTTCTCTCCAATGCTACACATTTAATAGGGTTTTTTGATATGCTCCAAATTTCTCTTCAATGCTGCGTTTCTAATCAGGTCTTCAGGTCTGATTCAAAAGTTCAAATGCTGCACCTGTAATCGAATCTTCAAGTCTGCTTCAAATTTTTTTTCTGCAGGACAGAATTTTTATGGAAATTTAAATAATCATTTTTCGTTTTGGTATATTTTCAGACAAAATAATTGTATGGCCAATGTGTGATCACTTTACTGACAAAAGTTTCTCTAAGGTGAAAGGTAAACGATGAATAATAATATTGACCAAATAAAAGTGTTATTGGCAACACAAATCAAACGCTTAGAATTGATTTCCCCAAATTTATGAGACTAATTTTAATGCAAGAATAATTTATACAGATTATCTACAAAAAAACTATAGATTAACTACAAAAGATAACTACAGATTAATAGATTAACTACAAAAGATAACTACAGATTAATAGATTAACTACAAAAGATAACTACAGATTAATACAAAAATATTTACCTATCAACTCTTAATTTTAAATTATTATTACCATAAATTTTACCAGCAACATCAACATCAATGTCATCTTTTGGTACTCCTCTCGGCACTGCAACTCGTATCATTACTATCAAGTTTCGTATTATTGTCGGACAATTTCCATGGATATAAGTCGGACAATTTCCATGGAGCCAACAAGCCCCAGTCTACGCCAATTTTAGAAAAAATACAATGACGATTTATCAACGGTGTCAGACGTCTGTATTTGTTTTGCGCGCTAAATGAACAGTCAAATTAATATACATATAGAGAGATTCAATACTCGATAGTATAGAAAAAATATGAAATATAGTAAGTAAAATGAAGTGAAGGGATTGAATATAAATATTATAGATATGTATTAAAATTGAATACATGCATACGTATAAAAAAGAAGCTTGTATAATATTTATTTTGCTGGTTTAAATTATTTATACAAGGACCTATTGCCACGTATCACCTACCTTCGGGCCATGAGATGCATCCCAATTTAACGTCGATTTTTCAAATTAAAAAGGTATATCTTACGGTCTGAAAAATTGGTATGTTTAGAAAAAAAAATTATCAGCAATAAAGTTAGTCCACTTATTTTTTTTTTCTTTTATCTACTTTTATAGTAGTTCTTCAAAAATAATAAAACTAATTCTTGAAATATTATATTATATAAAATATCATTAAGGTTTTTTATAAACCAAAAATATCAATATAAAAGAAGTTATTATGATGATTATGTTTTAATCTTTAAATAAAATAGTATTTATAAATTTTAGTTAAATTAATTTTACAATGAAAATGTAATGTTTTAAAAATAAACTATATAAATTTATAGTTGTAATTTCGTCCCTCCTGTATACAAGGCACACCCCCATATCGAGAGGGATGATTTTCTCACATATAAATAAAGTAGGGATGCTGTGTCCTCTTCCGTTCAGTATATGCTGACGGTACGGTGTGAAGGAACCATTTCTGCATAGTGATAACTATGTTTTATTTAAAAGAAAAACTCGGGCAGTTTCTATAAATAAAAAAATAATAATTTTGGGTAATTTACTAAATGAAGTTTTATTTATTATTTTGGTGTAAAATTAAAATAATTAGGTTGTTTTTTTTTGTGCTATGTGTCGTTTTAATTTTTGCTCATTATAGTGGCAGGTCGTAGTGCAAAGGGTAAGATATTTTAATCTCTTTTTTAACATACTTAACTACTCGTATATGCTTACTTCTATACCGTAGTTCAACTGTATTTTGTTAGCACGTGAGAATGCAGTTGACATTGTCTCAAATGTGTGATAATAATATTGGTAAGGTGATTCAATATAATTGATTCGTATATCTTAAACGGTCTTTGGAGTCGCCCTTTTCACATAAAAGAGACTTCTAAAAGATTCCTAAGTTGATACTTTTTGAGAAGTACTACAAAGTACTTCAAATATGTTGTAGAAATATGTTATATGAGAATAGTGACTTAAAATTATGTCTAATTTTCTTCTCTTTTTGCTAGTTATGTTATATGAGAATAGTGACTGAAAATTGTTATATGAGAATAGAAATATGTTATATGAGAATAGTGACTGAAAATTGTTATATGAGAATAGTGACTGAAAATTATGTCTCATTTTTTTCCTCTTTTTGCTAGTTATGTTATATGAGAATAGTGACTGGAAATTGTTATATTAAAATAGAAATATGTTATATGAGAATAGTGACTGAAAATTGTTATATGAGAATAAAAATATGTTATATGAGAATAGTGACAGAAAATTATGTCTCATTTTCTTCCTCTTTTTGCTAGTTATGTTAAATGAGAATAGTGACTGAAAATTGTTATATGAGAATAGAAATATGTTATATGAGAATAGTGACTGAAAATTATGTCTCATTTTCTTCCTCTTTTAGAATATAAACAGCAAACCCAAGGCAGTGGTCTTTAAAAAATGTTTTAGGATTTTCTTAACGAACCCTATTGGATGATTATTTTTTACTATCCAAAATATAACTATACAATGGTATGGGCTGAAAAAACATCTGATGTCCTCGCGGCTGGGCTTTCCCTCTATTGGTGTGGGTTTATCTCGACTGGAAAGATGTTATGAGATGAGCCCAGACCTTTCGAGAACTTCTCTCTTAAATGTATTTTCTTCGACATTATCTCGAAATATATAGGAGTATGTAATTTCAGGATATAACATATGTACATACTATGTTGCTATCTATGTTATAAACCAATATTTTTTTATTTATTATATTCATAACATATTAAATTTCATCGTTTTAACGTAAAGGTCTACCGAAGAGTGCAAATACACAAAAAGCTAAAAACCCTCAATTCCCTGGATATAAAGAACCACTTCACTAAGAAAGGCCAGTGGTCTTAAAGTAATGAATATTGTAGTATATAACAAAACAATTATTAAAGTCATAATTTTTTTGTTTCTCTGGTTATGTCAAATCGTAATGACTTGAATAGCTTTATTTCATATTATTGTCATAAAAAACTAAACTATTCAAGTTATATATTTATTGTTTTTAACGAAGTTGAAATTTGGGTCAAGATATAAAAAGGCTAAAGCTCATATTAGTACGTGCCACTATGAGCTGATTTTAAAAAGTAAAGAACAAAACGCTTATAAGGTAATAGTATAGCATGAAGCAGAGCTAGAAAAATCATATATTTATTGTTTTTAACGAGGTTTAATTTGAATCAATATATAAATGCCACTATGAGCTGCATTTTTTAATTAAAAAAAAACAGTCGTAAAAGGTAACAAATATTATACCACAGAACAGATCTAAACAAATCTATTTTTTTTATATTCATATCAAAATCTCACATAAGACATCGAAATCCAACAATCGACTTTATCCATCTTTTATGAAGATTTTCAAGAGGATGCTAATTGCGTTTCCCAAATTTTTCGTGTGACCATTCTGGTGTATTTCGTCATCTTTTTTATCTTCCCGAACAAGCCATGTCCTTAAGCTCAGGGGTCTTTTTAGATGTTATCCACAATTTATTTGTATTAATTAAATGATATTAAAATCAAACATCAACGTAAACAAAAACAAACTAATTTGTCTTAAAATATAAAATAAATGTCTCTCAAAGTCAAGAATTGATAAAAAAATTAAAATTATAAAAGTGTCTGTTCAAGGATTAGAGATGAATGTGGACTTAAAGTTGGTGTATTGAGTTAGATGAAGAAGAGCACGCTGATATGGTTCGGACATGTGGAACGAATAAAAATCATGAAAGACTAACAAAATAAACATAAAGTGCAAATGTGATTAGAAGGCATATGAGACAAACACCAAGTAAATAATAGTTGGATCAAGTGAATGATACTCTAAAAGAAGGAATCATATTTTTTTTTAAATCGCAGAAGTTTTATGGGTGTAAAAGAGGCGAAAAATTTGTCGAAATAGGAGAGTCTGGCGATCTGTCGTCTCTGCCTACCCCGACAGGGAAATGTTATCATGGCATATATGTATGTATCTGGTTAAGTCGCGGCAGGTATAGCTTCACTTTTTTTTATACTTATGTTTGTATTTTTTTTGGCTTCATTACCCCAAAATTGTCATTTTCCCCATTTGGGGTAATTTATTTCTATTCTTTCACCCCTGATTTTGATTATTTTTTCTATAGTCTTAAACTACAACTGTCCATTGAGCGTTTAAATTACATTTTTTTTTAAATAATTAATTTCCTATAAAATCTTACCATGGTTGTTTATTTATTTGAATACTTCAATATACAACGTACAATTTGGCAGGTGTATTGCCAAAATGCAATTTCTTTTAGCCAACCAGAAAAATTGTTTGAGAATTTGGTTTTCATGTTGATTGAAAGATTTACATTTGAGCTTTATACAATTAAAATAAAATGATGAAAGAAAAAAAATATTAATAATGATTCAAAAAGACATTCGACGATTAGGAGAACGGAGGGAATATTGGGGAAAAGAGTTATTGGAGACCTAGAATACATGCTGCATCACTAAAACAATTTTTTTTGAGTGACTGAAATATGTTAACAACTGTGCAAGTATTATCTAAATTGGCCGCTGATTCCAGAGCTTAAAACCTTGGACAGTGAAAGATGGCATGAAAAATGAAAAGCGGTGAACTAGAAAAGCTAATAAGCGTTCAATAATTTATGTCCTTAATTCTCATCCTGAACTGGTCGGGCATTCAACGCTGAGACAACTCTTTTTGTGGTACTTTTATCCAGAACTGTCCCAGTCTCTCTTCAGTCTCAGTCTCTTCACCTGTCATCCCACCTGTCTGATCTCCTATCTGAAAGAGCCGCCAAGAAAACTGGTTTGGCAGTAATCTGGAGGGATTCTAAATAAGGATCTCTTCTTATATTTTTATGTATTTTATTTAAATGTTATAGATATGTTTTGATTGTCTTTCATATCCAAAGAAAACAAGAATTCAAAACACTTAATTTACTTAAAGTTCAAAACGATAGATACCAAACAAATTAAAGCTAAACACCAGAATATACGTATCATATACTCCAATGGCATAATTCCTTATCTTGAGACGGAATAACCCAAACAAAATCAATGGTATTGAGTATTTCTGAGAAGGTTTGGACATATAGAACAAATTAATGAAAAAACTAACAAAACAAATATACGGTGCAAATGTGACTGGAAGGCGTAGTAGAGGAAGGAAATGTAAAAAGTCAGAAATCACAGGAATTGTATAATACGGTGTATGTAGAAGAGGCAAAGGATGTGTGTCGAGATAAGAGTCTGGCGCTCTGTCATCTCTACCTACCCCGATAGGAAAATGGCGTGATGGTATGTAAATGTATTAACAGAACATCGTCTAAAAACGAGAGCAAAAGTTCTTCAAGTCCATATATACCATCTTGGTGTGACCTTTTTGGATTGAACAGAGAGGACAAATATCCACACATTTTTATGCATGCACTCGGCTCTCGCTCTGCCCACATTCGTACTTCTCGTCATACATCATTTTCTGTTTTTCACATTCATTTTAAGGTTGTTACAACAACACTACTGTACACAATCAATATTGTGAATTTCACAGATATATTATTAACAAAAACAGTTCTAAGTACACCTTCAGTAAAACGTATTTAACTATATTTCTCTAACTTACCATCAAAGGTAAAAATAAGAAATATAATAATAAAAAAAGAGCTAACGACACGCGGTGTTCCCAAGCGGTCACCCATCCAAGTACTGACCGCGCCCAATGTTGCTTAACTTCGGTGATCGGACGAGAACCGGTGCATTCAACGTAGCATGGTCGTTGGCGGTGCAGATGCCTTCAGTCTAGTTCTTCAGCAATATACTAAGTATTACATAAAAAGGGTACAAAAATAAATAGAACAATATAAAAAGAGCCAACGACACGCGGTGTTCCCAAGCGGTCACCCATCCAAGTACTGACCGCGCCCGATGTTGCTTAACTTCGGTGATCGGACGAGAACCGGTGCATTCAACGTAGCATGGTCGTTGGCGGTGCAGATGCCTTCAGTCTAGTTCTTCAGCAATATACTAAGTATTACATAAAAAGGGTACAAAAATAAATAGAACAATATAAAAAGAGCCAACGACACGCGGTGTTCCCAAGCGGTCACCCATCCAAGTACTGACCGCGCCCGATGTTGCTTAACTTCGGTGATCGGACGAGAACCGGTGCATTCAACGTAGTATGGTCGTTGGCGATGCAGTTGCCTTCAGTCTAGCTCTTCAGCAATATATTTACTAAGTATTACATAAAAAGGGTACAAAAAGAAATAGAACAATATAAAAAGAGCCAACGACACGCGGTGTTCCCAAGCGGTCACCCATCCAAGTACTGACCGCGCCCAATGTTGCTTAACTTCGGTGATCGGACGAGAACCGGTGCATTCAACGTAGTATGGTCGTTGGCGATGCAGTTGCCTTCAGTCTAGCTCTTCAGCAATATATTTACTAAGTATTACATAAAAAGGGTACAAAAAGAAATAGAACAATATAAAAAGAGCCAACGACACGCGGTGTTCCCAAGCGGTCACCCATCCAAGTACTGACCGCGCCCGATGTTGCTTAACTTCGGTGATCGGACGAGAACCGGTGCATTCAACGTGATGTGGACGTTGGCGACGGTATATTTCAGATATTGGGTGGCCAAAAGGAAAACAAACCAGTTATCGTAAAAATCCTTAACATCTTTTAGAAAATCACAATTCTCACCTCGTATATGTGTTGTAAAGGATAAACCACTAGAGGATATTGGCATTCAGCGATTTCATTAAATATTAAAAGACACTCACCCCTAATACTGAGGAAGGAATACAAATTGCCTACTGACTCTTGCGGGTATATCTATTGGATCACAAACTGAGATTGCCGTCTTATTTTATGACTTTTTAGCCTTATTCACAAAATACTGACAGTCGAATTTTATTTTATTAGCAGGTTATTTTTTATCATAAAAAAGTCATTTTCACGTTCTTATGTTCGAATTCTCATAGTTTTTTTTAATCAGGTGGTTCAATGTTTTCCCTTTAACATTTTCACTAACTAATATTTAGGATCTTTTCAAGAATTGGAAAATCGTCTCGTAAATCGGGGCATAATTTTTTTATATTATACTCTTTGATATTTTTCTGCACTGCAATTACAGGTCGTTTTATGGAACCATCCCGATATTTTCATGATTATATAATAAAGCGAAGTTTTTAATTTTGCACTAGCTAAAAGATCTATTCGATTATTTCACTTAGAGAAACAGTGTTTAATAATAACCTCGTTTGTTAATAGTATAAATAAAGTATTAGAACAAAAGCCACTCATATAAGCTTCGTAGGATTCACATATGAAACATGAAAAATAATATTTATCAAATTAATTTAATTATTTCATGACAAAAACAGTTAAGTTGTTAATTATAATATTAATCTCGTTTATTGAAAATAAAAATAAATAAATAATTTCTATCGATGATGCCAAATTCTTACATATCAGTAGTAACGGAAATAAATTGGACAGATTAGAGGCCCTAGAAATTTCTAAGTCAGTACACCGATCCGAACATCTGTTGAACAGTTATTTCCCAAAAATCTCTCCGCTCTTGGCCGAAATTGTCCCATGCCTCCCTCAGCCCCCAACCGTTGAAGCGTGTATATCGGTACCAGTTCGAACAGCATTTAGTCTTGTTTGCACTCCCCTGAAGATGAGGTGAAAGCCTTGAAACCGGTAGGGTTATACCGTCACAAAAAAGGGGAATAAACAGTGTTTGATAAAAATAAATTACAAAAAATAAATAATAGTACACATCAGTATAGGTTTCACAGGATTCTTATATTAAACATGATAAATACGAGTAAGATGCTATCAAACGGTCTGGGCTCATATACTCGTAGTATGACGAACACGATAAGGTTTCTCTCACAATTAAAAAAAAAACAATTATGTTTTGAGAAAAAGAAGAAATTCAAATATGTTTCGAGAAAAAGAAGAAACCCAATTATGTTTTGAAACATAAAAATGTGAAATCTAAGTAATGTAGAAATTAACCAATTATTTATCAAATTTATCCGCATTTGTTATACTCGGTTGTTTCAATTCAATCATTCTACCCCTTAACCCTTTAGATGCGACCGGTTCCCAGTTCCCAAACTTCCCCCGAGATTTGATAAGGCGTTTAATTTATCTCACCCCATTCGAATTAAACAGGTGGTTATAATATTCGCTATGTGTGTCTATTTGCAATGGGCGGTGGCTCAAACAACCCTTACATAGCTTTTATTCAGTTCCGCCATTGTGTGAATAATAGTCATACGTTTTAGTTTGGATCACTATACTTAAGGGATCCGTAAGCCATTATTCCCCTATTTCCAACATATTTTTTTCTATTTTCTAGCCTTTTGTGTAATTCGTTGGTGTTACAAGATATAACAATTTGCCTTTGTAGAAATTTAATTGGTAAACATTAATTTGAATTGAACACGAGTTTATCAAAAATATATGTTGTACTTGTCGAAAATTAAATAGAATATTGATTAATCAAATAATTTAGTCAATATTTTTATTTTTCTATATCCAGTTTCAGTTTACAATTACAGAATCTTCTTTATTTTTTATGATTAATACTGTTTTTTGTTTTTAAATTATTAAAATATTAATTTTTTATTCATTTTAATCTTGTTGTTTATAGTTAAGGCATTAACGTTGTGGAGGTTTAAAGACATTGTAATTTATTTTTATCAAACACTGTTTATTCCACTTTTTTGTGGCGGTATAACCCTACTGGTTTCAAGGCTTTCACCTCATCTTCAGGGGAGCGCAAACAAGAGTCTTGTTTGCGCTCCCCTGAAGATGAGGTGAAAGCCTTGAAACCGGTAGGGTTATACCGCCACAAAAAAGTGGAATAAACAGTGTTTGATAAAAATAAATTACAAATTTTAATCTTGGGTGAATTCCCAAATTTGAAACGAGTTGGTTCACTACAATATACTATACATATCCCTCGTGATCGAGTACGTTTAACAGCCAATGCCAAGACGTCTTCCATCCGAAGGATGGAAGACGCCTGTGCCACGCACACAGTTTTAACAGATAAAACCCAAAGTTCCGATGGTAAGCAGATCAAACTTCCATGGCGATCGGTAAGTTTGTCCTGCTGTAGCCATTTGTTAGAGAGTTTTTTTACATAGCGCTATTTTAGTATTGCTTGGTAACGCTATAAGAATTTATGATAACAAGGTTGTAAGTAAGCTAGAAAAAAACATAAATTCACATGTTAAAATGGTTTAAGAGTCCGAAAGTAAATCTAAGCAGGGCTTAAACCATGCGCAACCGCTAGGCTCACTATGTGTCACCGTATAAATTATTATTTTAAGGTTATTATTTACATATACATATGTGTATCTGTATCCGAAAACATAAGCCACCATGTACATTTTGATCGAATTCACCTTTGAAACGTGACGTAGTTATATTTTTTTATTTTCAATAGTACTTGTCCACTTATGAAAAAAATCAATTTATTAAAAAAAACTAAAACAATTGTTTCTCAGTATACACATTTCAATAGCATTTAATAGGCTCCTTTCAGAATTTCAACACGTCCACATTTCACTTTTATACAGTTCAAAGATGTTTCTAAAATATGGTTGTGAACTATCAGCTAAGCAGATTGTGACACTGTCCTGATCAAGTATATATGTTTTAGTGCCCTATTGACTTAGTCTCCTATCGCTAGACGCCGTTTAATATATTTTGTAACCCTTCTAACGTCTAAAAAATACTACCAAAATAGCAGAATTCCTTAACTTGGTATAATATTTCATTGTTCATCCATATATCGCGTTTTCTTTTCCTTTTACACATTTCTATCACTGATTTTGGCTTTCGCAACATTAATTATCTGATCTTTCTCTTCGCATCTCTTATACAATCTAGTTATCAAACTCTGTAATTTCTCCTCTGTAATATTTAAAAATACAGAAAAAAATCCAAATGTATCCTAAATCAACATAATATTCTCACTACCAACTACATCACGAACTGTTTGGGTAAATTTAATATCAATAAAAATTATTATTTCACGAACACATCTCACCCCTATCGGTTGAAGTATTCACAAGTGTGAAGAAACATCGACCAGGGAGGGTTGTTTAGTGGTCCCCGAGGGAGGGCCCCAAGGGTCGAGCGTGGGTCCCAAAGGATCTCTAAAATACACAATATAAGGGAAATATTACTAATACATAAAGATTAAATATATTCAAAAATAACAAAAAAAAATCAACACGTATAATTCTAACATTACCTATAGTATGTCTGCAGTTTTATTTGTATTATTAGAAAAACACATTACAGTCGTTGTATTATGTATTTTATTAAACTTTATTGTATACAGTAAAACTTAGTGAACCTATTGTCATGTGGCATTCTCTTCCAATCAACCAGAAAGATGTTAAAGAGGTCTTAAGAGAAAATCAAACTGGTACTCTTTTTAAAAAATGTGGGTTCAACGAAATTTGAGCGCGCAGCCTCCGGATTGGGAAACAGGCGTCTTAGTACCTAGATCAAATAAGTCTTTTGTATTCACATAGATTAAATATAGTAGTTCAGTTTTTTATAAATAAATACGAGTATCATTCGTATCTGTCGTGTTGGTGTCGGATCCTGAAAATCCCGTGAACCACCAGAAGAACGAACATCTGTATGAGGAGTCAAATGTGACGGTATGGCGGTCCTCAATACGCTTCTACCGTATTCTGCGATTTTTGGGCATATTTCTAAACGTAAACTAGACAGCTTATTAATGGTTGTAAGAAGTGTGTCCGATAGAAAAGGCTAAGATAGAGCGCCAACAAAATGGAGTGATCAGGTGAAAGGATTGACTGAGGGAAGTCCATACACTGTCATACAAACGGCAAGTGATCGAGGTGAATGAAAACGTGTCTTCACAACCATTAACATTCACATTCCATAGATCAAGCCCCTAAGTAATGAGGAATGACGGAGATGATGAACATTTGTATTCTCAAATAAAATTCTGCAGGTTTATTGCCATATGACAATCTCTTCCAACTAGTTAGACTAATGTTATAGAGACCTAAGTTGAAAACCAGACTGAACCCCTTTTACAATAATCGGGTACCAACGGGAATCAAACCCGCAAACCCGGGGCTGCAAGACAGGTGTCTTACTAACTAGGCCACGAAAAGTGTAATTTCCTTTGATAAAATCATAAATAATGCATTCTTGAGATAATATTTGAATTTGAAAAAAAAACTATACCAAAGTCAAACATGATCGTAACTATACAAAAACGATCAAACCCACTAAACGTTTTTTTTTTGTTTATTTGAAATATCGAAAAAGCATAGATCAATCCTGTAACATATGCGCAAAATATCAAGTCTATTCAATATTTTTTTATGATTAAATCACGTCTTCGATTTATTTGTTCCATACACGCTCAAACAATGATACGATGTACAATACCTATATCCACAGTTATACCAGAACAGATAAAATATGGATTGGATAATTTTTACATAATTACGTTCATATTTTTTTTAAATTGGGAATTCACGCAAACTAGGATGGTTTGTGCCATCAAATTAGTCACTTTGCAATTATATGAGACGATATAATAAAAATAAATTTTAAAAATGCCAATTATATACAATTTAAAGTTTCAACTGATAATATTTAAAAAATTTAACAAACGATCTATAATTGGAAAAGTTCCTCAAAGAAAGAAGAAACGCAACATTCATTGGACGCGGTAAAAATATTATATAATTGTATAAAAAACGTTAATAAACTATTTTCTTTTCAGAATATTTAACACAGCTGAAAGCAGAGAAACTGAGGATTGGTAACTTGAAAGAAAAGTGACCAAGAAATATCCTTCACCCTGAAGACCGCAAGCTTATTCCTGTCCACAAGTCACCTCGAAAGCATCCCTACGATAGGCCCACTAGAAGAAGAGGACGTGCTGGTGGGGTTGGGGTGGGCCGACGAGACGGGGCTCCTAGAGGAGGTGGGCGGGGGGGCAATGCAGCGTGCGCCTCCGCCCCGAGAGCCGGCCTTGCAACTCTCCACCAGAAGGAGGTAACAATTCATATAAAAATGATATCCTCTTTTGTTCTTCTCGAGCTACCGTCTCGTTGATATGAGTGAATGACTGGTCCAAATTTACTTATAATCAAAAGTGCTCCATGACTTCAAAAAGATTAAGAACCACTGATCTATCATAATACCTTCCGTATTGGAAGAATCAATTTATTACAATAGATACATACATACATACCATCACGCCATTTCCCTGTCGGGATGGGCTGAGAAGACAGAGCGCTATACTTTCCTGTCTGAAGGCACGTCCTTAGTCTCTTCTATATCCACACATCTTCTAATATAACTTTCACGGTTTCTCTAACTTTCTAGTGTATTAAGTAAAATAAAGTAGACCACGCTGAGATATTCTGGGCATGTAGAACGAATGAATGAAGAATGACTAACAAAAACGTTTATCAGATAAAGAAAGAAAACAGCCTCAAAGTTTAAATCCTGTAAAATTTTCATTTAAATTATTTGGAGAATATATTTGAATATTGCAGGAAATATCTTTGGCGCTATTTATTGGCTTTATAATAATATCGATAAAAGCCGCGCGGTTTGAGACGAAATGTAACCCACATTCAGAAATCAGCTGTCAGTATAAGACAGTCCCCTGACACACCTTCATAAGTTATGAGTGTGTCCCACCCGTCCCATAAATAATACAGCACTCCATGCTTGAAGCAATTCTATACTCGTACTCTCCTCAATGTGTAAGGTGACACTAGTCTATCTTCGATCTGAATAGGAAAGAAATATTCAAAATATCGTCGAGGTTCTGACACAAATAAGTGAGTGCTAAATTTAGAAAAATATGATTTGGTAATCATCATCAAAATAAGTCACTATCCATCGTGATCTACACTAGGAGACCGGAATCTTATTTATTTTTTAAAAGCGTGACATAAAACGAACTGCTCCAAAGGACTCCTCCTCCGGTGGCGACAAACTTGAGCACGAAAAAAATAGTAGCAACGACGAACTTAAGTTATGTGTAAGTTCCGACATTACGGGAGAAGGCTAATGACTCGCAGCGCACTAAATATATATACTTACGAGTATAAAGCGACTTAAGGCCTGGAGTTCAAATAGCCTAGCAAACAGTTTTGGAGAAAACTTCGAAGGAAGCAAAACTAACCTTTGACGCCAATTGACGTCAATCAGTCCGAAGATGAACAAATTAAAGTTTGAGCGGAGAACCCTTCGGAAATCATTGACTCGATTATCATCGCAGTACCACAAAATGTTATATGTTGATTGATCCAGATAACCGCAAAAAAAAACAGAACTAGAGAACAAGATTAAAGATAAAAAGTTTGCCATTAAAACTCCTATGGTCAGAGAGAAATTGGGTAGTCTAATAGCTTATATAAAACCATCGAAGGACTAATGTGCGTGTCCGTTATAAATTTGGAAATAACATTAAAACTGGAAATACTGTTTTCATATTATCGAAAAATATTTAAATGCCCATATGCACTTATATTGAATGGAATTTCAACTTATGAATTAGGCATGGGTAAATAAATATTGTGGCTGACGGGTCGTATTCAAAATTTAAACACAATATAAGAACTCGCCGCCAAATAAAATTTGATTTTTTGTAGACGCAACTTATTGGAGTAAATATGAAAATAGGCAGCAAATAAATAATACAGCGAAAATAAGCAGCAAATAAATAATACAGTGAAAATAAAAAAAATCAATCTAAAAACAATTAAGTCATTTAACAATAAAACAATTTTATGAAACAAATGTTTTTTTTTCACAATTGTCAAACTTGTGATCGCGAAAGTTAGAATGATAGTGTATAGTATTGGTGAGTACGATTTATATCTTCACAAATTCGTGACAATTCAGACAGCTGTGTATCCCACACCAAAGGCAACTAGAGACTAAAAAATACGAATTTTGGAGTTAGAATTAAAGATATATAATATATTATTATATGTAAAACAAAAAAATGTCAATTAAATAATAGCTTGCGGGTCACATTGAAACTAATTAGTAGATGAAAGGAAATTAAATTATAGCTTGCTGGTCACATTGAAACTAATTAGTCCATGAAAGGAAATTAAATTATAGCTTGATGGTCACATTGAAACTAATTAGTCCATGAAAGGGAATTAAATTATAGCTTGCTGGTCACATTTAAACTAATTAGTCCAGGACTATAATTAATATATCCGCGAAGTACCATCCATCCAGATGCTGTCATCTCATCTGTCAAAATGGCATATACTCGTATATGCATATTATGTCAATTATATCAAGTGCCTGCCTGTGTTTTTGTTTCATCATCTTACGGAGGGTTAATTAATTGATTAATTATGATACTGTAGCACACGCGTAAGGATACACTGTAGCACACGCGTAAGGCTTTTAGATTTAGGTAATGGAAAGCTGGCTCTTGTTGAAGGATTTTTAAGTCATTTGAGTTTATCTCAAATAGTGTGTATCAAAACGTTGCTCTAAGCATATATAATGAAGTGCATTCAGTATCAGATGTTTCAATAACAAGTTAACGAGCAAATATATGGCCTAAGAATGAACATTCTGAATTGGTCAATGAAGATGTACTGAGACGGTTAAATATTTACATATTGATAGCATTATTAATTATGTATGTGGATTAGATGTAAAGGAATAATTTTATTACTTGACTGAATTCTTAATTAGCATAAACCCTAATTGCTTTCCACCGCACATATTCTATCTTAAATTTGGAGCAATTATTATTCTTCTATAGAAATGTGTGATGGTGCATGTAATGGTACGCGAATGATTGTACGAAACATTAATAGTCATTGAATCCTAACTAAAATTATGACAGGTGTAAAACAGAGAATGAATGATGATAGTAGTCAGAATTGAAAGTTGTGCGTGGAGGAGTTAGACCGAGGAAAACATGGCTGAATCAAATAGACCAGATTTTGAAAGAAGGAAAAGTGAGGAGTGTGAATAAAAAAAGTTAGTGTATTCATACACCATACACATACTCTACCTGAAGTCATATGTGTTACTAGCACATTTCGAAAGATCTAAAAGTTTTTTTTTTGTTGTTCTTCTTCCCTTGGCAAGTTTTCTACAATTTTCTTACCAAATATATGTTTCTAAGTACCCAAACAAATGTTCGCAGCCCTCATCTTCCTCGACTCACACTCAACGTATTATCATTTTTATTCTTGATTTTTTAGTAATATTTTTAATCTTTCAATAAAGGTGAGTTTGACTCCTGAGTTGGAGCGCTCCTGAGGAGAGTTTGCTCGCTAAACTGTCGTTTTATTTATTACTACTGAGGAGACGAAAGTTTGTGCTTAGACAGAAAAGTTTGAAGATATGTTCTCTACTTACCCAAAAAGGGACACAGCGTGAAGATATTATTCGGATGAATCGTCAGTTCTGGCGCTCATTTATTTACTAATTTAAACACCATTTATTTATTTTATTTTTAATCCTTTACGCATTACAGTGTTCCCTTATTCGTACATTGAAAAAAATATAACAAGTACAAAAAAACATGTATAAAAAAATTCAACATTTTAAGACTTATTTGATAACAATTATAGTTAAAATGTATATAAATGATATAGAAACAAAATAGATCATTTCATCAATGACATAAAAAATGAAATTGTTTAACATATTACACTAAATTTAACAGTTTTTTCTGAAAGATTTGAACGACACATTAAAAACGTCTATATGAGGACACACACGGTTAAAAAGTGTGTTTGCTATACCGACTGGCATTTTTAAAGGCAGGTTGGTTTGATATACACGTTGATAGAACGATCGATGGGTGCGTTGTCTCAGATAATTCTCCGAAACACACAAACCAAGACTGTTGAGAACGATTGGGTTAACTAGATTATCCCTAAACAAACAAAAAAAAATACTGCTCTCCCAATCGAAGAGAGCATCTACTCTCTAATTAGCTTACACCAGTATTTAGGCATCCCTTGTCTAAATATTTATTTGCTTAGTTTAATATTATTTTTTATAACAATTTATGTCTTGGAAATATCATTTAGATTGTCATATTCATACTTTTGTTCCAATACGGAGAGAGTTTACTTATTTATGTAGAATGGCAGCAAGCCCTATCGACAGGAAGTCAACCTCCCCGACGACAACTTCAAAATTCCTTGCACGTTACACCAGATAACTTCTCCTTGCTTTAACAATAACAACATCCAGTGAGGAGACATAGACGATGCATCTATAAAAACAAAAAATCAACCATCCAACATATAAAAATAGGATCTTCAAAGCTTCAATGAAAACGTCCTCCTGTCCCAACGAAAGACACCAAGTTTAATTTTAGGAATGGGGGGATTACCTTTTTAAAAATATATATGCTACTTTCTCAAGAGCTCGAAGACGAGCTGATATATTTTTTTTAATTAATCCTGGGTCCAATCAAGTAGAAATACTGAAAGAATCTGATTCTACACGTATTTTCACCAAAATATATCGTAGGCAAAGAAATATGCTATATTTAAATATTTTATTCCAGATTATTACCTTTGTAAGTATAACAAATAGCAAGTATTTAGTTATTGTTTTCCCATGTTCTTGGATAGGTTTTTCAGCTAGTGATGTATAATTAATTATTCCCAGTATGAAGACACTTGGATAAAGTCATAGATAATATACATACTCTCTCGTGAAGAGACTAACGGTGAAATATTTTCTGAACTCATTTTCTTAACATTGCAACGTCTTTTATTTCCAGAAGTAACGAAACTGGCGCCCTATCCCGCGAAGAGCGCCGCAGGAGACGGCGTGCCACGCAAAAGTACCGCACGGCGCACGCGTGCCGCGAGCGGGTGCGTGTGGAAGCCTTCAACGCAGCTTTCTGCGAGCTACGGAGATTACTGCCCACTCTGCCGCCTGACAAGAAGCTCTCCAAGATCGAGATACTGAGACTAGCTATATGTTACATAGCCTATCTTAACCATGTGCTTGATGCTTAGTAGGAAAATGCTTTTGAAAATATTAAGGCTGCTGATGATTTTACCATCTAGTTACCTACATCTTCTTATTTTCGCTCCTCAATGGAAGACTGTTTAATTTTTTTTCTTAAAACGACTTTCTTTCTTGTATTTTCTCAGAAGATGGAAAAGTTGCGAGATACATCGAACGGCGTGTAGAGATAGGAAACATCATCGGGACACTTAAAAATATATACTCGAAACGGATAGTATCAAAATCTACTAAGATGTCCACAAAAGTATTCTAGTTCACAGCAGTATTATATTGCCAACTTTGATATATCGATCGTCCAGTTCATTACTCAGACAACTCCAAATAACCTGTTTTGAGATAATGAGAAAAGCAATATTATAATCGTCACCATAAATCAAATACTATTAATTTTTGCCCGAGTTTTATATATTTTATCAATAGGTGTTGATAAAATATATAAAACTCGGGCAAAAATTAATAGTATTTGATTTATTGTGACGATTATAATATTGCTTTTCTCATTATTTCAAAACAGGTTATTTGGAGTTGTCTGAGTAATGAACTGGACTATCGATATGGAAGTGAAAAATGAACGTGAAATGAGACTGAAAGGAGCCGTAAAAATGCGTGCACTGAGAAAAAATTATGGAGGGGGGGGGGGGGGTAACGTACTCGTATCACATAATACGGAATGAAGTAATCGGGTGTGAATGTGAACTGTGTAGGTTCAAGAAGAGCACTCTGAGATGGTTTGGAGATGTAGAACGAATTAATGAAAAGGCTAACAAAACATTACGCATTTCAAATGTGAATAGAAGGCGTGGTAGAGGAAGACCAAGGAAAGTGAATTTGATATAAATTGTCCTTTTATTCTTATTATTGTTGGATCAAGTGTATGACATTCCGAAAGAAGGAAATGTAAAAGGTCAAAAAAATTGTAAAATTTGTATGAGAAGGTGTATGGGTATAGAAGAAGCGAAAGATGTGTTTTTCGATTACAAAGTCTGGCATTCACTCATCTCGGCGTATCTCAACAGAGAAACGGCATGATGGTGTGTATGTACATGTAAAATGTATATGTAAAATGACTAATTGAAATTGTAATACACTTTTGTTGTATACAGTACAAAATGATGAGTTTATTGTCGTGTGGCAATATCTTCGAATCAACCAGAATGACGTTTAAGAGACCTTAAATGAAAACCAGTCTGGAACCCTTTTTAAAATAAATTTGGTTGCAACAGGAATGTCGCCCGTAACCCCCAAGTCGGGAGACAAGAGTTTTTCTAACTAGGTCACGGAAATGATACGTTCAAAGATTTACTATTTCTCAAAAATAATTTAGATAATATATATTTCCAATTTCATATTGCTAATCGTGCTTCGTTGTATTTGTTCACTTTCTGGATAGTTGAAAATTTTCGAGAGCTGTATAGTTCAAAACTTTCGAGATAAACTCACTTGATGATGACTCAGCAATTGTTAAAATGCATTGTGATAGTCAAAGATTAAAACAAAGTGACAGTGCTATAATTTTATATTCATTTTAAAATTCCACAAAGCGTCACTGGGTTTATTTAAACAAATAACCACAAAAATGTTTAGAAGAGATTTCCACATGGCAATGAACCTTCCAAGTTATATTGTATACAACGAAAATGTAGTAAAATACTAAATGTTAAGTATACCTATTGTGGAAAACCTGACTTGTTTGGTACCCTCGAGAATTGAACTCGAAATCCTCGGATAGGGAAACACATCTTAACAATTAGCCATGGAGCTCATCATCGAAGGACAGCTATATACTTTGAAACTTGTCAAATTTATCAGCTTTAATTTTTAACATAACTGATCAATAACCGCATAAATTATTACAGGTATCCCTCGCTTTACACGATCAATTGGTTTTAGAAAAAAATGCGTAACTATAAAAACGCGTAAAGTGAATTGATTTTAATCTGAATGAAATAGGGACAATTCCAAACGAAAAAAATAACCTAAAAGTACAATACATTGTTACTTTTATTTTTAATTAGAAGGGCTGCATAGTTTATTCCTTGAAATCGGATAACGAATCAATTGTATCTGGTGGATGTGGCTCATATATATCTCACTGCCTTAAAGGCTTTGGATTGGTAAATATATAATCTAAGTTAGTTGACGTGCAACATTTTTCCGATCTCTATATGAAGTTCTTTATGTCCAACTTAACATTGTTTGCAAAATTCAACTTGACTTTTGTATATTTTTCACCTTCACTTTATTTAAATCGCGTAAAGCAGGTTCGCTTATAACGAGGGATATATTTGTGTTTTGATATATGTACTGTGTTAAAGACCTATATTTGTGATTCGATATGCTGGTTTGTGTTATGAATCACAATTATTCGATATGCTGGTTTGTGTTATGAATCACAATTATTCGATATGCTGGTTTGTGTTATGAATCACAATTATTCGATATGCTGGTTTGTGTTATGAATCACAATTATTTTTTTAATGTATTTTCTCAATTAGACCACTTTTTTCCGTCTAATATTTCCATCATTGTCTTCGCAACCAATTTTCTTTAGCCACAAATTTATATTTAGCTAAAGATTTTGAAATTTCGTTAATTTCATGTTCTTGGAGATTATTTAAAATAACTTTTAATTATTCAGGAACGTTTTTCGATAATGGTTATTCACCCAAATTTGGTGTTTTATCAGTGAGTAAATGAATTACATTCTTTATATTTAAGGCATTAACACAGTGAAGGTTTAAAGACATTGTAATTTGTTTAATTAAACACTGTTCATTCCACTTTATATAGTGGTATAACCAATCAAGAGTCTTGTTTGTGCTCCCCTGACGATGAAGTGAAAACCTTGAAACCGGTAGGGTTATACCGTTATATAAAGTGGAGTAAACAGTTTTTTTACTAAACAAATTACAATGAATTACTCGTACATGTTTTGAGAAAATATAATATATTCTAGAAGCGCAATCACAAGAAGCTTTTACTACCAAAATTGGGAATAATGTCACGATACTAATTTTATATATTTAATTAATTATAACCTTTCTTAACACTCTGCAAACGGAGGGAGATAATGAATATTCAACTATTGGTTTTCGTTAAGGTTCGTGACATAATTTAACCTTAGTTATAATTTGAAATTTTATTAAAAAAAAAAACTTTTCCTTACTTAACCACGCGAACCGTTTAAGTTTTATGTGATAATTAGTTTTCGCCTTACACAATAAAAGCGATGTTTGCACGGACACAATTTAGAGTTTATAAATAACTTATCGGGTCACGAAATAATGCAAGTCACCCTGAATTTAATATCTTTAGTGTTATCCGATAAATTTGTACAAGAAATGTGTTTTAGGGATAAATTTAACACGACACCATGTCATTGCAACTGTAACAAGACACCATGTTGAATTATAAGGAGGACCTTATGTTTTTATTCTAAAATGTGAACAGAAGAAAAATTTCACGAGGTTGAATTTATTAAATGTCCGTAGACTAAATCTCCAGTTAAGAACTGTTATCTTCAAAGGTTTTTTTTTAAATTGTACCAAAGTTGAACTCCGCCTAAAATCCAGTAGATTTCCAATGTAAAATGTATTCGTGTCACCGTAGATAAAGGATTTATCTGGAATCAACATATTGCAACATCGCTAAAAAAGTTTAAGATTGTCTCACGGTTTTAAATACTTTAATGGCCAGGAATAGGAAGTAATAAATAGATAAACTTCCTTAAATAAAACTATTTATAAGACCCATAATCACAACCGCTTCTCTCATCTGCGGCACGACAGCGCCAACGCATATTTGCAAATATAAATGCAAAATAATACTTTTTATATGGCGGTCGGAGCTCCTTGGTGTATACTGAAACACAACACGATACTGCACAACGATGCAATATGACCGTTGGTTGAAAATCTTTTTTGCTTTATTGGCCAAACGGTTTAACACTTCCCTTTGAAACCACTCAAATCCTCTCATTAAAACCCTCGCCCAAAACGATTAATTCCAACCCACGATCTACAAAATTCTAAACTTAATCCTTCGAGTCTTCCCATCTATTCGAGAATCCCCTCAATCTCAACGTAAAAAAAGCTCTCTCCGTTCAATTGATTATTTAATGTTTTTATAGCTAATTAAGGAAAACACCATCATAATTGTAAATCAGTCAGTCACTTATCCGATAAGGAGTCGACAGCTCACGAGGTTGGAAACTCTATCGTGGGCATCATCGAGTATTTGCTAACAGACGTAGATATTTATAATCCAATAATGTAACATACCTTTTTCTCATCATATATCATCATAGTAAACATGTTTTAAGACTTTCGCGGTTCTTCGTATCAGTTGTATAAGTATAGCGAAGTTGACAAGCCAGTGAAGATGAAAACTGCAACGTTTTCGAATCGTCAGTATTATAAGCCAAACCACACAGTAAGAATACAACACTCCGAATAACCTTATACAAACAAATCATCACTTTCTTTCTTATTTTGAAAACTTAGGCAAATACCAAGAAAAAAAAAAAGAGGAATTCATAAAGAATTATAACATAACACTAGTTACCCCAAAAACGCTGTAAGGAATTTATGTTGGACTGCTATTAGCTGCCACGACTATTAAACGTATTCAAATGAAAAAAAAAACATGTACGAAAACCAGATAAGAAATCGGAGACCGGAGTGCTAAGCATGCATGTAAATCAAACGACCACGACAAACAAGTAGACTTGATTGAAAACATTAAAACACTTTCATGTATTTACTCGTCAGAATAAATGAAAACTGACAAGCATCATGGAACGTTGAACAAGTTGTAGATATATTGTTTGATAGGCTCCTATAAAATAACATTTTCTCAGACTGAGGTCTAATGTATAATAGTAATTTCGTATAATAATTTCGTTAATAAAAATTTGAAATAATTTTACCTATTGTAGAGGTGTACTGCTTTTTAATCAACCTTTAGTGCAATATATAATATTTGAAGTCAATTTATAATACTTCCTTTGCGGGCGATTACTTGTATTAATAATAAATAAAACGTCGGACTCCAAAGTTATTGATTGATTATAATGATTATTATTTATTTTATATTTAACACCGGTTTAACCCAATTGCATCAAATAGTAATAAAAAATATTTGAAAGTTTAAATATAACATAATGACAACAGGAGCAATGTTACTCGTGCTTCCCTGTGAAGTGACTAAGTTATACCTACAAAGTGTATTTATTTATTTAATTAACGACAAAACAGTGTATTTTATATACAAATGAACATATGACAAGTTATACAAGTACTTAAAATGAACATATAACAAGTTATACAAGTACTTAAGATGAACATATAACAAGTTATACAAGTACTTAAAATGAACATATGACAAGTTATACAAGTACTAAAAATGAACATATGACAATTTATACAAGTACTTAAAATGAACATATAACTAGTTATACAAGTACTTAAAATGAACATATGACAATTTATACAAATACTTAAAATGAAAATGTGACAAGTTATACAAGTACTTAAAATGAACATATGACAAGTTATACAAGTACTTAAAATGAACATATGACAAGTTATACAAGTACTTAAAATGAGCATATGACAAGTTATACAAGTACTTAAAATGAACATACGACAAGTTATACAAGTACTTAAAATGAATATATGACAAGTTATACAAGTATTAAGGAAGTCGATCCTCAATTTATCCATCAAGATATGGAAAATAACGATATAGGAAATTTCATTCAAGAAGGCCATTCCGTGTGCGAGTGGTGATGCTCTTAACAGCTCAATTCGTGAATACGACGCCGAAAACAATTTTATTTAAGTCACGATGGCGTAAATATGATACAATATATGAATTAAAATACTAAAACGTTGTCGAAGACACTCTTCAAATAGAAGAGTATGTTCGGCACCGCTGTCTTCAGCCCCAATAATCGAACCTTCGGGTATGGAACCACTGAAGTAGGCACGGAACTCGCGGTTCGTCATTCACATAATTAATAACGCTAACGTACGTGAAGAAACGAGACACTACTCGCACAAATACTCGACGCATACGAGTATTGTTAACAGACTAAATAAATAATTTTTATTAACTTTACTTAACTCTTTAGGATCTATTGTTTCGATTTCAAACGCATAATAAACTGGAACAATAGTTCTGAAGAGATAGATCAACTTTATAGAACCAGTATTTCTGATTTATAACATCATATAATAACCTTTCCCTTCCTGTGCTAAAAAAAACGCGCGTTCCGATGCTGTGTACTATACTCAATACACATCAATACATATGTAGAAATGAGCGATTTAAAATGGAAAAAATAAGAATATTCATAGCCAATCGCTTAAATTAATTAAATTTTAAATCAAAAGTAATAATAATTTAAATTTAATTGTTGAAAACATGAAAAAAAACATCGGCCGACGTTCACAAAACGGGCGAAGCGACCACCTCAAACGAAAACCCGCGAGCTACTGAAGCGAGTGAACTGAGATTCTATTCTTGCGTTCCCATATACCGAAGTAGAGTGAGAGGTGAATGGCGTCGCTTCCTCACCCATAGCGGTTTTTTTAGAATGAATATACCTACGCCACACCCTGGCACACATTTGATTGTATTGGTGAATTTATTCCCGATTTTCACAAAATATCTCTGATGTGGCCGATAAGTGCTAATTTTATTTTATTTTTTATTTATTTTTATTATTACACATGACAAGAAATATACACAATTTGAGAAAAAACAACAGGTAATTTGATTTGGACATATAATTTTAATGGATCTGGGTTTGTTGCCTTAATATTATTATTAATATTATTTTTTTCATTCAATGCGTAAATGTATTACGGAGGAATACCTAAAATCTGAACCCAGTATTTATTATATTTATAGAGATATTAAAGTTTTTAGAAGCAATGTGTACTAGTTACACATCACAGGACAGGAAGGGTGAATAACTTTGTACTCCTTTAATCTTAATGGCGTTGCATTATATAGAATTTAAACATCACATTGAATATTATTAGATCAAACATATGTAAAAAGATCCATGAAATATGAAATCGATTAGTAAATTAATGAAAAATGGCTTGAAGATTGATTCTACAGATAAAATACGAGATCATTCACACATTACGGACTGAATATTTTTGCACATTTGCACAACGAAAGTGTAATACAGTACAATACAGTTTTCGACATATTTTCATACTCCACCCTTTCCTTTAATTTGTCATTGGCACAAATCATCCTCTTTATAGGATAGAATGCCCAATTACTAATAATAATATATATAACCATTTTAGTAATTATTTTTCATGCTCGAGTATGTTGAGATGCGATAGTTTTCATTGTCAAATTTGAACTCGTTTAGAATCAAAGACTGTATTTTTTACAAATGCTAAACTAAAATGAATTTAAACATTCATTTTTGCGTAAATATACTTGTAAACTTGAGTAGACAGATTTGAAAAGTGCCGTTAACTAATGTTTCCTTATAAACATTTATCAATATTTGCGCGCTACAACTATTAAAATGGCATTCTAATTAAATACAATAAATAAAGAAAAAAAGGTTTAGTGGGTTGAATCTTTTTTGAAACATAAACTTTGTGGAATAAAGAAAAGATACACTGTGCGATTTTTCTTTATTTTAAGTATTTATCTTTTTTTTTTTATTTATTTACCAACTATCGGGAAATTTGAAAGACCGTAACATAGTATATGGCAATTTATGTTTATGATTTACATCGAATCAAGAACATTGTATTAATAACTGAATTTGTATTATTAATTTTTATATTTGTGCCAAGAGATATCGTTATATTATTTGTAAGTCATCGTTATTATTTTTATTAAGAAAAAATAAAATAAAATTTCTTAAAAAAATGTTTCATTTCGTATCCTTCTTTTCACGAATTTCAAGACATAACATATATAGTAGATAACCATCCGGACGAGAACCGGTGCATTCAACGCAGTATGGACGTTGGCGATGCAGTTGCCTTCAGTCTAGTTCTTCAGCAATATACTAACTAAGTATCACATAAAAAGGGTACAAAAAGAAATAGAATAAAAATCAGTGCCAACGACACGCGGTGTTCCCAAGCGGTCACCCATCCAAGTACTGACCGCGCCCAATGTTGCTTAACTTCGATGATCGGACGAGAACCGGTGCATTCAACGTGGTATGGACGTTGTTGGTGCAGTTGCATTCAGTCAAGTTCTTCAGCAATAGACTAACTAATTATCACATAAAAAGGGTAGGTACAAAAAGAAATAGAATAAAAATCAGTGCCAACGACACGCGGTGTTCCCAAGCGGTCACCCATCGAAGTACTGACCACGCCCAATGTTGCTTAACTTCGATGATCGGACGAGAACCGGTGCATTCAACGTGGTGTGGACGTTGGCGATGCAGTTACATTCAGTCTACTTCTTCAGCAATATACTAACTAATTATCACATAAAAAGGGTACAAAAAGAAATAGAATAATAAAATAGTACCAACGACACGCGGTGTTCCCAAGCGGTCACCCATCCAAGTACTTACCGCGCCCAATGTTGCTTAACTTCGGTGATCGGACGAGAACCGGTGCATTCAACGTGGTATGGACGTTGGCGTTAGAGCTACTTTATAGGTTATAGTGACGAGTATAATAATTCACAACACAAAGTTATATATCAGAGTACCTGACGTTGGTACTACCCGAGCCAATTTAAGGCAAGGAGATTCAGTACTTGCAGCTTGTCTGCGTCTTCTTTTTTTCCATTGGATCTCTGATAACTAGCAATAGTTCTACGCCATTTGGCCCTATCAGCTGTTGTTCGCGAGCTTTAATGTTTGTAAGCGTCTCATTCAGAACATCTTTATATATCTTACGCTGCTCACCGTGCTTTCTTCTGCCATCTGTTAGCTCGCCAAGGAGGATATTTCTTGGGAGTCTGTATCCAGGTATGCAAGGTACGTGCCCATACCAACGCAGGCGAGCACGAAACACCACAAGATAGATACTACAGGAGTGTGCTATTCTCAAAACTTCAACATTTGCTGCGAATAACTACAATTGCGAAGAAACTAAGCTAGAATCATGTAAAACCTGCGCGATATATTGTTTCTATGTTCTGCAGAAGTTCAACTTGTATTCGTTAGCGTAGAAGCTTATAAATATTTGTCAACACGGAAATTCCTTAATTTTATCGCATCTCGGAATTTTCCTGATGACGTCTTGCGGAAAAAAATATATTGAGCGCGATGAATAATGATGATGTTATAGACATTTTAGCATCAAAAATCTAATTAATAAATAACTTTAATCTAAAAAATACAGGGGTCGCAAAGTATTTGATATCCAAAAGAAAGACCGATTTTCTGGGCCAATTTTAATTAACAGTTTGCTACTGGGTGACAATAGATGAATAAACGAAAGTAGATTTTTTTTAACAGTTGTCACCAGTGAAATACAGATCGATTCCTAAATAATGAACTGAGTCTAAGTAGAATATTTTTACAATCAATGAACTGAGTGTCAGAAAAATATTTTTAACAGTTATCACCGGTAAAATACAGGTAGAATCCCTAATCAATGAACTGAGTGTATGGTAAGTAAAATATTTTTAACAGTGGTCACCTGTAACATACAGGTAGAATCCCTAAGCCTAAAGGCGCAATTCCACTGAGGCAACATTTAGGCAACATCTAACATGCGGCATTGACGCATGCTACACACAGTCATTCAATCGAAGGAACACGGAGCGACAAGAAGCAAGTATCTTTGTAGCATGCTACATGTTGATTGTTGTTACCGGGACGCATGCGTCACTTCTCGACATATTTCAGCGTGTCGAACAATGTCGCCGTTATCCGAAAGTCAGCGGATCGGTGCGGCTTGTAGCGTGCGACATGGAGTGGAATATTGATAAAACTACCTTGTTTATTGAAGATTATCATAATTCACTGGAGTTATGGAATAATAAAATTAGTGATTATAAAGACAACAGCATAAAAAATGATAAACTGAAACAGTTAGCGAGTCAATACGATTGCACTGTAATCGATGTGGAAAATAAAGAAATCAAGAATTTGCGTTCAGCTTTTCATCGTGAGCGAAAAAAACTGCGATCAAAAAAGAGTGGTTTGCATTTGAAAAAAGGGAAATGGTTTGCATTTGAACTTTTAAGTTTTTTATTGGACGTCGATCAGCTTCAACTGCTGTCAGTTATGAGGAGGACTTCAGGACAAAAATCATTCTGAGCTTCTTGACCACCAACATATAATTCTCTTCTCCCGCACCGTGGCTTTTTTTTTTTTCCATGATTCAAAACTATTACCAAATATGCAGCCGCCACGATTGTTTGTAAAGACATAATGTACCAAACTGACGTTGCCTTCATGGCATTGTTTAAGACACATACTACACGTATTGACGACAAAGCGCATGCGACTCGGGGAGTCAAAATCCGCATGCGATATTGTTAAAATTTGTGACACATAGTCACACACCTAGGAACAGGCAACACTAGGAAACATGTCGCATGCCTCATGTCGTTCAGTGTTGCCTTAGTCGAATTGCGCCTTAAGATGAATAGCAGGCGACAAAATGTCACTGTACATTTAATTATTTTTCTTGATTTAAGAATAATGTTTTTGCCAATTCATTATAACTAAATCTAGAAAAATTATTGTGCAGAATGGTGTCCTAGTTCCAAATGTATGGAAGCGGAGCCTGGAAATTAAGAAGGAGTAATACGAATAGAATAAATGCAGTAAATAGGTTTACATAGAAATATATGACATTACAATGTTTTATAGAATAAAAATGGCCAGTAAAGGGGTAACTGTTTATTAGATGATATGAATATAACAATTAGAATTAAGGAAAGAATCTAGAAATAGTTTGGCCATTTTGATAGGAAAACTGGTAAAAAACGACGAAACAAATATATAATGTAATGTCTGAAATGAATGGAGGTGAAGAAAGAGTGGAAGGAGATAGTTGGAGAAATTTAAACTGAAGGAAGGGTAAATAGAATAAGAAACAGAACAACAAATATGATGAAATGTATGAATGTGGGTAAGGTGAGAACTGTGTGTATGGATAGAAAGACGTGAAGATCTGTCCTTTCTACCTACCCCAAAAATTACATGGGGTGATGGAATGAATGTATATAAGAAGGATCAATATTAATTACGAAATTGCGCAATTGTTTATTAAAGAAATTAATGTTTATATTAACTTGACATATTTCTTTCTTGACAAAAACAAGAAATTAGAATTCATTCCAGTGCAGTTTTTATTATTTGAATCGCAAAAGAATGAATTACAAATAACTGTTGTATTAACACTTACGTTGTGTACAGTATAACCTGGATAGTTCATTGCTATATGGCAATCTCTCCCAACCAATCAAAAAAGTGTTCAACAAGTCTTAAGTAAAATACAGAGAGTAATCCTTTTTAAAAATCTGGATTCAAACGGGAATCGAACCCGCAACCCCCGAGCTGTAAGACGTTAGTGTGTTCATGCAAGTATAACACTTAATAGTACGAGGCGTATCCAGAAAGTAAGTGTACTGAGGCTCTCACGACCGGATGGATTTTATTTTCGACATGTTGGCTACACTTCCGGCTAGCCTGACCCTTCCCCTCCGCAACGAGACCGGTTCGAGGTCAGGACGTTGAGAAGTGTCGACGCGACAACACGTTTCGTGAAAAATGTCAATCCAATCTCCCGCCAAGTGCGAAATACGCGGTGTCATGCGTTATCTCGTTTGGAAGGGAAAACCTCCGGTTGAGGTTTATAATGAGGTGAAAACTGCATATGGTGATAAAGCTATGAATCGTACGAGTGTGTACAAGTGGTGTCGCGAGTTTAAAAACGGTCGTACGTCTGTGCATGATGATCAGAGAAGCGGAAGACCTTCAATTGTGACTGACGAAATTGTTTTGGGACTGTCAAGGCATAATTTTAATTGAATATATGCCTCAAGGGGAGACCATCAACTCTGCAAGATACTGTGAAACCCTAAAAAAATTGTGGAGGGCGATTCAGAACAAGAGGAGAGGCATGCTGACAAAGGGAGTCTGCCTGCTGCACGACAATGCCAGACCACACACGGCCAACGCCACGAAGGAACTGCTCGCCTCGTTTAAATGGGATGTCCTGAACCATCCCGCGCATTCCCCTGACCTAGCACCTTCAGACTACTCCTCCCTGAAGTTGCACATGGGTGGAAAAAGGTTTTCAACGAGGAGGTAAACGAGAAGGTAGAGAAGTGGACGAAGGGGTTGGCGGGAAACTACTTCGAGGAAGGCATCAAAAAGTTGATACCCCGCTTCACCACCTGCAATGAGAGGAATGGCGACTATGTCGAAAAATAGCTTACATATGCACTACGGTAACCACGTAATTTTTTTGTTTAAATAAAAAAAATTATAACCTACAAAAATTCAGTACACTTACTTTCTGGGCTTACTTAGTATTATCATTATAGACAAGCAACATGCAATGCTAGCTTACTTAGCAAGCAAGATATTATATTGTATTATACTTCCGTTGTTCACAGTACCACCTGGCGGGTTTATTATTATGTGAAAACCTCTTACAATCAACCAGAAAGGTGTAACACCGGCTTTTCGTGAAAATCCGACTGAAATGATTTTAAAAAAATCTGGGTTCTAAGGGAAGTCGAACCCGCAACCCTCGGGCTGAAAGACACACGTCTTATCAACTAAATCATAGAGCTTATCAAACTCAAACTAATAAAAACCCACTGCAAAATGTCTAAACCATACAATGGAATTTTTTTCGGTATCTATACAAAACTGGTGAAATCAAAGAATTTAATATTTACCCTCCAGTTAAAGAAGATTGAGAGCCAGTGTTTCCAGGCTTTTACCGTGAAGAAAATGATTACGGCCGCTTCTGGCGAATTCTCCCAATAGCCCCGCAGTATTGCCTCTCGCAGCAAAGCCACCTGAGCACATCCCCCGGCACTCCACCCTCCAACCTACAGCCCCTCACAACCCCTAACGGGGCGCCTCAACCTAGGATTTGGAAATTTTAAGTTTTCAGAAATACGAGTATATACACTGTTTAAACCCAAGTTTACCATACCGTCATATGCTTTGTATACGGAAAAGTCAAAAAGTTGTCTTTTGAAAACAATACATTTGATTTTTAGCGATTACTGTGACAGGTAATCCCTCGTGGTTGAAATCAAATTTGTGGAAAATTTAACTTTAGATAAATTTGTTTTAGTAAAATACAGATGAGATTTAGTATTGTGGACGGCGGACTGTGAATTTGGATATTTCGAATATAACGACTTATGGCACATTGATAACTTGTATACGAAGCGATAAACTTATTTATTTATTTATTTAACACTTTTATTGCAATACAATCTGGCGGGATTATTGCCAGGCGGTAATCTCTTTCAACCAACCAGACAAAAGTAAATGAAGCAAGTTACGTGGTCGCATAAATCATTCAAATGACTATCCATCCTCACGAAATCCATAAACATATACGTGAGAACATGCCCACGAACTCCAGAAAGACGGACTTACTCTCGTGATCAAATATGCCAGACATTCTGTAGATGGAAAACGCCTGCTGAACTTCAGTAAGCAAAAATTCTTAACAGATCAAACCAAAATGTTCGATTGCAAAAATTTTAATCTTCCAAGGCAATCGGCAGGTTTAATATACTGCAGCCTTTCGTAAGGCAGAGTTTTATATAGCGCAATTTTTATGTTGATTAAAAGCGCTATAAGAATTTTTGTTGAGCAGCATAAACATAAATCTAAGTATAAAACGTTCTAAGATTAAACCAATACAGAAGTGATTCCTCCAGGAATCAACCCTTGGCCTTAGTATAAACATTAACCATTAGACCACAGTTGCCGACTATCGACGGATTTGTAGAATTACACTTATGTCTACTTATTGGAATGTCACGTTTCATTTATAACAAATCAAGTTACGATTTGGGAAATTTTGACATATTTCCTTGTATGTAATGATAATCTTATTATTAAAAAGCACTCTTAAAATGGAAATTATCATGGAAAAATTCATAAACAATTATAGCTTCTTATTGAGCAAACAAGCTTTATTTTTATTTTTTTATCCAATCAAAAAGATAACACATTATGTTTATATTATATTATTTATAGTTAAGGCATTAACATTGTGGAGGTTTAAAGACATTGTAATTTGTTTTATCAAACACTGTTTATTCCACTTTTTGTAACGGTATAACCCTAAGGCTTTCACCTCATCTTTATGGGAGCACAAACAAGTCTTGTTTGTTCTTGTTTATGCTTCCCTGAAGATGACGTGAAAGCCTTGAAACCTGTAGGGTTATACCGTTACAAAAAAGTGGAATAAACAGTGTTTAATACAACACATTATGTTTATTTATTTGTTGAAAAGATACACGTCATTTAAGAGTACGTTACAAAATTAGCGCAACATTTACTGAACAAATGATAAAAAATCAACAATTTCAAAACAATACATTTCAGAACAAATACGGCGCACGAAATCAGCGATGTATTTTATAATAAAACCTTGAATAAAAAAAAAATGCTCAAATACAACATTAATTCAATTTCAAAAAAAGCTACGAAAGTAAAATGGAATGACCAGCCCCAGTCAAGTCATAATTTGAAAAAAATACCAGGAAAGGACCCTCCGGAACGCAACAACATATACATTAAGAGTAATTTTTTTATCCACTTTGCACGGATTTCTCCTGTTACACAAAGAGGGTCTGCTTCTAGAGTTAGCTTATTAGTTAGGAAGAATATCAGCCAGGATTCTTCTCATACTGCTAGACGGTACCGAGAATATATCAACAGTGTTATTCAGTTGGTTCAATATCTCTATACCACGCGTGACTGACTAAATGTGAATCTTTAAGACAGGAGAGGAAATCCCCCCCTGTCTTAAAGATTCACATTCACTTTCACATATTTTTCCCCACCCCATTCCTCATTGTATTACATCTCTCCCCACTTCCCTCCCCCTACCTCACCTCTTTTATATTAGGTTATTTACACTTGTACAGAATATATTTTAGCAACTTAGTTTACTTGTATATTCACCTGACGAAGAAGACTGTGGTCTTCGAAACTAGTTGTGAACCTAAATTAAACCTGTGGTGAACACAAAATATAAAATAAGTTTTTTATTCTTATTTTACTTATTTTTTTCCTTTTATGTAAAAAATGGCACCACAAAGTGAAACTATAGTCTTTTCGAAGATTCAAGAAATCCTTTTAAACGATTTAAAAAATATATTATACATGATTTTGGACTATTTTTTATTATTAAACACCTTTTTTACCAAATGAGATTCAATGAATAATTATTATATTACAATTTTACAAAAAAACTTTGGTTTTTAATTAAACTTGTCATCTTCTAGTTGGTTGGACGATATTGACACATGTTAATAAACCCAGATTGTACTGTATACACAGTACAATCTGGGTTTATTAACATGTGTCAATATCGTCCAACCAACTAGAAGATGACAAGTTTAATTAAAAACCAAAGTTTTTTTTTTATTTTGGGTACTAACAGGAATCGATCCCCAACTTACAGGTTGGAACATGTGTATTTTTTTACCAACTAGGCCACGGAGGTCATCATTTCAACAGAAAACACAAAAAATACAATATATTATAGTTTGTAGTGTCAATATTTCATGTCAAAGTAAAGTTTGAAAATTAAAGCTACCCTTTCATGGCTGTAGCAATTCCATCACGGTTTACAAGACCCACACAAATCTCGGGCGGTAAGTTGTTCTGTATTTTCAGCATACGAGTCTTCATTCTTCTGACAATCATTATTTAAGTCTTATTTTACTTTCAAATTAATAGAAATACCCCCACTTAATATGAAATATATAATCTCAAATCAAGCAATATCAATATCCGATTGAGAATAATATATAACAGAACAATAAATATACATCATAGTATAAATAGGCCAAAGCCCGTACGACGGTTGTCGCCAAAGAAATAATACGGGAATTGAATTTTGAATACAAGAGAGCGAGAGAGGAATACTTGGATTCTCTCCGAAAGTAATTCGAAATTTGAATCTCGGTGGGTCCGTGATAAATGAAAAGATGGAAACTATACTGAACGAATTTTAAATACCTAGCTAACAATTTTTGAACCGGTGTAAAAGGGGACGATGTATGATATATATAAACAAATTCTACATTTATGAATATATATTTTCATAAATGTAGAATTTGTTTTACTTCCATGAATATTTCATGGGTTGCAACTAGTAAGTATTAAAGATTAAAGGAAGTAAAAACCTGAATTAGGTAGGAAGGAAAAGAGAATTTTTATTTATTTAATGCATTATTGTATATGGTTTGTTGTCAAGAAGTAATCTCTTCCCACAAACCATACTATTGTTTTATATTTTTTTAATGTGGATGACTTAAATTTTTTGAGGTTAAGAAATAAAAACGTGCATTATTAAAATAATAAAAGTTAATAATAAATACAGATTTAACAAGGTCATTTACACAATTGTACATGATACGGGGTATGGAAAGGTTAGAATTCGGCCAAATGATTAACATACAAAAAAATATGATGAACCAGAAGTACCATGAAGATCCATTATTCGGGAGCGTTAATGCAGATGGAAACCGATACCAGCCCCTGCTTAATTGGTCGGGAGATGGGAACGTGACCTGGTAACGAGCAGACTTACCCTTATCGTTCAAACTGACTCGTGTTATTTGCGATATTGTTATTTGCGATATTGTTATTTTTTATAGTAGTCCTAAAAACTATACAATAATTGTGTTAATGAATTTCTCTTACGTTTTAAAAATTATAACTTGAAAAATTAATAGCTATACACTGAAAAAATGATAAGGCGGTCTCTGCTGGGTCATTTCGAGAGACCTTGTTCGGAGAATCGCTAACATTATCGACTCAGTTAAGTATTAAAAAGGAAAATTAAAAAAAAAGATGCCGAAAAATAGCACTAAATGGCATATGTCTTCAAACCAAGCACTTACAAAACCAGCTAAAATTGCGGTTCACAACAGCGTATTAGTGCCAACATTGAAGTAGTTAAACGTTGAAGTGGAAAATGAATTAAAAGAGTCGTATAAATGTAGTGGAAATGTGTACACTAAGAAGAATATGTGGCATGTCGTTGTATGACAGACTTAGAAATATAATTATTTAGGATGAATGTTAGCTAAAAAGTGATGTAAAGAAGAGGGAAAAAGAGTACATTAAAATGATTGGGCATTTCGATGGGTGACGAAGAACTGACTAAATAAATTTATAATAGAAGTTTAAGTAGGAGTCGTAATAAAGGACAACGGAGAAAAGTAATGTTGGATCAAGTGAAAAACATTTTGAAAAAAGGAAAGGCAGGAAATAAGATAAACAGATGTACCCGTATGTAATGAAGTATTGTGTTGTATTAAATTAGTAAGCAACCCTCAAAAAACTTACCAAGGGAAGACGAACTACAAAGAAACCTTTGTAGATATTCCGATATGTAATAATTACACAATCGACTTGAGATATATTACACTTTGGTTGTAAACAGTACAACCTGGCGTGCTAATTGCCATTTGGCATTCTCTTCCAGCCAACCAGAAAGATGTTAAAAAGGCCTTGAGTGAATATCAAACTGGAATCCTTGTTTAAAAAGAACTGGGTTCCAACAGGAATCGAACCCGCAACCCAGGGGATGGGAGATAGACGTCATGTCAACTAGGCCATGGAGATTATAGTGATGGGAAAGTTTGGTATCTATCCTCCCTGCCAATCCAACTGAGAAAAGACGAGATAGTATGTATTACTTTTTAAATATAAATGCAATACATACAATCAACATTATAATATCCCTACTTGTTAAATGCAATGAAACTCTTGAAACTTTGTGACAAGAAAAACAGCCGATATAGTACTACTATACAAAATCATTCACTCAGTGATCGATGCGCCTCACTTACTCGCAAGCATTTCATTTCGTATTCCCGCTAGATCCACAAGACAGCTCAATCACTTTTGTATCGAAAATTGCTACACTAATTATTAAATTAACTCATCTATAATACGTATGCAAAGACTTGGAAATGAGTTTTGCAACAATTTAGATATTTTAAATATAAGTATACAATATATAGTATTCGCTAGAATATCACAACAATGTTTAGAAATATCTACTAACTTGGTGCTCTCCTTTATTAATATAAATAACCTAGTATAAACGAAACATTAAAAAGAATACTTCGCCTCTGGAGTTGAGTAACCCTGCAACAACATGTGAAAGATTTCGATTCTGCAAAGCAACTTGCATCTCGTTCTACAAATAAGCCCATGTGTTTTCTATATCATAAGATCTATCCATAAAATTCTCGAAAAATCCAATTCTTTTTGTTCTATGTAAGCGTTGTTCCACTAAAAACAAATCTAAGTTCTTTACCACTATAAAATAAGTCATCCACAATTACGTAAGTCTACTAGGTAAAATTTTGTAATATTTTGTGATATACGAGTATTATACCTATACGTACATATATTGAATTTAAATATACACATTAATATTAAATAAATTGAAACAATGACTTTGTAAATACTCTTTTTATTATTACTACTGTTTTTCGTATCTCCTTTTTAGTTTAAGATAAAGTTTTGTATTTTTAGTCAATAATTTTAAGTACTTGTATGATATACGAGTAACATACCTTGTCATATGTTCAGTTGTATATAAAAGACACTGTGTTGTCGTAAATTAAATAAATAAATAAAAATAAATAAATAAGTCAGCGATCAGCCCGTTAAAAATGAGACGACGTAAGATAAGTTAGAGTAAAATGATTACAATGTAGTTATGGATTGTAACAAATTGCAATTTTATGGCGCGATTGCCGATTAAATAGTGCTGAGAGAGGACCGGGGGCTGGTGGACAATGCATGGGCGACGATCCGAAAAATCATATGGACCTAGTGTTAAGGGTAGAATCAGGGTTGACACAAATATATCGAATATCCGATAAAAAAAAATTGTTCACTGTAACTGTTTACAAACAATCATTCAAAGACCGTTGATACTATTTTTGCAAAAAAAAAAATAAATGGACGGATTTTTTTAAAATATTTTTTTATTATTTACAATGAAATATACAGGGTGGGCCAAAAGGATGTTGGCGGTTTAAATATGAAATTTAAAAAAACTATGTAACATACAACATTTTTTATTAGTTTTATATAAAAAACAAAAATCTTGTAATTTTAAATTAATGTTGTTTAAATGACGTCCCTCGGCTGCTTGGCACTCTTGAAACCGAAGTCGCAGATTTTTTGACAATTCGGCGAAAAGTTATTCTCGGTATATTGTTAATTTTCCAGATAATTTTCCTTTTGAACTGCTCCAAGTCTCTCGGATTATTCTCGTAGATTTAAGGTAGCCCCATAGAAAAAATCACATGGAGTTAGATCGGGGCTGCGTGGAGGTCATTTGATATCCCCCTTTTCGAAATGAGTTTTCCCGGGAACATTTCTTTCAGCAGGGCTATGGGCACCATACCAGTATGGCATGTGGCACCATCTTGTTGGAATCATATCCTCGAGGCTTTGCCTTGAAATTCTTGCAAGGCTGGGACCAATAACTCTCTTATCATGCCGCAATAATTGTGAGCTCTCACCGTCATCGCGCGCCCTCTTTCGTCCTCGAAAAAGTATAGCCCGACAATACCGGTTGCCGATATTGCAGCCCACACGACAAGTTTAGGGCTGTGAAGTGGACGTTCATGCAGGTGGTGGGGATTGGTCTCGGACCAGAATCGACAATTTTGTTTATTGACGTGACCATTAAGATGAAATTCGCCTCGTCACTGAATATCACGTTAAAAAAATTGTTGAACCGGTCGAGCATCAGATTTACAAAGTTAAGTCGGTTATTGGCATCATCTGGTTTTAATTCTTGGACAATCTGGATCTTGTAAGCCTTAAGATGCAAATCACGTTTCAAAATTCGTCGTAAAGTTGTTCTCTTGATATCCAAAGCCTGGCTTCTCTTACGAGTTGATTGTTGATTTTGTTGAACTGAAACACAAACTCGCTCCACAATATCGGGCGTTCTCGCAGAGATCGGATGACCGCGATCAATTATTGGTATTGTCGACCCAGTTGTTTCAAACATTCTAATCCATTTGCGTATAACATAGGCGCTTGGAGCCTCACGTATGTCTCGCAAACCTTGTTCCTGTCGGTACAACCGTCGTGTAGTAATCACAGATTTATTGTTTTCATAATACGCGCGGACGCAAAATGCGCGCTGCGCTCCCGTGTACGGCTCCACGGTGACTAAATTTCCGAGAAGCGACGCGTTGAGCAATATACCACCCCGCCACCCTGCGCCACGCGTTTCCGAGAAGTTAAGGACGCAAATCTCCAACACCCTTATGGCCCACCCTGTACAAAGCACTTTCCTGCCATACTAAGCATATGTCCGTCATAAAGCATAAAAACAAAAACACGTGACATAAACAAAAATATAGAAACTTATAAAGAGCAGTAAAAAGTATAAAAAACCCCGACATAATCACATTACCCAAAAAATACAATTTAAATTAGAAACATTTATTTAAGGAAGAATAATTTCCTGACTTGGCACTTGTCAATCAACAAAAATGAAGGAAAAAGGAATTGTATACGGAATACTTCTCCATTGCATGATTTTGATTCTCATTTACTTTTTAGACTTTTTACGATATAGCGCTCTTAAGGAGAGTTTGCTCTCTAAACGGCGCTATATAAATTACATTTTAATTACTAAAACTGTATTACTTCTTTCTTTGAATCAAAACTTTACAATGATCGTAAGTTTTTCTACAAATTTGTAAAACTGCACTTCTGATTTTCACTACACTTAGGGCCCATTAAAACATATTTCTGGTTGGTTGGAAGAGATTGCCAAATGGCTATAAACTCGCCAGGTTAAATAAAATATATATATTTAAAAAAATATAAAAAATGGGCGTGGAAAAGGTAGACCGAGTAAAACGTGACGACCAAATAGACCAGATTTTGAAGGAGGGTAAAGTGAAAAGTATGAATAATAGAAGATTATGCATGACGAGATGTATAAATGTGGTGAAGGCAAAGTGTGCTTGGATGGAAAAGTTTGGTGATCTGTTCTCTCTGCCTATCCCGCAAGGGACACGGCGTGATGATATGTATGGTATGTGTGTACGTGAATTAAGATTGTTTTCGGTCCGTATTCACTTATTAAGCTGTTAATAGTATCACCATTCGCACACGGAATAACCTTGTTGAATGAATTATCCGATGACGATATTTTCCATACCTTAGAGGTTAAATTGAGGATTGAACTATTTAATAAACATGCAAGCATAACTGAACAACTTGACAGGGAAGCATGAGTAATATAGTTTATGTTGGTATAATGTTACAATTAGATTTTTAAATACTTTTTAAAGTTCTCAAAGTATTTTTATATTAATTCGTTTACTTAAAGTGTTGGCTTTTAGTTTGTGCAAAGGCTTCGGCATTAACTCCACATTAGAATATTTTTTAAATAAATTACTTTTTATTACAATAATTATATTAATCCCGAATGACACGCGTTTCTACCTCATATTTTGAGGCTCTGTCTAAATGGAATAATGCCAGTTCGTTACAGGAGTAATGCTTCGGTATAACTGATCTTATGTTTAATCGGAAGTGTGTGTAAGGAAGATCTCAACAAAAAAAAGAAAAAAAATAAACACAACAAATATTATGTTACACAACCCTGATTTACTGTTAATTGGGGCTGTGATATTGAATTAAAAAGGTGTGATAGGATTTACCCATGGTACCTAATCTAATGGGGAGGAGACACTGAGACTAGTTGGACCAGCAGACAGGGGCGGGACAGGCGGGGGTCTCCCGCTGATTTCCCTCGGTGCCGATTAGCGCCATCCATCTTCACGGCCACGTGGCTTCCGTCAACAGCACACGGCCGGCCAATCAGCACTTCCCTTAATTCCTGATCATTCGAATTAACTAATTTATGATAGAAATTCTTGTGTTACGTTTAAGATTATTATGCAACGTGACTTAAAAGGCCCAAAGACACAAAATAATATTACATAATATCAGGGGCGTAACTTAAAAAAACTGGGCTTCATTGCAAAATTTAAAACATCAGTGTTTTATTACAATGTAGGGTATTTTATCGACCCATGGCTTGAGTCATATGGTATCTATTATTTCAAAAGAGGAAAAGAAAACATGTCGGTGTGCTCTTGTCGTCTCACTTCCGTGTTCCATCGGATCCAGTGCAGCGATATGGCCGATAAGTTTGCAGGTGTGCAATGGCTCAATCACTTAAAAAAAACACACTCCCACGGCGCAGCTTTGCTTTCCAATTCAATTGAAGCTGGAATGGCGAGAGGATCCTCGACTTCGAGGTCCAGTAACGATCGACAAACGATATCGACCATTATAAATAGTAACATTAGTAATACTAAAATTAAAACTTTTAGTGTCCATTAATATAAAATTTACTTGTCACCAAAAGTATAGAATATTTACATGTATTATTTATAGTTAAGGCATTAACATTGTGGAGGCTTAAAGACATTGTAATTTGTTTTATCAAACAATGTTTATTCCACTATCCACCAGTGGAATAAACAGTGTTTGATAAAACAAATAACAAACCTTTATCATACATGAGTCATATACAAAAAAATATGAGAAAGCAGTATGTACATGTATGTATATATCTACCATACATATTATATAATACAAAATTGAAACAGGCCAAGGTTCAGGTAATTCAAGGTCCTAACATATGTATTATGGTACATATACATGCGTATGTTGTTTATAGTTAAGGCATTAACGTTGTGGACGTTTAAAGACATTATAATTTATTTTTATCAAACACTGTTTATTCCACTTTTTTGTGACGGTATAACCCTACCGGTTTCAAGGCTTTCACCTTATCTTCAGGGGAGCGCAAACAAGACTTAGAATTGTTTGCGTTCCCTTGAACAAGACTTATGAGGTGAAAGCCTTGAAACCGGTAGGGTTATACCGTCACAAAAAAGTGGAATAAACAGTGTTTGATAAAAATAAATTACAATATACATGCGTACATACTATACCGTTGTTTCCCTGTTGAGGTAGGCAGAAAGAACAGTGCACCATACGTTCCTATTATGACACACATATTTCGGCTCTTCCACTTCTATAAATCTTATAATGCAACTCCTACGATTCAACTTTATCTATGTGTGTTGTACGAGTATATATAGTAAAATACAAGTATAAGAATATAAATTACTACGAGGTTTTACCCATTAAATACAAAGAACAGAATTATTATCTTGTCTTCTATCACTTTCTTTAGAGTACTGATCAATCAAATAACCTAGTAAGTAAGACGTCTGTCTTCCAACCCAGTTGTTGCTAGTTCTATTCCTGATGAAACCCATATTTTAAAAATATATTTTTTCAGTCTGGTTTTTACTTAAGTAAACATATTTCTGTTTGGTTGGAAGAGAATGCCACATAGCAATAATTCCACAAGATTGTGATGTATACAAAGAAAGTATTATATATGATGTGCTCGGGCGCTGCTAAAGCTGCCAGACGCGATTTGTTTAATAATAGTGAGTTCGAGTACCGAGTTAGAGCGCCCTTGCAGAGTTCGTTCTCTAAACGGCGCTATACAAAATTGATCTTTGAATTGAAAAAAATCTTCAATCTATTTAAATTGAAGGCTGTGCGATTCCATATTGCCGATACATTAAGAATCGGGGAACCCTTGTCGATGAATTTTAAAGTTGGCGCGTTGGAATGCTAATAATACATTTTGCATCTACCGTACACGTATACTGCAATATATTATAGAACAATTAAATTCACATACATACCATCACACAATTGTTCTGTCAGGGTAGGCAAAGAGGACAGAGTGCCAAATGTATCATATTTTGACACACATTTTTAGTCTCTTCCACATTCACACACCTTCTCATATGGCTCCTACGATTTATCTACGCTTATTTCTTTCAAACTATCACTCACTTGATCCAATCTTACTTTTTTTGGTATTTCTCTCACACACCTTCCACTCACATTTGAACTTTACATTTGTATTGTTGGTATTTCTGTATTCATTCTTTGAACATGCCCAAACCATCTGAAAATGCTTTTTCTCATCTTACTCAACACAGTTAAGTTCACATTCATTCCTTATAACTTCAGTCTGTATTCTGTCATACAATGTCACCCAATATATTATTCTCAATGCACGCATTTTTACAACGTATATTTGACTCCTTTCAGTATTTTCCACGTCCACGTTTCACTTTAATACTTTCAAGTTGGTATCAAAAAATATTGTGGACTATCATCTTAGCAGATTTTGATAGTGTCCGGTTCGAGTATATACGTTTTAGTGCCCCATTGATTTTGTTACCTGTTACATTCTACACTAAAATGGATGTCTTAATGAACCAATAACATCACAGATTAATTGACGGTGCCATTGAATGATTTAGTGGATTAGTCTAGTCTTTCATTATTGACAACCTGGATTTTCTACAAAAAATATCATGTATGTTCATAAAAAAGCATTGTCATGTTTTCTCGATAATCTGAAATACTAAAACAGCGATGTCTTACTTGTATATTGTAACGTGCATACATATTATACTTAAGTGTAATAACTGAGTGACATCCCTGGCATAGTTAATAAGACAAATGTCTTGCATCCCAGTAGTTGCAGGTTCGATTCCCGTTGAAATCAATTTTTTTAATAGTTCTTTTCCAACTTTCACTTAAGGCTTGTGTGACACCTATCTCGTTGATTGAAGAATATTGCCACTTGGTTATAATTTTGTCGGATTGTAGTGTATACAATGAAAGTGTGAGACAATACGATATCGAAAATATACAGAAAGAAATCATTTGAGATAAAATATTTTGCAAGACGACATTCTCAGATACATCGATAACCAAATTATATACAAATTATATATATTTATTTCATATGCCACAATATAAACATTTGCACTGTTTTTTCTGACCTTACAAAAAAAATTTATAAAATATGGATGTATTTCAAGTCCCTAAAAATATAATTTTAATACACAAATATATGCCCCGCCCCACCACGGTCCCATGGTGTAACGGTTAGCACTCTGGACTCTGAATCCAGCGATCCGAGTTCAAATCTCGGTGGGACCTGCGAAAGATTTTTTTTATGTTAGCGTTGCATATTTTTTTTTAGTTTGATCAGTTCAAAATATATTTGATTTTAACTAAAAAGTGTTCAACGAAATTTCTAAATTCATATATATTATTTTTGTTCATATGCAAAAAAAGTATGAAGCTATCATCATATAATTGAAATTTAATTATAATTTAAATGTTGAAAAAGAAACTGGATGTAGTTTAGTTTATAAGGAATTCTGCAACGTATTTATCAAGAGCCATCTAACGAAGAATAGTAGAAACTTTTTTTTCTATTGTATAAATGCTAACTTCTCAAATCATTCTATTAAAAAAAAGGTAACATCTTTATTAACAATAAACATAATGCTTAAATTTAAGGAAAAAGAATATAACTAGGAATTTAGTTTAAATATTCCTTAACATTTTGAATAAATATTCCTACCTACGATAACTAAAAGTATTTTTAATCAGGAAAGTTAGAGATCTGCTCTCTACTCCGCTAGAGACACAATGTGATGCTATGTATATATTTTTTTAATAACCATTAAGTCTCCTCTTTAGTGTGAGTGTATAAAATACACATGAACTAACACCTAAAATGATTCAAAATCGGTATACAATACAATTATTAAAAAATAATAACGAAATAAATTTTGTGGAGCTCATTATTTATTTTCTATAAATTTATATTAATTTCAAACCTGAATCCGTGGCACAGTTTTTAGATAATGCGTTTAAATATTATTTTTGCATCTCTTCAAATATCTCCGGTATGGTCTAGTGGCTAGGATACCTGGCTCTCACCCAGGAGGCTCGGGTTCGATTCCCGGTACCGGAATTTCTTTTTAATTATTTTTATATCTATTTTGTTTTAATATTTTTTATAAACGTTCTCTTTTTTCAATAACATTTTTAAAACGATTATATTCCCAGTTTTCGCATTTATTAATTGAACTTAAGTAATAAAATTACCAACCTTCTACACTAATTGGATACTACAATTTATATATGTACTTTCAGAAGAAAAGATAAATTTCCCATTAAACGACTTAAAAAAACTTAACTCTTAAATATCTCAAAACAAAATCAGTGTCAGCCCCTTTTTGTTAACTCGAATAAAAAATAATTTGATCATCAAAATATAAAAAATTACAAATAAATTCTTCACTAAAATAGATACTATATGAACAAATCAGGATAGAATAAATCAAAATAGACATGAACAAACTGCAATATGACAGTACTAATAGTCTGGTGGATAGAAGACTTGTCTTTCATCACCGAGATCACGGTTTTGATACCGTCCTTTCAGACTTTATTCCATCTAAATTTAGTTAACTTATCGTAGGTTTCGGTTTTACCATTGTAGAACTCAATATTAAATAATAAATTACTTTGTTTTATACCTTATTACATTAATCTCCGCGACACCTGTTTCTTCCTCCTTTATCAAAATTTTCTTCAAGCGGAACGATCCCGGTTTATTAGAAGAACAACGTTTAGTTTCTGCTGATGTCATGAAAAATGAGGGCTTTGCACCCCTCTTCAAAAAATTATTTGTTTCAGTAAACCACATACATGTGCCTCCATGGCCTAGTTAGTAAGATACTGAATGTTTACCAGGGGATTTCGGGCTTGATTCCCGATAGTGCATATTTTTTAAAATTATGTACGAGTATTCACCTGTCTTATCGTCAGGATGCAAGTTAATTAAAAGAGAGCTCTTCAACTATATATTTTATCGTTTTCTTAATTTGTTCTTGGATAGCTTTCAAGCCCCTGCAGATAAATGTTGCTGGATAGCTTTCAAGCCCCTGCAGATAAATGTTCTTGGATAGCTTTCAAGCCCCTGCAGATAAATGTTCTTGGATAGCTTTCAAGCCCCTGCAGATAAATGTTCTTGGATAGCTTTCAAGCCCCTGCAGATAAATGTTCTTGGATAGCTTTCAAGCCCCTGCAGATAAATGTTCTTGGATAGCTTTCAAGACCCTGCAGATAAATGTTCTTGGATAGCTTTCAAGCCCCTGCAGATAAATGTTCTTGGATAGCTTTCAAGCCCCTGCAGATAAATGTTGTTGGATAGCTTTCAAGCCCCTGAAGATAAATGTTCATGGATAGCTTTCAAGCCCCTGAAGATAAATGTTCTTGGATAGCTTTCAAGCCCCTGCAAATAAATGAAGAGCTAGAAAAGTAGTTTCAGTTTATTTATATAAAACGAAATATATATGTTCTGACCAAATTTACCCTTTGCTCCTACACTCTCAATTGGAAAGAGATATATCTTTCACCAAAATTATTATATTAAGGGTCCATAAGGCCCAAATTCTTTAGTTCATTTGCACTAGGGACGGATAAAGTAACTATGATGTTCCGTCCCGTAAATATATCTCTGAAATATCCTGAAATGTAATCTTATATACTGAAATGTAATAATTGTAATCGTCATCCAAATAAATAGACAATGAAATAATGAAGAGAATGCGTTTATTCATCATCACTATCAACTCCCGATTTCCGACATTATTTATTTAACACTTTTATTACAAATACAATCTGGCGGGCTTAATGCCAGGCAGCAACCAACCAGACAAAAGTAAATGAAGCAAGTTACATGGTCGCAAAAATCATTCAAAGACTATCCACGAAATCCGTGAGCATATGCCCACAAACCCCACAAAGACGGACAATCACCCGAACATCATTTTTCATATAAAGTGAAATATCGTCAATCAAAGGAAAAGGATGGGATGGTGGAGAGGAAAGGAAAGAAAATCAGGAATGAAACGCATAACACAGGTTATCACGAAAATACTTTTTATTAATTATTAGGGACTAGAGATCAAATTGTATTTACACTGCCTTTTCTAAAGAAAAAACAATACAGAATAAATCTTCCCATTTTACGTAATAGGAATCCCCTTTTCTGTGAATACTAGGAATCCACTTATTCTGAGAATTCCTGGGTTTATTATGATTCGATACGTCAACACTCCCAGATAATAACACCAATACTTTTGTATGAATTTTGAAGCTTTTTAGGTTAAATTAGTGATTTTCATTAATAAAAAAATGTTTTTGCGAGTCGTTCATAAAAAATACGCGGCAAGCGTGATATCACATAGGAACCATAAAACCGCCCTTGGCTTTTGTCATGAAATACATGTTAACACGTCCTGGGCTTTTGACGGGTTAAGATTAGGTATTTAGTATTTAAGATGAACTATAAATTCGGTCTTAATATCATTCGGTCCTCACAAAGCATTATCAATGTCATGTGCAGCGTACACTTTCAATTCTGGTTCCAGGAACACGACGAGGAAATAATAAAAAAATTAAAAATATTATGACGTGTGTGCGTTGCCATTTGCGCCAGTAGACGGAGTACAGATCATCATGACCAACTCGACCACTGCCAAGATCTGGCAATTTTTGAAAATAGACTCGCAAAATTTGGCCACCACACCTATTTTAGCATGCTACGAACACTGGCGTAACAATGTGAACATTGGTGAGTATGGTATGTATTGTTAAACGTAATAGTTCTTTGGTGACAACTTTGATGTATGACATGGAGAGGAATTTGAAAGAGGGAAAACTGAGAAACATGAATAATTGAAGATTGTGCATGACGAAATGTATGACAATGGAGACGAAATATGTGTGATTGCATAGGAAAGTATTGAGATATGTTCTCTCTGCCTACCCCACAGGAGATATAAATAATAAATATATGGCGATCGGGAATATCGGAAGAAGAAAATATTAAGGTGCTTAGGTCACGTGGAGAGGATGAATGAAAATATTTACTGAACGAATTTAAAAGTTTGAGGTGCGTGGTGTACGCTGTAAAGGCAGAGCAAGTAAAACGTGACTATACCAAGTTTAACAGAATTTGAAAAAAGGTAAATTTCGAATAACGAACAATAGAAAATTGTGCATGACGAGAAGAACACATACTATCACCCAATCCTCTTTTAGAGTAGATGGAGCGGACAGAATACCAGATTTTTCTTTTTCAACACACATCCTTCGCCTCTTTTACACCCATATACCTTCTCACAATACAATTTCTCTGACTTTCTAAATTTCCTTCTTTCAAAATGGAATTCACTTGATACAACCATACTTTCCTTGGTGTTCCTCTACCATGGTTTCTACTAACATTTGGGTTATATATTTGTTTTTTAGTCTTTCCTCACTCATTCGTTTTGATTCGGTCTATTTCACATTCATCCCTTATCACTTCATTCCGTATTCTGAACCAAATACGAGTACAACAGACATATATTTGCAATACATGATCGTTGTGTTTGCTTCTTGATATTTTCTTATGTTGTGAAGTTTTCAAATGATGAATTCATATTTACCAAACACAAGGTAATCAAACACCAGGTAATCAAACACAAGGTAATCAAACACCAGGTAATCAAACACAAGGTAATCAAATACCAGGTAATCAAACACAAGGTAATCAAACACAAGGTAATCAAACACAAGGTAATCAAACACCAGAAAATTCACATATTCCATTATCTTGAGACTAAATAACCTAAAAAAATACTTTTTATTAAGTATTTCTGAGATGGTTTGGGAATGTAAAACGAATGAGTGGAAAAAATACTAATAACGACGTTTCAAAACCGTTGCAGTTTTCATCTTATGGGATTGTTTGTAGTCAACTTCACCATAAGTTGATGGGTTGGGACTCCTGTGTAGGTCATGCGATACACGGCGTGCATCTAATTAAGGCGAAGATTACTACAAACAAACCATATAGATGATAACTGCAACGTTTTCGAAACGTCAACATCATAATCCGAACCTCGCGGAACAACACTTCGAAACACCTTATGCAGGTACCACGAAAGCTTCAAAACGTATTTAAAAAATAGTAAAACTTTAAATTGCGAAAATGACAATAGGAAAATAAAAACAAAAATAGTTTTATGTGTAATCTATATATATAATAGTTGAAAAAAAACTCAATAACAAGTAAAAATTATATTTAAAAAAAAGCCAACGACACGCGGTGTTCCCAAGCGGTCACCCATCCAAGTACTGACCGCGCCCAATGTTGCTTAACTTCGGTGATCGGACGAGAACCGGTGCATTCAACGTAGTATGGTCGTTGGCAAGAAGAGTGCCGTCTAATAAGTATTTAATGTATAAAATGGGATTTAATTAAATTAGGACTATTAATTCAATTGCAGATTTCACATGTTATTGTATTCGAATATTCTTATCTTTTTTTCTTATATCCTTTGTAAAAATAATCCATGACATCTTTTAGTATGTCAAGCATCCTAAAACTACAAGATTTTTTCTTACTTGTTCTAATATTTCATTTTAAATGTCATTAAGACTTTTTATTCATTTATTTCGCCTTATCCCATCTCTCTCGGTATCGACAATCACTCAAATCATCCTCCACTTTCTTATGTCGAGTTTTTTCTCTTGAGTCTATTTCGGAGTTCTCTATTCGTGGCTGTCTTGAGCATAGACCCTTCATCCTGCCGTTGCACGAGCCCATACCTGCGTAGTTGTGTTTCCCGGGCTTTATATACTATTGGTGCCACTTGAATTGTTTCGCGAGTTCGATCATTTCGGATCATGTCCAATTTAATGACGCTCAGGTAGGTCATAAGGAATACTGTTAAAAAAATCTTGATTAGTTCCGAGTGTAACATCTCCTTTGGCTGTCGTTGGTTGGCATTCGAATTTAAAAATAAAAACTAGGTAAACGGAACACTTAATGTAATATAAAAAACCGCGCTATATCAAAAGTAACAAAAATTACAATAGTTATGTTAACAGTTATATGTTAGGTGCCCACCTTGATGTATAAATTTAAAACTTAGACTTAGCAGAAGAAGGATGAAAGTAAAATTATTGATGTGGAACGCGTGCACTAATAAAAAAATATGGTGTGTCAATGTATCAAAAACGACGGAAGGAAGACACCAAAAATTCATTCATGACTAAAATGGGTGTATGGATTAAGATGACGAAATAAGATTTAAGATGGTGAAGCTATGTGCAGATAATGAATTTCGAAGGAATGACTAAGGTAGTATACAAGAAGTGAAAAGTGTACATGGAAGAGGTAAACAGAGGAAAACCTGGCTAGATCAAGTAGACCAGCTTTTGAAAGAAGGTAAAGAGTATGAATAATATAATACGTAATATATGAATGTGAAATAGGCGATAGATGTCTGCTTGGATAATAAAGGTAAGGAGTTTTGTTATCTCTTCTTACCCCGCAAGAGACACGGCGTGATGATATATATTGCATCATAATATACCGAAAATAGCGCATGTATTAGAGTGGACAACGCCTCGACTGAGTAATTATTTAAATAACTCTGACGTCACTTTGTGGAACTCCATAATTAATATAAAATCAAAACACTCACCTTATTTTATTCCACTTTATTTATTGCAAATCACATTTTTTTCGTTTTATTTATTTTACTCATGACAAGAAATATACATAATGTGCGAAAAAACAAGAGGTAATTTAATTTAGACACAATTTTAATGGATCTAGGTTAGTTGCCATTCACTTGTCGTGTCCCTAGTAAACTAGGCTTTTGCCTGTATCCCATTGAGGGCAATGCATTTCAACACTTGCTATGTCATCATCAGGTGAATTGTTAAGAACTGAAGTAGTACATAAATTACATTATGTATGTTGTTTATGATAAAATAGAGTTAAAGTGTCTATACTATTTGTTGTTTATGGTACTAAGGGAATATGATTAGAATCGGAGAAGATGATAAATTGAATTGATTATTTATGATACCTTTGTATTGTTTGTATTTATTGGGTGTGAAAACAAGTGATCATATGTTATTAGGTATTTAGCGAACTCAGAAAAAATATGCTTTTTTATTGTTCTAATGCGTTCGTTAGTTTGTGTACTGAAGTTCCTTGTTGTCGTATACCGCAAAGTATACAGTAGTTTAATATTAAAAAGGGGTAAAACAAGGATGTATTCTGACTCCCTGTTAGTTTAATATTTACATAAATTCATGTGCGAAGGAACTGCAGAGGTCAATGAGTAGCATATGTTACAAATATCGAATAGAAATAAATTTCGGCGTAGACGCAGGCGAACATTGTAACGATGTGCATGTTTATGTGTATTCATATAATTGTTTACTATATTGATAAACATAATTATAAGAATAAATAGACTATAATTACCGCCAAGAGTTTAAATGACTCTATGTGGTAATTATTATCCTTGATACGCCAGTTTCTTATGGTATGTGACTAGAAAGTAACCATCGCCAAATTCTTGGACCACGTCCAAGAGATTCACGCGGACTTTTGTGAGTGGTGATCTGGGCAGCTGGGCACGACGCCTTCAGCCTCTCCTCGCGAGGAAAATAATCGTAGCCCAGAGACTCCTTTATGATACAGTCATGACTCATGTTTATGTGCGCTAAATACGGCACATTGCTGCAAATACCTTTATTAGACTTACGAAGGTCTTTTGTACCGCATGTACGTAAGCAAAGAATGTGCGGCATTGGAATGTTATCATGTACGATTTGTTTATTTATTTTAAATTTGAAAAAGATTTTACCCAATTACATCAAATAACAAGAAAATAAATAAATTATAAAGTATAAATAAAGCGTAATGACAACAGGGACAATGTTACTCATGCCTTCCTGAGAAGTGACTCAATTATACATATAAAATTTATTAAGGAGTTTAATATTAAATTTATCCACCGATATGTGGAAAATATCAACATCAGAAAATTCATTCAAAATAAGTCACTCTGGTATAAAGGATAATCCCTTCATTGATTCTTCGTTAAAGGGTTTACCTTACCTGACGGGAAATACTTATCTAATTAAACCACAGTCGCTAGATTTTAATATTCACACGAACTGAAAATAAAAAAGTAGATTTTGAACCAGCAAAAATTACCACAATAATAACATTAAAAAATATTCAAAGATGTAGGCGGTATTTTATAAATATGAGTACGTTAAACACGTAGCTTATAAATCGTAGCAAGCAGATCTTAATAGACACAGTTTCGATGCCAAGTGTAACACTATGGAAACATTCTTGTTCATAGCAGAGATATCTTCAAACACCGTGTTTCAGAATAGAAGTATCAGTTGATTGAACTGAAAATTTGCCAAAAAGTAGGTTATTGAGCTAATCTCAAAATATATTAAATGGACGATACAGTTGAAAATATATATTTGAATAATCAATTGCATTAAAAAAATAAATTGGAATACTTTGGATATTTCATGAGAGGAAACAGATATGAAATATAAGGAAACCGATGTGTAGGAAGAATTAAAAACTCCTGATTGAAGATCGTTAAAGAGTGGTTCCACCGTAGCACAAATACATTGTGCAGAGCAGCTGCAGACAAAGTTAAAATAGCAATGATGATTGTCAACCTCCAACATGAAGAGAAACGTTGAGAAGAATAATATATTAAAGATAAACCAAAACGTTGAGAAGAATAATATATTAAAGATAAACCAAAACGTTGAGAAGAATAATATATTAAAGATAAACCAAAACGTTGAGAAGAATAATATATTAAAGATAAACCAAAACGTTGAGAAGAATAATATATTAAAGATAAACCAAAACGAAACCTTGTTCACCTATAAACACAATCAAGATATTTTCATAAGCAAATAGTTATCCTTGAAAGATATAGACATTTTCACTGTCCCTTTCATGCATATACGAGTATGAGAGAAAGGGGTGTAGACCACGTACAACTGGTTGATATATTGTGCGTATCTCTTTCCATTAATACGCTATACTCTTCTGAATTTGGAAGACTACTCCGTGATATGGATTTCAAAGTGAGGTAGCATTCTATCGTATCTCAGTTGAATTATTATCACACACATGCTTATTACTAATATATCTTACAAAGTACATAAAATTTTGAGGAAAAAGTGTATACAAATGCTATATTATTTTACAAACCTCAAGATTGGCAAATAGTTTGATGGATACAAAACAAGGCGAAGGGAAAGTGTCTTCAGTAGTTACAAGGATAATTTATTATATTTTAAGTGTCAATTCAATGTATTAATTAGGCTGGATGTTATACCGGTGATGATCCAAGATTGCAGACACAAGAGATAGATCTTTCTATCGCTTCTTAGTCTCCAAGTATCTGCTACAACTCCTAGTCACGGATCTAATATCACCTGCAATACATTGTTTTCATATAATAGCATTCGATACTGTTCCTAAAGAGTTCGAAATGCTGCTCAAAACGTTGTTTAATTCATTGATCCGTAGCAAACTAGAAAGCAATGCTTGCATTTGGAGCCCGGTGGGGGCGCAGAGCTCGCTCATGGTGGAGAAAGTACAAAAAATATCTACGATACCTCTATGTGAGTGAGTTTGGTGTCTATCCATGGCTTTATCCTATAAACTTTAGGTTTGATTTGTTAAGATTATATGATTATGTTACACTTTTATTGTATACAGTAAAATCTGGCGGACTTATTGCCATGAGGTAATCTCTTCCAATCAACCAAAAAGTTGTTAACTGACTAAGTGAAAACCAGACCAGAATGTTTTAAAAAAAATTTGCTTCCAGTGGGATTCGAATCCGCAACCTCCGGGTTGAGAGACAGAAATTTCACCAATAGGCTACGGAGGTCGCCTAAGGTCAGTGAGATTGTGTGTTCGCTGAAGTGGAACAGCTTGCACGTTATAAACATACGCACTGGTGTTTTCCACCAACACTAGACTGCGCCGGCAAGAACTGTTCTCAATAACATACGCAAGAACGGGTCTTCCAGCCGCTATGCCTGTTGGAAGGGCCTTAACTCTTCTGAACGGGACTGCTTCGGATATTGACATATTTCATATCACATTACCAAAAGCAAAAGTAAATTTTCTTCTTAGATTGAGCGCGTTAGAAGGCACTCATCAACATACCTAAATGACTGTGAATATATGTGTGTAATATGTTTGTGTGTATTTACTCGTTTGTATGCATATGCATTATTTTTTATTTTATATAATTTTTTAACTTATTTTTTTCCCCTCTATGTAATTTTTCTTCTTTTTTTGATGTTTTGTATTTTCAAAGTAATTGGGCTAAGCCTGTTTTGAAAAAATAAATAAATAAAAAAACAGAAAGGCTGACAATAATACTCGATCACGAGGGATGGTCCATCGTATTGTATAAGTCATCTATTTTTTCATAATTTGTTGTATTTGAGATCGTTATGTAAGAGAATTTATTTTTAATTCTTTGCAGTGGGGGATAATAAGCACAAAAACATATATAAATGACGACGTTGTTAATTGACGTCATGTTGACTATTCGTAGTTGCCGTGGCGTCCCAAGGGTGATGCCTGGCGCCAAATTGTTCATTGTACAATACAATATATATCTTAGAACTAGGAATTCCTGGAAACGTTTGTTTACGTTTTGATCATGTCCGCTTCCTGGGGATAATGTTTTGTCTTTTATCTTTCACTTCTGAAAACTTCGATACATCTACTTTATGTAAGTCGTTTGTTACTTGGAAAGTTTTATTGGTAGGTGGGTGGAGGTTGTTTATTTAGATGGAAAGGTATTTCACTAGAAATCAATGTTAGTATTTGAGTTCGTGTGTAGTTTCGGAATGTACATTCAAGATCACACGTTTCCAATTTCATTACATTTTATATGTACCGCTCTGGTACAAAAACTGCAGAATATGTGGATGTCTGCCGCTCAATCCTCGAGGATTCCGGTTCGCGTCTTCGGTGAAGAGCATAGTGAAGAGATTCCTCTTTTGCAAGTAGAAGTTCATCGAAAGAAAACACAGCAGACGTTCCACAAGATGGCAATATATATTTTTTCCTTCGATTTTTGTTCCTTATCAGCCCATTGAGTCGACCGTGTGTGCCGTCATGACTTACAAACGTCACACATGCCACGCACTTTCCACACTAGTTCGATCATCTAGAATGATTATTTGAGATGCCAACGGATAAGGAACATTTTGAGATGCCAACGGATAAGGAACATTTTACATCTACCGGTACATAGTCACAAGCAATTGTAAAACACAGATGATCAGTACAATATACAATAATGATTTCACAAACAATTTTACAAAATAAATTTTCTAATTTCTGACTATCTAATTAGGTAATCCCTCGCGGACAAGAATTATATAATTGTCACTTCATTTCGTGCACTCTGGAGTGACAAGTCCAATCCTGGATCCGCACACCATTAACGACCTCCGTGGCCTAGTTGGGAAGACGCTTCTCTCCTAACCCGGAGATTATCGTTTCCCGTTGGAACCCAAATGTTTAAAAAAGGATTTTAGTATAGTTTTCACATAAGGCTTCTTTAACATATTTCTGGTTGGTTGTACGATATTGCCACATGGTAATAAGTTCGCCAAGTTGTACTATACATAATAAAAGTGTAATACAATACAAATGGCGACTTCCGTGACCTAGTTGATAAGACGTCTATCGCTAATCGATATGCGCCTATCGCATAAAATAATTTAAGATGACATCATGCCGAAAAAAGTGTTCAATACGGAAGTCGTCCAGATTGAAAACCAAGAAAAACATGTAATTGGCACATATGATATAGTAACTGTGTGAAGATTCGGAGTATATTCCCGAGGGGGCCCAGGACAGACTAGCCTGAAGGAGTACCATGCCAAAACTGTACCCCTTACGATAATGGATAAAAGCTAAAGAAGATGAAGCTAATATCTACACAAAAATCTGGTTTTATCGAGTTAAGTTTTTCTTGGTGTAAATTTTGTATTAGATTGCAATAGAATACTTCCACTAGCTTTATTAAAACCATTGACGTGTTTCGCTTAAGCAAATAATTTATAATTTATTGTCCAACCAATAAAAATATCCACTATTACTAAATATAACTTATAAAATTATAGGTTTTGGTTCTAATCAAGCATTTTTATCAATACATTAAGAAAAGTTACCTAGCACCAATTAATTCAATATATTGCATTGTATTACATTTTCATTGTATACATAACAACCTAGCGGGCTTATTGCCATGTCTCAATGTATTCCAACCAACCAGAAAGACATTCAAGAGATATTAACTGAATACCAGATTGGAATCCTTTTTTTTAAAATCTAGATTCCAACAAGGATCAAACCCGCAACCCCCTGAGTTGGAGACAAGCGTCTTATCAACTAAGCCACGGAAGTCGTCATTGAAATATCAAAAAACATGGTAAATAAATAACAATTGAAAATAGACAGTAAAATTAAGTAAAATAAAACAGATAATTGATCTCTTATGCTTTATTTATACTACCTTGATCAAAAAGTTTTATGACCGGCCACCGTGTGGCGCTGTCAGTCACCCGATTGGAATTCTTTTTTTTTTTGTTAGGTTCCCACATCTATCATTGACACTTCCCTCCAAATTTCAGCGTCATAGCTTGAGATTTGTAAAAGTTACGCTGTACTGAGTACATCTACCTTTGTGCGTGTTTTCGACGTTTTACAAGTTTGAAAATGGCATCAACAAGTTTGCTTTAAATTTTGTGTGAAAAACGAATTTAACGGTCCGCAGACCTTGGAAATGTCGGAGAAGTGTTTTTTGGTGGCACGAACGCTTCAGAAGTGGTCGTGAGTCGGTCGAGGATTTCAAACGCAGTGGCAGTCGAAAACCGATGAAAACATCGATAACATCGAAGAAATGTTGGCCGAAAACCACAAATTGACCATCAGAGAGCTGGCAGAGGACTTGAACATCGCTTTTGGATCCGCTCAAGATATTTTGGTTAATGATTTGGGTCTCAGACGTGTCGCTGCAAAACTGGTACCGAAAGACCTCAATTTCATGCAAAAAAAGGACATGATTTCCATGAGTTTTTGATAAAAAAACAACACGAATACTATCCAGCGGCCTTCGAATTCACATGATCTGGCTCCCTGCGACTTTTTCCTGTTCAACCGACTTAAAAAAATCGCTTCGCGGAATGCGTTACAGCACCCGAGAGGATGTCATGAAAATATCGAAGACGGCTCTGATGGACATACCGAAAATTGAGTACCAGCGGTTTTTCGAGGATTGGATCAAACGCTGGCGTAAGGGCGTTGCAGTCGATGGGAAGTGCTTTAAATGGGACCATATCGATTTTGATGAATAAACTTGTATTTTCGATTTTATGAATAAAGTCCTAAAATTTTTTGATCAAGGTAGTATATTGATTTCTATAAATATTATCTCAAAACTAATTTATTTTTATTTAAAATCATTTTATTTTTATTCTTTAAAACTATTTTTACACTCACATAAGGATAAATTTAATCGAATTGTATATTGAAAACAGGAAGACTGGACCAGTGCCAAACTCGTGTTTGTCTACAGAATATTTAGATAATAAGCAATAATCTTTTTTCTTAAGCGCGTGTAAAATATCACGTTGTTTTATTTTTGTTTTCTTGTTGATTAAAAATTAATTTAAAATATTTTTTCTTAGTAATATATGTTGAATCTGATCAATCCCACTTTCGCGTATTTTGATGTTCTTTATATAACGATTCGAAATTTTCTGTACAATTTTTAAATGGTTTTGTAGTCTCCCCTTATCCGAGAGGAATACGTTTCAAGATCCTTGATGGATGCATGGAACCACGGATAGTTCTGAACCCTATACATAATAAGTTTTTTTAGTATAAATACATACCTATGATAAAGTTAAATTTATAAATTAAACACAGTAAGAGGTTAACAACTAATTAAATAGTACAATTACAACAATATAAAGGGTCTTTCAAATTGAGTTGTTTTTTTTTATTTTAAATTTTTTAATTCTTGAATAAAACATGCAATTTGATTTGATTTCAAAAAACGTTTTATTGGTCATTGAAATATAATGTATGACATATAAACACAAAAAACAATATCCGCCAAATGTCCACATCTTGCAGCTCCACAGATGTCCACTGTTTTGTCAAAATTTTCGATGACATTTTGGCATAATTGCGGTTTTAACTCAACAATAACGCAAATAATTTCGTCCTTCAGCTCAGGAATTGATTGGGAGTCATTCTTATAGATCTGGCTTTTCACGTAACCCCAGAGAAAATAGTCCAACGGTGTCAGATCACATGATCTGGGTGGCCAAGTAACATTACCATTTCCGGAGATTGCAATACATACTCGTAAAATAGTTCTCAAATTTAACGCGTTGTATTGTATACGACTCCATTTTTATAAATGTCATAAATTACTCTTCTCAAATATCACAAGACCCAGGCAAGTTCGCGACGCCATCTGTGTTTTATCCAAGAATTTTAAAAACCGCTCAATTTGAAAGACCCTTTACTATAGTCAAAGTTACGTAAATGTAGTAAAATTGGTTGTCGCGTTGTAATTTTTGTTGGAATATGAAAGATTGTTCCAAAATACATTGATACCTAATTATAATATATAAACCCACTGAAAAATTGTAAAAAAAAATTTGGTCTGTGATCATACGAGGCATATCCAGAAACTAAGTGTACTGAATTTTTGTAGGTTACAATTTTTTTTATTTAAACAAAAAAATTACGTGGTTACCGTAGTACATATGTAAGCTATTTTTTGACATAGTCGCCATTCCTCTCAATGCAGGTGGTGAAGCGGGGTATCAACTTTTTGATGCCTTCCTCGAAGTAGTTTCCCGCCAACCCCTCCGTCCACTTCTCCACCTCCTCCTTTAGCTCCTCGTCGGTTGAAAACCTTTTTCCACCCATGTACAGCTTCAGGGAGGTAAAGAGATAGTAATCTGAAGTTGCTAGGTCAGGGGAATGCGCGGGATGGTTCAGGACATCCCATTTAAACGAGGCGAGCAGTTCCTTCGTGGCGTTGGCCGTGTGTGGTCTTGCATTGTCGTGCAGCAGGCAGACTCCCTTTGTCAGCATGCCTCTCCTCTTGTTCTGAATCGCCCTCCGCAATTTTTTTAGGGTCTCACAGTATCTTGAAGAGTTGATGGTCTCCCCTTGAGGCATATATTCAATTAAAATTATGCCTTGACAGTCCCAAAACACGGATGCCATGATTTTCTTGGCTGAAATTGTGGTTTTGAACTTTTTGGCGGAGGGTGAAGAGGTGTGATGCCACTGTTGAGACTGCCTTTTGGTTTCAAGCGTGTAGTGTGCAACCCAAGTTTCATCTCCAGTAACGATGGAGCGGAGAAATTCATGTCCATGGAGTTTGCAGCGCCTCAAAAACTCTTGCCTTTTTACAAAATTTCGCACTTGGCGGGAGATTGGGTTGACATTTTTCACAAAACGTGTTGTCGCGTCGACACTTCTCAACATACTGACGTCGAACCGGTCTCGTTGCGGAGGGGAAGGGTCAGGCTACACGGAAGTGTGGCCAACATGTCGAAAATAAAATCCATCTGGTCGTGAGAGCCTCAGTACACTTACTTTCTGGATACGCCTCGTATGACGATCTAATAAATTTTGGCCTTTGACCACATCGTATGCTTCTGCACGCGATGTCAATCTTATTATTACATCGCAATATGGTAGGTACATTGTCATGTAGCATTTTTTTCAACCAACTAGAATTTTTTTTAAATGTAGGAAACAAGTGTTCTACCAAATATTATTGTTTATTTACGAAGATTTCAATTCACTTACACATATTTCTTCTCCTTAACCTAAGATTCGGAAATCTTCTCTCGTCTAAAACAATCCTGGAAATATCGAGGAACATGATTGTTGATTGTCTTGAACACAACTACAACCCAATGTTGAATCCTCTCCTCTATCTTCGACCATCCAAATAATTTAAGTAGTGGAGTTATGTGACAATACCTCGTACCACTCCAAAATGAGACGTACAGCCGTTGTATTCGGTTTTCGTTATATATTGTATAACCTTGCAAGGCGTAATACCATTTGGCAACCATTTAAAAAAAATGGGTATCGAAAGGAATCGAATCCGCGACTCCTGGGTCAGATGTCGAGTGTCTTGTAAACTAGGCTACGAAAGTCGATTACATATTTTGTAAAAATATAATTTCCTAGAACCTTTCAACCTTATTTGATATTTGACCGCTAGATGTCTATAGGAAACTAATTTTCCCTCAAAACCGCAGTAATACGGAAAGGGGTGGACGTAATACCCGACAGTGTGGACTCCAACCAGACGATCGATAAAGTCTACTTCTCACTCTAGCCTCCGGCAATTTAATGGTGTTTGGAAGAGACAGGAAATAGGGTCATGGCTACAAGGGGTGAGTTTGCACTGTGTGACGTTTGAAGCCACATGAGTGCACATAATGTCAGCAATTGTGTATATTTCCTGTGGAAATTTTGCATTCTAATCGTTATAACATCACCCTTGTGTGGTTATCTACGCCACTTTCTGTTGACTACACCCGCGTGGTACTACGCTTTATCAGCAGATATCATATCACTGTCGGCATCACGTAGACATAAACGTTGAATCATCATTTTTTTTTATTTTAATTGCAACTTTTTTATACAAAATATTACAAAAAAAAAACAAGAAATAAAATTCAGCATTAACATGTAAGAAGTGTTATACTCGTACAATAGAAGAATAAAAACTATACGAGACGAAGCCAAAATAATAACAAAACAAACCCATACAATTCACTCAATTTATCCCGGCAAGATCTTTACTTCTTCAAGTAGTCAAAGCAAACCCCCGCAATTCACTGTATTCACCCCGACAAGAACATTACGCATGCGAGTAGTCAAAGCAAACCCATGCGATTCACTCAATTCATCCCGGCAAGAACTTGACTCCTGCAAGAAGTCAAAGCAAACCCATGCAATTCACTTATTTCATCCCAGCAAGAACTTGACTCATGCAAATAGTCAAAAATACAAACCCATATAATTCACTCAACTCATCCTGAAAAGAACAACAACATAAATAAAATAATAAGGGCAATTTATAAAGCGGCGTTTAGACAGCAGTCTCTCCTTAAGGTCGCCCTAACTTGAGATTTGATTCCACTATTATTACAAAAAAATAAAAACAAGTTGAGTTTAAGGATAGGAAGGTGGTACCTGCAGCCATTAGATTATGAATTTCCCCGCATCTGCATATGTTTAGAAAAACATGGTAAGAAAACCGCAGAAAACTTACCAAGGGATGACAAACTACAAAGAAACCTTTGTAGATCTTCCAATATGTTATAGTAACACATTCGGCTTTAAGTGGAGTGTAGTGTATAGTGTTTATATTCAATCATAAAATTTGACAAATACTCCTAAAAATGTCTGTCTTCAAGTAAGTGATTCCTCAAGCTGCACACGCCACCCATTTTTCTAACACGAGGCATACAAAATGTTAACTTAAATAACATCATGAATTCTAGTTTTATGAATAATTAATTCAAACATCTGGTTTTGGTTATATATTATATTTTACAATAATAAAAATCGATTTAATTAAAATATTACTCAAAAAACCGCAACTAGTCAATGTCACATGAACGTGAGGAATTGTTCATATCCTGAAGGGTCAATAACAGGGGCCAAAGATAATATATTCTCCCCGCCACGCTCTTCAATATGTCTGAATTACCCAATCGGATATGTTGAAATACCATACGAAGTCCCGAGCATCGAAAATGTATTTTTATAACATTCTTTTCAGTTAAATATGTCATTTTAAACGTTGTAAATGTATTTATAACGCGCCGTGATCGACTCATGGCATTGTGACGTCATAATACCCGTCAATTTACTCAATAGAAAACAGTATATTCAGAGAAATTCGTTGTCTTCGGCCTCAGTAAACGAGCCTTTATGTAATCGTATAGAGCTCCTAGAATAGGTACGAAACTCGTTTGTTATCGTATGTATTGCTAATACTACTCCGCACGTGAAGAGGTAAAAATATTAACATACGTCTAGCGCATGTACTCGTAGGTATTGCTAATACTACTCCACACGTGAAGAAGTAAAAATATTAACATACGTCTAGCGCATGTACTCGTTGGTATTGCTAATACTACTCCGCACGTGAAGAGGTAAAAATATTAACATACGTCTAGCGCATGTACTTGTAGGTATTGCTAATACTACTCCGCACGTGAAGAGGTAAAAATATTAACATACGTTTAGCGCATGTACTCGTTGGTGTTGCTAATACTACTCCGCACGTGAAGAGGTAAAAATATTAACATACGTCTAGCGCATGTACTCGTAGGTATTGCTAATACTACTCCGCACGTGAAGAGGTAAAAATATTAACATACGTCTAGCGCATGTACTTGTAGGTATTGCTAATACTACTCCGCACGTGAAGAGGTCAAACTATTAACAAACGTCTAGTGCATGTACTCGTAAGTATTGCTACCAAATGAACTCTTTTACAACACTGAGACTCTTTTTTTTATTAAATTCAGGTAACATAGGAAATCGAACCCGAGTCCCGTGGGTAGTAGTCAATCGTCCAACCAACTCGTCCAACCAACGGAGGTCGCCTTGATTTAATAAGAAATCATTTTAATGAAAAATCCATGTTTAATATATGCAGCTTGTGTCATGCTAAGATCAATTACCATTTCCGCTTACAAACCCGATCTGACGACCTCTCTTGAGCGTTCACCGCAGCGTTGATCTCGACATTGAAATATTTTCCTGTTCAACTGGATATATCCGGTGTGAGCGACAAATTACAAATATCATAATGGTAGGATATATAATTTAAAAATAAATGAAAATATTGTACCAAATTGTGATGACTTAAAGAAAAGCTAGATTAATTTGACATAGTTCATTAAAAATAATAATAAAATGATATTTATATAGCGCCGTTTAGAGAGCAAACTCCTCAAGGTCACTATAACTCGGGATTTGAACCCACTATTATTGACAAATTTAAGAAATTACAAAATAAATATATACATATACACACATACGTCGAGTGTAAGGATAGGGAGATTGAGACAGGCAGTGATAGGAAGATAGTGAAAGACACAAACAGTAGCCACACTCGTGGACCTGCTAACTAAACTTAGTGGAGGGGCACCAGAGAGTGGTCACTTCTCACATAATCACAACGAAAAAATTAAGATCACAACGAAAAAGAACTAGTATCTCATTCACTTTGTAATTTATTTTATCAAACAATGTTTATTCCACTTTTTTGTAACGGTATAACCCTACCGGTTTCAAGGCTTTCCCCTCATCTTCAGGGGAGTATAAACAAGACATCTTCAGGCCTTGTTTGTGCTCCCCTGAAGATGATATGAAAACCTTGAAACCAGTAGGGTTATACCGTTACAAAAAAGTGGAATAAACAGTATTTGATAAAATAAATTACAATGTATTTAAACCTCCACAACGCTAATGCCTTAACTATAAACAATATATTATATATCATTCACCATAAAATCTTACTTACGTTTGGACAGGTGTCAATATTGTGATAATATTATGATGAATTAGAATGATAAATCGAATAGAAATAGCTGAGGAAGAAAAACTCTGAGGTAATTTTTACATACATACATTCTGATATGTTATATGTACTCTGATGATTTTACATACATACATTCTGATATTTATATTTGAAAAAATAAAAATTTATTTAGGGTTATTTAAGACCGGTACCTTAAAAATCCTCGAAGAACTTATATCAAAAAACCCTGAGGTAATTTTTAAATACGTATATTCTGATATCTCTACTCTGATATTTATATTTTAAAATTTTTAAATTTATCTAGCGTTATTTATAAGACTGGTACCTTAAAACCCCTCGAAGAACTTATGTCAGGCATATTCTAAAAATCAATTAACACGATGTAGCGAAAAAAAGTTTTGTCCACTTTCACAAATGTTCGGGGCACTGTGCTTATATTGCAACAATCCATGGCCCGGGTCACGTAGTCCCGCTTTGTGTAGGAATTCGTTGGAGATGGGGTAAAACAGTGTGCAACGCACTAAAATTTACAGATAAAATTAAACGAAGTTTCATAACTAGATTCATTTTTACAATATTTTTTAAAGAAGCTATTTATTTTTTACATTGTTATTATTATCATTATATTTACAAAGTAAACAGAATATTGCTGTAAACGCAAGTTTAACTATCACATGTTATGTTATTGATCCTTTTTATTACGTTTTATTATTTTTATCACAAAATTATTACTTGCGTTGTAATTTGTTTAGACAAACACTGTTTATTCCACTTAATATAAAGATATAACCCCTTTGTATTAACTAGGTAATCCCGTTATATTAAGGGAATAAACAATGTTTGACTAAACGAGTTTAAATGTATTTAAACCGCCACAGTGCTAACGTCTTAACTATATATAATATATAACTACTGTTGCCTATCTTCAATCACAAAGATTTCATCAAGTGTGCTGATTCAAGTTGTGACGATTATTTGTAAATCGACAGCCTCAACGTAGGGGATGGGGTAGACGAACATTTTGATACCTTAAATCAATTCCATTCGCGAATGTTGCGTAATCAAAATAGGCACCATCTGCCGAATGATTTGGTAGGCCTTGATTTTGCCCAGTATTATTTTTCGAATTGTCATTTTTCTTCTCTCAATATATGACCCCGATAAGCAATCTTTAGACATTTTAAGAAATTTCAAAGTTCTCGTGCTACACCTGCCGAGACGTACCTAAATAAAGGTCACAGCCGATACCTTCCTTTCTTTTGATTCACAAACACACTTTTATTTATATTTTAATTAATGTTATATCAACATTTTTCTTTCATTAATATAATTGCTTAATTTACTTGGTTTTTTATTTTGATTATTTATCATACTTTTTTATTTTTACAGTGAAATAAACAAAACAGGTAGTTTTCACAAACAAAAAACAAATTACATAATCATGCATATAAAAATCTCACCGTAATTAAATTAGACTAAAAATAAAATTTAAATTAGAAAAATTCAGGATACGTCACATTAAATTACTTTAATATTTCGCTAAAATTACATTAATCTCTGCTACACGTGATTCTACCTCATATCCCGATACTCTCTTTAGGCGGAAGAATTCAAATCCAAAACGTTTGATAAATTAAAAACGTTAATTCTACAAAATCATTCTCTGATTTGTAGACACAAAATAATCACTCATAAATCAACAAAAACCAAGGGAAAGGGAAACTACACTAGAAATACTTCTCCATTGCAAGGATATTGGATTCTATTCCGTAGTAAATATAGTTTTAGTTCAATGTATGTTTCATTGAGATGAGATCACTTAGTAATAATAATAATACAAGGGCAATTTATATAGCCGTTTAAATACTAAATTCTCCTCACTCATCAATTTTGATAAAACCTCTCAAAAAAGGTTGTCTTTAAGTGCTTCCTAAAACTCCTTATATAATCATACATTTTGATAACACCTTACAAAAAGGATTATGTTTAATGTGATTCCTAAAGCAGCACACGTCACTCATATCTCTGACGCTAGGAGGCAGACCATCCACACCAAAAGACCAGCAACGGCAAAAGCTCTATCGTGATACCCCGCCCTATTGTATTAATTTGGAACAACCAATGTATTAGATGATAAAAAACCGAACTCACAGTTCCACTTCTTTCCGAAGGAACATCCCTCAGATAGATACAGATTCGAAAGATACAATGGAGACATCCCATTAAGGGACTTGAATACAAAGATACAAAGATTGAAATCAACTTATTCACAACGCTTAAGTCAGTGTAGACTTCTTAGAAGGAAATGGGACTTTATAAAATATTTCTTAATAATGAAATAATTCAGGTGGTAGGAAGTGTTGAACAATGTATAGCACATACACGCTAAATGCAGTACGAGCATTTTGCTACCTGATTTTTAGCATTCCTGTTTGACTCTTCTTATTTGCGTGCATGTGTAGTGATGATGATGTGTCAATTATAGGAATAACAAAGTAAACTTCAATGAATTCTTATCTAAAGTATATGATACGTGCCCAAACGCTAAGCCACAATGGTTGACATTAATTCCATTGATATTTTATTCTTTTAAAAATTGTATATTTTATAATTCCTGGAACTCCTAATCATACCGATAAATCTTGTTTCAACTTGTAGATATTTTAACATAGTAGACTTGTTTTTGTTAAATACAATACAAATCATTATGCTGCATTCAAAAATGTTTTTTCCTCATGCACGTAAGTCAAATAAATTTACCTTGTTTATAAACATGTATTGTTTGAGGCGGATATTCTATCATCCAAAAATTATATATTACTGAAAGACTGTTGATACCATTCAGGAAAAGAACCCTGACATACTTAAAGCGTATTGCTGATAAAGTAGCGAAAGTCCCGAAAATCTGATGATTCCGGGGATAGTTGAGGGAAAGCGAGCAAGTGGAAGGTACTAGCATGTTATAAGACCGATGGACGAAATAAAAGAGTTAACAGGATACTCTTTAAACTCTGCATTCAACATGATCCTAAAACCAGCAGAGTAGAAGACCACGACTGCTGGGCTATTTTTTTAAATTTGAATTATATATTTTGCTAAATGCAAACTTCTGAATATGATGCAACACAATCAGGAAAAGATTTCTGAAGCACAAAAACTGAAGGCTATATATTTACATATTCACGGCACGGCCATACAGGACCCGCAGCGAAACACTTAAATATCAAATCAATGAAATGCAATCAGCTTTCATTAGATGGAAGTTTCATATTTATTTTCATCGTTTTTCGAAAACTTCATTTGCAACACTATTTTTTTTTCTTTTTTTATGAGTGTATTGATCCCTTCAACGATTTTTTATATTTATTATGTATTACTAATAAATCACATATAATTATTCTGACTTACAAATTCTTCTGGTCAACGATAATATTTACACAATTCTAAACAGACATTTTTCGTTCATGTATGGGCATTCTTTGTACAGTAAAAACAGGTGATTTTTAAAGGGTCCAGGATTTAATGTTCATAATAACTTTTAAAAGAATATTGCCATCATCTCTAAATGACTCTACTGTTCAATTCAAAGAAAAATTTAATATAGCACCATTTAGAGAGAAAGCTTTCTTCAATGGCGCTCTAACTCGGGACTTGTACCCGCTATTACTAAACAAATCACGTCTGGCAACTATAGTAGCGCCCGAACGAATCATGTATAATACTTTTTTGTACACATTACAACTTTCGTGAGATTATTGCCTTGTGGCAATCGTTCATATTATTTATTTATTTTACTTTACATTGATGAGTTCTGTTATCTGAGGAGTTACATGTGATGGGTGACTTAAAAGAAAGGTAGCGACAGGGAACAACATAAACGGAGCACTCAATGTGCGTTTTATTAATAATAACAAAAATTACAATGCATTATAGTATGCTGTTACCTTCATTGACGTATGTAATTGAAACATGACTTTGGTATAAGAATGCACAAAGAAAAAAAATGGAGTGTAATGTGTGATAGAAGGCGAAACGAAAACATCAGAAATGAATGCATGGATAAAATGAGTGTTTTAAAATGATTTGGTATGTGGAGATAATGAATGACTTGTCAAAAGTGCAGGATGTTAGTGGAAGAAATAGACCGAGAAAAACATGACTGGATAAAATAGACCAGATTTTAAAAGAAGGTTAAGTGAGAAGTATAAATGATAGAAAAGTTTGGAAATATATTATCTTAGTGTTGGATGAGATATGGATGGCGAGTGCAGCTTTAGGAAACACTTGAAAACACCCTTTTTAGGAGGTCTTACCAAAATTTTAGATTATATGTGGACACAAGACTCATGCACTACACTATAGTTCGGAAAATCTAGGATGAGTCGTATGATAGCTCACAAATTTGCCCCAATACAACCTTGTAACGATGTTCAGTAATTTTAATTATTTTATCAACTTTAATATATTTATTTATTTTATTTAACACTTTTATTGCAATACAATCTGGCGGGTGTGTTGCCAGGCGGCAATCTCTTCCAACCAACAATATAATCCTCGATTCTAATAAATAGCAAGTTATTTAGGTAAATACATTACATAAAACTAACAATAATGACAAATTAATACATCTTGTCACAAATTAGTAAAAATTTGGCAGTTTGCTAAAATCAAATAATATTTGGTGACGTTTGTCAAAAGTCACTACGTTAGTCTGCATTGGCTAGGGATGGGTTGTTCGATAATTGCATTTTCGAAAATCGATTTTAATTAAATGTTCGTAATTAGTATTAATTCATAGTGGATCTTGGCCTATTTAAAGATACATACAAATCATACGATACATTAGAAAGTCAGTATTATGAAAATTAGGAATTAAAACGTCAGTTTAGAGAAAAACAATTGTTCGATTCATAAAAAAACGATTTTACCCCATCCCTTTGTGACATGACGTTTTAAACGTCGCACGGTTTATCCTAGACTTTCTGAAGTATACACCTAAAATCGAAAGTGACATTATCGCATGTCGGAGGATCTATAAAGATTTATTTGTATTATAGTTCGTTTTCCATTGGTAAGTTTCTTGTGATTTCTCTACTAAATAGTTTTTTTTTAACTTATGTAGATACTTGAAAGTATGTACCTAGTCTAATGGGAGCAGGCACCATCTTCCTATCCTTACGCTGAACATATATATGATATCTGATAATATTTTTAATCTATCAATAATAATGGATTCGAATCCCGAGATAGAACACCGTTGAGAAGTCTATTCTCTAAACGGCGCTATACAAATTGTGCTATTTGAAAAATGTATTGAACAGTTTGATTGCATTGAACCATAAATTAAAAAAAAATCAAGATAAGTCAAAAAAGTCATTCAAATGATAATTTTTAGACTCTTCGTTTTAGACTCTCGTCTCCGGATGAAGAGGATTCGAATCCGAAAGATGTCTAACGATTTGCGTACTTGTATCGATCGTTGTAGCATTAATCAGATTTTCAATCAAAAAGTGATCATTTTACCAGTTACCAAAGTGTTTTTTTTACAAACTATACCATAATTGACACTGCCAGGGATCAGTCAGCTTATCTCGAATCATAGTATAAATAGACCAAAACCCATTCGATGGTTGTCGCCAAAGAAAGAATACGAGAATTGAATTTTGAATACAAGAGAGCGAGAGAGGAATACTTGGATTCTTTCCGAAAGTAATTCGAAATTTGAATCTCGGTGGGTCCGTGATAAATGAAAAGATGTAAACTATACTGAACGAATTTTAAATAAATAGCTAACAATTTTTGAACCGGTGTAAAAGGGGACGATGCATAAATGATATACGAGTATATAAACAAATTCTATATTTATGAATATATATTTTCATAAATGTAGAATTTGTTTTACTTCCGTGAATATTTCACAAGTTGTAACTAGCAATATTTATTCAGAACACATTAATTTCAATTTCGACTCGGTTTCTTTTTTACATAACCTACGTCTATTTAAATGAAGCATTAGAATAGTTGGCACCTCGCCCTTACAGCAATGTTAATGCCGTCTGTTTGTTTACTTTGCGTGTTGGCATGGTACTTGGCTGGGAACATGCGAAAATAAATTCGGGAATCTTAAAATAAACCCTGGGAATATTATTTTTAATTCATATTTCAAAACTGGCTGTTGACTGTTGATTCACAGCGAATTATTTTGTTCCATGTCCACCACATTATTTTATGAGTATGGGACAATGTTTTTCAGGCTACTATGCTTCATTAATAAAACAAGTTCTAGGTGTATGTAAGTCAGTTTTCATACAATATTTTTCTTGAAGTAACTTCATAAAAAACGTTACATATCCTAACAATTATGTGATCTGTTAGATTCTCAATTTATCTTTTCTGTCTCCTCTCGTTTCCCACCCATGGATGGATAAGATTGATTATATTTGTAATATCTCGAACGCCTAACGTTTAATATAGTGCTTTCAACTATATTGTAGTGCACCCATGGATGAGATTATATTTGTAATATCTCGAACGAATACCTACTGTTTAATATAGTGCTTTCAACTACATTGTAGTGCACCCATGGATGAGATTATATTTGTAATATCTCGAACGAATGCCTAACGTTTAATATAGTGCTTTTAACTACGAGTATATTGTAGTGCACCCATGGATGAGATTATATTTCTAATATCTCGAACGAATACCTAGTGTTTAATATAGTGCTTTCAACTACATTGTAGTGCACCCATGGATGAGATGTAATATCTCGAACGAATGCCTACTGTTTAATATAGTGCCTTCGACTATATTGAAGTGCACCCATGAATGAGACTGTATTTGTAATATCTCGAACGAATATCTTCCATTTAATATAGTGCTTTTAACTATATAGAAGTGCATCCATGGATAAGATTATATTTGTAATATCTCGAACGAATACCTACTATTTAGTATACATGGTCTCAATTATATTGAACTGCAACAAATGAACCTGTAAACATTTTAAAAAGAAAATACTTACGTATTTCAATATGTATTATTGTGATGGATATTTAAATTTACAGTTTATAGACTAGTTTAAGTTTATGATTAAATATGTGACTAATTATTGAGTTGAGTCATAAAAAGCTTCCGTTTTGCTTTATCACTTTTAATTTTAAAAAAACTACAATGATATCTTGATCAATGATATATTCGCCATCATTTTCAATAACTATTGCCATTTATCATGTAGCCCTTCGATACTTTTTGAGTAGAATTTCGCTGGTTTTGACGTAAAAAATTTCGACAAACCCTCGAACCTGGTTTTCATTAGATAAAGTTTTCTCCGTCAAAGCGTTTTACAGTGATCGAAACAGATGATAATCGGATATTGCAAGGTCAGGTGAGTAAGGTGGGTGGGGAAGAACAGAGTAGTACTCTTGCTGTTGTCTTGTGTTGCCATGGAGGTCTTGTGTAGCCATGGAGGAAAACATCATGTTTCCAATTGACAAGCGCAGGTCGCTTTTCGATTAAACTTTGATGGACACGCTATAGCTGCTGGACTATGAATCTGCATTTATGGTACTTTTTTAGTACGGTTTAAAAACTCGAAATGAATAATACCACGAAGATCCCGCCACCATACACATTATTTTTCTTCCATGAAGCTGAGATTTTGGGTCCGGCTGTGGAGATTTATTCTCTGTGGTCCGGCTGTGGAGATTTATTTTTATCAACCCTCTGCCTTTTGTGTAAAACATTGTCGTATGTAATTCATTTTTTAATGGAACTAACTTTAGTTTATTGTTCAATATGTGACTAGTTTAAATTTTTAGATTAAATATGTGACTAATTTAAGTTTAAGGTTCACTATGTGACCAATTTAAACATAAGAATATGATATATTAAGCGCAATGTTAAATTTGTGAATAGTTTTAGATTAATTATGTGACTAGTTTAAATTTAATGTCGAATATGTAAGTAAATTAAATAGTTTAATGATTTTAGATTGCAAGTGATATATAAAATTTCAAAGTGTACAGTGAAATAGGCTAAAAGCTTTATCTACGCTGAAAAGTTTAATCTCTGTCTAGAAGGATGGTTCTGACACACAAGCCGTTTTAGACTCGAGCTTTTTTAATGGAATTAGAACAAACTAATTTACAATCCATAGTTTAGACAAATTATCGGCTCTCGGCGCCGACTCGTTGGCAAAACTTTTATTGATGTAGACATTTTTCAAGGTGCTTTTTACAAAAGATAAGTTGAAGGTGATTTTTTTGTCTCGCCTGATGTTTTTTTTTTCTAGGAAATCACTATTCCATATTATTGCTGCGGTAATAAATATTATTAAGAGGAACTTGTATATTTATATAATTTTATTTAAGTTTTTTACGTAACAACATTAACGATAGACATAAATATACATGCCTAGCCTTGGAGGAGTTGAATATTACATTTTTCTTCCGTCAGCTCTTGGTGGAATCTCTTTATATAAATATATAATAGTATTTATAGTTAAGGCATTAACACTGTGGAGGTTTAAATACATTGTAATTTGTTTTATCAAACACTGTTTATTCCACTTTATACGAGTATAACGGTATAACCTTACCTGTTTCAAAGTATTCACCTCATCATCAAGAGAGCACAAAAAAGGCTGAATTACGTTTAACCGTTAGACGAGTGAGTATGTCGGTACCAGATCGAACATAATTCAGTCTTGTTTGTGGTCCTTTGATAATGAGGTAAAAACCTTGAAACCGGTAGAGTTTTACGTTTTTTTTAAATGAAATAAACAGTGTTTGGCTAAAAAAAATTACAATTTATGAAAATCCTTTTTTTATATATATTATATATTGTATAACAATGACAACTTCCATGACCTTATTGGTAAGACCTATATTTCAACACTGCGGGTTCAATTCCCACTGGTATCTATTTTTTTTAAAGATCTCTTATTTGTTTTTACTTAAAGCGTATTAACCATATTTCTGTTTGGTTGGAAGAGCTGTCATACGACGACAAATCACCATGTTGTGTAATACAATAACAATAAGATTCACTTTTTCTCTAAAAGTATGAATAAAGACAGACCACGCAGTACAACACTCCGAAATAGGAATAAAGACAGACCACGCAGTACAACACTTCGAAATATGAATAAAGACAGACCACGCAGTACAACACTCCGAAATAGGAATAAAGACAGACCACGCAGTACAACACTCCGAAATAGGAATAAAGACAGACCACGCAGTACAACACTCCGAAATAGGAATAAAGACAGACCACGCAGTACAACACTCCGAAATATGAATAAAGACAGACCACGCAGTACAACACTCCGAAATATGAATAAAGACAGACCACGCAGTAGAACACTCCGAAATATGAATAAAGATAGACCATGAATTAGAACACTCCGAAATAGGAATATAGAGAGGCCACGCAGTAGAACACTTCGAAAGACCTCATACAACTAATACGAATAACAACTAAACCCTCAAAATGTATTTAAAAAATAGTAAAACTTTAAATTGCGAAAATGACAATAAAATATTTAAAAACAGAGAGCCAACGACACGCGGTGTTCCAAGCGGTCACCCATCCAAGTATTGACCGCGGCCAATGTTGCTTAACTTCGGTGATCGGACGAGAACCGGTGTATTCAACGTGGTATGGACGTTGACGATAGACCTGCCTTCAGTCTAGTTCTTCAGCAATATACTAACTAAGTATCACATAAAAAGGGTTCAAAAAGAAATAGAACAATATAAAAAGAGCCAACGACACGCGGTGTTCCCAAGCGGTCACCCATCCAAGTACTGACCGCGCCCAATGTTGCTTAACTTCGGTGATCGGACGAGAACCGGTGCATTCAACGTAGTATGGTCGTTGGCGAAAAGCATTCCTTCTAATAAGCATTTAATGTATAAAATGTAATAGCAGCTTTAAATTAAACTACAAAATATCATAATAGTTTTTACACGTGTTTTTTTATTTGTAGATTCTTATCTTGTTTTCTATACCAACTGTTAAATTAAATCATGGTTGGTTTGTTTTATTCCACTTTATTGCAAATCACAACGTATTTCAACACTCGCTGTGTCATCATCGGAAGAGTTGTCAAGAACTGCATGTTTGTATGTATTAATTACACCATGATGTGTGTTGTTCACGATAAAATAGTGTAAAAGTATCTATGGTATACTATTTGTTGTTTATGGTACTTAGAGGAATACGGTTAAAAACAGAGAAGAGAATAAATGAGACACGAGTGTTGAAAATCATAGTGATTTACAACAAATAAAGAAAACAAAGTAAACATTTTTTTTATTTTATATTAATTATGGAGTTCCACAAAGTGACTCCAAAGTTATTTAAACAAGTATATATAATTATTGTTTTTTAAACTACTCTTTCAAGAATAATAATCTTGTAAGATGGATATATACCATAAGTTATTTATCAAAATTATAAAATAACAAGTTAGTAACAATTTATAAAATAACTTATAACAATTTTGCCACAAAAAGGTTCGTATTTTGATTATAATGTGATATTGGAGGAAAAATAACAGAAAAACAATGGTGGATAATATATATCATAGATATAATAAAATATGTTTACCGACCGGAGCAATTTTAAGATAAGCAAAGTTGGATGCTTATAATGGAATCTTGTTCGAACATTAAACTATGGAAGCAGAACTTGAACATCTTCTTCTTCCTGGCACTGTCCCAACTCATTGCTTAGGTTGGCTGTTGGGGTCGGCTCTTCTCGTTCTCAGGCTGTATACTCTTCGGTTCTGGGTGTCGCTTTCATCTAGGCCGTTTCTCTGCGGGATTTTGGAGCATTGAGTCATCCAGGAGTTCTTTGGTCTTCTTCTGGATGGCTGTCGAGAAAGATCCACAGACATTGCCTGATTTACAGTATGGTCTGGTGGTCTCCGTCTTATGTGCCCGTACCATCTCAGCTGTCGCTCTTCCCGCTTACTATTTATGTCAGTGACTCCCAGGCTACCACGAATGCGTGAGCTCTTAATTTTATCTTTCAGTGATACTCCTACCGACCACCTAAGCATTCGCATTTCTGCTGTTTTAAGTTGCCTGGAGTAGGAGCTGTACATATTCCAGCATTCTGAGCCATACATAATTACGGGTCTAACGACAGTCTGGTATACCTTTCTTTTCAGTTTTATAGGCATTTTTGGGTCACACAAGACTCCTGTTACCGATCTGAATTTCAGGAAGTAGAACTTGAACATGTCAAAATAATTATGAAAAAACCGGTAGAAATGTGAGCTTTACGTTGAAGATGTGGAAAAACAAATAATACAGAATAAGAAATGAGGTTATTAGAAAAGAACGCGGATTGAATGACGATTAGTGATTTAGTTGAAGATAAGTGCATTGAGATGGTTCAGTTACGAAGAAAGCATGAATGATGAACGATGAAAACAATATTCAAATAACTGAAAGCTCTTCTCAATCGCGTTCAGTTGATTGTTTCGTTTTAAAATGTAAACCTCTTATAGAAGGAAGCTAAAACGATTCACAGCAAAACGTTTTACTATATTTCACTCGACTCGACACCATCTGATACATTCTTGATAGCAATTTCAACTGATTTCATTTTTTAAATCCAGTATGAAACATTATCGATTCTGACAAGGTATGCTTTCATGACGCTTCCTTGTGATATATCATTAGAAATAGTGAGAATATTTCTTATCAAGGAAAAAAGCCATTTTTTCTTTCAATAAGAGATTTGTTTTGTACAAAACACCGCATTCTTTGAAACTCATTAGTAATTTTTTTATCTGAAAATGAAACGCACAGTGAGTTGACGCTGGCACCCAAAAAGCAATTAAGGTGGCCAAACAGGGAACCAAAATAGATTGAATTAAATAAATAAGAATAGGTCTGAGTTAAAAAATAATAATTACCTGAGAATTATACGTTTTCACATATTTTCTATTGTAAAAGCTGTTTTTTTTATTATTAGACTTTCGTTGTATACAGTACAACCTGGCGACTTTGTTGACGGATTTATTGTCCAGTCAACCAGAAAGACCTTAATAGAAAATCAGACTGGAATCCTTTTTAAAAAATCTGGGTTTCAACGAGAATCGAATCCGCAACCTCCTGGCTGGAAGTCAAAATTCATACCAACTAGGTCACGGAGGTCGTTGTTCCTTCATTATCAAATAAGATTCATTCAGTATTCGACTCTTCAACATATCCGTATTGATGATGTGACAGTACTTAGAGAAAACTGTCTTTGGTCCCGTTAATCGAGATTTAAGGAAGCACTAAAGTAGGCACTCGACTCGCCCGCCGTCGTACGTGTCAGTAATATTATCGAAAACAATAATCTAATGAACTCCTAACCAGACCAGGACTCTCGCTTTAGATAATCAAACCTTAAAACCCCGGGTCGAGAACTAGCGTATTACCGTTTAGACCACGAAGTCGTAAGTTTATTAACGGTTTATTTTACGTAGATCATTTAAAAAATATTTCAATAAAGACCATACAAATTTGTACTTATAGTTACATTCATACCATCACACCATTTTCCTGTCAAGGTAGGCAGAGGACAGCGCCAGATTTTTCTTTCATACATATTCTCATACAACACCTTTCCAAGTATAATTTACTTGATCCAACTATAATTTACATGGTCTTCCTCTGCCACGTCTTCCACTGACATTTACACTGTATATTTGTTTTGCTAGTCTTTCTTTATTCATTTGTCCAACAAGCTCAAACCATCCCTGAGTGATTTTCTGCATCTTACTCAACACATCGTCCTTAAATTCACATTCATCCCTTATCACTATATTTCATACTCTATCATACTTTGTCACCCCATGTATTATTCACAGTGCACGCATTTCCACAGCATTCATTCAACTACTGCAATTTTTCAACGTCGTTTCACTCCCAAACGTCAAATACTACTTCAAATACCAATACAAAAGATGGCAACAAAATGCTGCTGTGGACAATCTTGACAAAAAATGACCAATCACCAATCCCTAAAGGGGTTTTAAGCGCCCCCAGGGAGCGATAGTGCACACATTAGAAAGAGTTGTATTTAGCAGTACACATATCACACTGTTAATAAAATACTAACCTATCACAACTCCGTGCTGTTCCTAGGTCATGCAATAATGTACCATATTCTACTTTACCTATTCAATCTATCACAAGCAAGCTAAAACTAATTATATACCACAATAACAGGATGCGTAATATTCTCGTATGTCACAATAACTGGCATAATTCATATCATCAACAACGGGTAATGGCAAACAATTTTACGCCAATAATGATAAAGACAGCAAAAAAATAAGCATTAAACAGCGTCTTATTGTTATATTTCTTTGTTTCCAGTCGTATTGTATTATAATACTTCCGTTGTACACAGAACAACATGGCGAGCTTATTGCTGTGTCGCTGTTTCTTTCTACGTCAGCCAGAAACATGTTTAAAGACTTATATTATATTGTATTACACTACCGTTGTACAGTAAAAATCTGATGAATGTACTGTCATGTGGCAATCTCTTCCATCCAATCAGATATATGTTAAAGATGCTTTAAGTAAAAACAAAACTAGGAAGTTTTTCAAACAATAGGTACCAGTGGGAAACGAACCTATAACCCCGGGGCTAGAAAAAATTGTACTACAATATAACAATAAAACTACGCTATGAGATATGATGGGGTATTCTTGTATGCAAAAAGTATGGTGTATAGTGTTATTTTTGGCACCCAGTGTTATTTATTTCTAACAAAATAAACGACACTTAAGTGTTCTTATAGTAAAGATGAAATTAAAAGTTGATTTTTATATAAATAGCTGTATGTAGCTGCTTTAAATAAGGGAGCCACGTAGTTTTATTATCTGACTTCAATGTTTGGAGTGTATGAGATCCGAGTCCATGTAGCCTAGGTGGTAAGACGCTTGTCTTCTAGCCCGTGAATTGTGGGTTTGATTCCTGTTGGTACCCAAAACCAAACGGTTTCAGTCTGGTGTTCGCTTAAGATTTGTTTAAACGCTTTGAAGAGATCGCAACTCGACAATCAGCTCTTCAGGTTGTACTGTATATAACTTAAGTGTAATATTGTACAATACAAATCATAAGTATTTAAGGTTCAAATTTAGTATTTAGGCCGGGCTATGAATTCGGGTATATGGCATAATACATATAGTTGGCATAAATTGACGAAACGACTCTGCTATGCCACGCCTATGACAGTGTAAAAACACAATAATCGACTGTGATTAATAGTTTTCTGACCCTGGAATTACTAACAACAGCTATACGTTAGAGATCAATTGCACCATCATTCTTTATATTGCGCAGTACTCTTTTATTTACGTTAACATACATGTCATCGAATAAATTGCATTGCGATCAAATTGTCGACAGAACAACGACATATTCAACGAGTTTTATTTTGGACGTTGTGTTCTGTTGGCAAATGCTCTGGGGTCAAAGAATCAATAAATTGTGCAACGATAAATCAATGTCCGGGGTAGAAAAATAAAACGTACTCTTTTATTACGTCAATTGTGGCCAATTATGGTCAATAATTAAACATGCTATTCTACAAAGTACAAATACAAGAAGCTTTTCATTAATCTGTTATTTGATGTATAGTTAAGGCATTAACACTGTAGAGGTTTAAAGACAATAATTTAACATTAACCAAGGCAGACAAAGGTGAATCCATAGTTATATTTCAAAGGAAGGATTATGACGTAAAAGTCATAGATTTTTTGGATAACAATAAATTTCAACTATTAAAAACCAGCCCTTTAAATTCACTACAGACTAAAGTAAAATCCGTCCTTCAACATTGTAACTCCATCATGAACCAAAATTGTTAAAAGAATTTGTGTATAATGAATCCACAAATACTTCAACTATTATATATGGCTTAGCCAAATAACACATGCACAATATAGGTACCCATATGACCTGTGGTTTCGATAAATTACATTGTAATTTGTATAGTCTAGCACTGTTTATTCTACTTTATATAACGGTATAACCCTGCCGGTTTCAAGGTTTGCACCTCATCATCAGGGAGCACAAACAAGACGCTGTTTGTAACATCAGAAGCGCATAAACGGTTCGGTGATACCAGGGGGGAACACAAACAAGAATGTTTTCATAGTCAATAATTGGCACTCGGTCTCACGATGATTAATATGTAATGTTGACTGATTATGTGCAGTAACGGAATCCCATTTCTCATCGCGATAGAATGCAGTGGTTTTAAAGAAACGCAATACGAGACACCTTCATTGCTTAACGTTATCACATTACGCATAAAGAGACAAAATGTGATTAAAATTGACAAAATAAAATATTATTTTTCATCAATTCGTTGGATCGATCGACACTAAATTTATTGTATACGATTATAACTAACATATAAAGCTCATCCCTATTAATGTATTGTATACGAGTATAACTAACATATAAAGCTCATCCCTATTAATTTATTGTATACAAGTATAACTAACATATAAAGCTCATCCCTATTAATTTATTGTATACGAGTATAACTAACATACTCGTATAAAGCTCATCCCTATTAATTTATCGTATAGGAGTATAACTAACATATAAAGCTCATCCCTATTAATTTATCGTATACGAGTATAACTAACATATAAAGCTCATCCCTATTAATTTATCTTATACGAGTATAACTAACATATAAAGCTCATCCCTATTAATTTTTAAGTTCATCGCACAGCTTTGAAAATACATAATAATTGAATACCTCCGTGTCCTAGTTGGTAAGATGCATGTTTTTTAACCCGAAAATTACAGGTTCGATTCCCGTTGGAGTTTAAATTATTTAAAAAAAATCTAGTCTGTTTTTCACTTAAAGCCACTTTAACATATTTCTGGTTGGTTGGTAGAGATTGCCACGTGGCAATTATCCCGTATTGTATACAAGGTATTTAACGAAAATAATACACTATTTTAGTCGGTTTCTTCCCGTATCCTCCTTCAAACAATTTACACAGTACCGTTTAGTGACTGGAGTCACTCCAAGGGTGTCTTTCTTTCGTTGTAACATTTATCAAAAGAATCCAACACTTCGGAGAAAGCCCATTTTATGCTATAGACCAAGGATAGCCAACCTTTTTGAGTTGCGTGGCAAAACCTGTATTGGGTAAAGGCTCGCGGACAACACACGTATTTTTTTTAATTAATAGGCATATCAAAATTTGGATTCGTGAAACTAGGTAACGTGCTTCAATTTTCCTGAATTACATGCTTTATATCCTATATTTTGTATTTCTTTCGACACTGTCACCTCAAGAGCAGTGTCATGTATACGCTCGGCTCACTAACGTGCTGCTACAATGCGCAACCAAAGGAAATTTTGAGGCGCTTTTATGCTTGTTCCCAAGAAGATAAGTTAACCTCAGGGCTGTGGAGTCGGAGTCGGAGTCGGAAAAAATCGACCGACTCCGACTCCGTTTAATTATTTTAACATTTTCTTTAATGAATAACGTTACGGTATGTGTTAACTAGTTAACCTCTCATCGTTTCATGCCTGATACTATGCAGACTTTTATAATCGCAATAAACCCCAAAAGGGGATTACGTTCAGTTTACAGTTTTTACAAAATTAGATATAAAAACAGCAATACTGCGATATCCTGAAATTATTCAAGATTCAGCGCTGACCGTCACGGCCTTCACTTACCACCTACACAAGTTAAGAGCTTCCATAAATCCTGACTTATTTTGAGATCTAATTCCATTTAGACCACGAATAGGAAATAAGATTTATATATTACTTTCAAAAAGTATATTTACTTTCAAAATCTTATCTTGTGTTCTATTCAATATTGAATCAAAATAATAATAAACAATATTAATAAGATTTAGTTAACGTATGAAAACAAATGAAGCAACCTTTTTATTTTATTTTAAAGTGTTTTCTTATTTTTTTCTAATTATTTTAAAAGTTTCATTTAATTCTTTTTTAAATATTAATATATATTTTTAATATTATTTTTGTGTGAAGATATTGCTTAATGCGTATTGTTTATATATTTTTTTATAAAATTGTTTCATTTGTATACGAATATAATTAATTTTTAATTTATACCTGTATCCATTATTAATAAGTCAATATAAATACATTAGGTAGACGCAGTAAATTATAAAATAAAATAAAAATTGAAGTCAGAGTCAAGAGTTGGAGTCGGAGTCGGAGTCGGAGTCGGAGTCGGTGTCGGAGTATAAAATAAAGCCGGAGTCGGAGTCGGTAAATTTTCATCCGACTCCACAGCCCTGGTTAACCTGGTATAACCTTTTCATAAATAGAAGCGATTTCACAAACAGTCTAACATTTGAGTCAAACTGCTACTACAACGATATAATATGTGCAAGTTTAACCCCCATCTATTACATTAATTAGACCTGTAATATCAGTGATGGTCTGCACATAAAGTCGTATAGATATATTCCACATTGGGCACTTCCATTATCAAACATTTCCCGATAAATATCAACTTAGGAAGTTTCTTGAAAACTTGTTAGCATTTACCATATATAATCCAGATAATTCCTATCCCACGTTATATAATTACCCACATCAAATGACAGATCGATAAGGTCTTCATATCCGTCACTGCCTCTGGCATAATATCTAACTATCGTAGATATTATTAAAACTTGACAGTTCTATTAACAAAAATGCCAATCACAATAATGTGTAAACGTTTTCATCGATACTTCTTGTTTTCACGCAATATGTTATTGGTAACATTCTAGCGCAACGATTCATTTTGCTACAATATCTATAAAATGAAGGTTCATACTATATGTCATAGTTTCCGAAAGTGGTCCCTGGAAGGATTTGCTGGCCCCAGAGCAGCAGGGGGCACTGAGAAGCAACTGGGCAATAATAAGAGAGCTTAGAAAATTGGTTACCATAACATATTTTAAGCAAACACTTATCCATTGGACTATTTATACACATTTATGCATGCATCTTCGCAAGACTCATACCTATTCACCGTTCGTACATGTTAATCCAACGGTCGTATAATGTAAGGACTGCTTTATTTTCCAAGGAAACGTACACTGAAATGCAAGTTACAACCGATTCGTCTAAAAAACAAGACGACAGGTCTTCAAAAGCAAGTGTAGCATATATGTATAGTAGTTGCGCGCACTTTCGACTTACTTATTACAAGTCCAGCTCGCAGCAGCAGTCATTTCTGTATTCTATGTCAAGTTTACTGCACAATACTACAAAAAAGTGGAAAATCTTAAATCAATTTAGGGCTGTTTAAATAAATTTAAAAATAAAAATATATAATGCAGACACAGCTACATTTACAATTTTATTATTAGTTGAGATAGAGATAAAGTTTTCCCGAGGGGGGCGGTGAAAAAAAAATCTTTGAAAAGGGGGTGGTGAGCCGAAAAGTTTGAGATTCTTTGGATCGAACGGTAAAAGAAGATCAATTGAATAATATGAAATAAGGAAAATTATATATTTTTCTTAAGGTGTTGCATTCGTTATATTATTCCATTAAGACAAGTATTCTGTGAGATGAAGAATACGCTGGAGTTCCGAGTCCTGCGAACTCTCGACTCCTTATCCTATAAGTGACTGCCTGATGACGTGAATAATGTTATTGTTAACTTAAAATCATGATAACAATTTAAATAGCGTTTCGGTAATATGTAGATCGATTGAATACATTTGTCGATGACATGGCAAAACTAACACTAAGCTCCAAAAGTTTTCGATTTGAATAGTTTAGAGCGTATATGGACAGATATCCCACCAGCCGCGTCCACCATATAATCAAGATATTCTTCTTCTGTTCTATTTATTTCCGTTATTACTGATAACAGTTGTATTTCCGTTACCACTGTTACGTTTTTAGGAGGTTTTATTAAAATTTATCATGTTATATGAACACTACACAATACAGTACACTAAACCTAACGGCTCTAGTTGCCAGACTACTGAAGTAAGTCGTTTAGGGAGCAAACTCTCCTCAAGGACGAGCTGACTCGGGGGTCAAAATAAATATTTACATGAACATATTCGTAGATACATGAGTTGGGTGTAAGGTATTCGTAGACACATAGGGATGTTGTGGATGCTGCTATTAAATTGGTTCCTCTCCGTATCTAAATATGTTCAAAAAACATATTTGGTAAGACAACTGCAGAAAACTTGCCAAGGGAAAACGAACTACAAAGAAACCCATTTCACAGTTTTTGAAAAACGAGAATTGTTTTAGTATCGATTGAACTTTAATTATAAAAACCGGACTGGAGGCACGAAACTGGAAAATGTATTAGAAACAATTTGTAGTGAATAAACTTTCATCAAACAATCAGAAAAGTTATACAATACGGACAGTGAACAATTGGAATTATTGTAGACAGCGAGCATTGTGCCCGCTAGTGGGTAACACATGGGCGGCACTTTATATTACGGTATATTTTGCCATATATTATTTCATTTTTTTCTTTTTAAATTATTTTAGTTAATATTATTGTTTTATATTAAAGTCAGTTTGACACAAATCACTAACTTATGGTATTTAATTTCAAATTGCGGTAAACCACATTCCTTTTTCCGTACAAGGAAAATAATAAAATTTTCAAATACCAAAAATACGTGGCGCTGAATGTCTCACATCGAAAATATTTAATCTTCAAATGCCTGAAATGCTGGCTTTAAAAATCGTGTGAGGGGTAATCCCTGGCAATGGGTGAAGGCGGACGTCACCTATACTCGCGGGTTGACCCTTACCGAGAAGGATTACTCTTTCTACAAGCTAAAGTACTCAAACTCTTTGCTAATACAATATTAGCACGTGCTCTACTAAACTGTACGTATTATTGCATCGTGTCCAGCAGGTTCTTCTCTTTTGGTATCGACATAAATATAATGATGTAAATTATTTGGCAGCGATGTTTTCTTTAATTGGAATGAAAAATATTTTAATTTCCATGACGTGGGTCTATCTGATGGTTACGAGTGTTAGAGGTCAAAGGATGTAATCCAAATAATTACGATTGACGAACAAGATACGCACCGCCCATGATTTCATTCAATGTGAAACACGAGTCGCTGAAATCCGGATATTTCCTGTTATTGCTTTGCCCGCCATTTGATTGAATCAACGCTCCACACAGTCATGAAATGGCGGGCTCTACGACCAGGGCCTATCTAGTGCAGTGAGAGCAAATTATTGAATATAGGTCAATAAATACATAGAGTGCCAAAAACAAAAGATTTTATTTATGTATACAAATACTTTATTGTACAAGATGAAATCAATTAAAAACTCTAGAACCAGTTCCAAATCGATGTAAGATTCGCTCCGTCATTGGCATGTTTTAAAAAGCGACTGAAAAAACTCGAAATTTTAACTCAGTAATAAAATGTGTTTCATTTTTCCTTCCTCTCCCCCGTCCCTTCCTTTTTTCTTTCATTAATATCTCACTTTTATTTTTACTGTGTACCATATATTGTTCATGAATTTTGTAAAGGTAAATAATTATTTGAATATTCTTTGCGACCATGTAATTTTCTATTTTTTTCTTTTGTCTGGTTGGTTGAAAGAGATTGCCGCATGACAAGAAGCCCACCAGATTGTTTTACAGAGAAGTGTTAAATAAATAACAACAATAAAACTAAGATATCATCCAAAATCAAACGAAGAGATCCTGAAGACGAAATGATTCCAGAATCGGGAAAGGTTTTACTTGAACACATTTTTTTCGTTCATTGTTTATCCAAATTGCTTGAGCGGTTTTCACTGTCGTAATTTTGAAGATGGATTTTTTTAGAGTGCTTGATGCTTTTATACTACAGAAAAATATATATGTACAGTATGTAGCAACGACGCAATAAGCCATCGTGTGTGAAATGTGGTTTAAAAAACCAAGGCTTAATCGAGAAATAATCAGCGTTCTACAGCACGAGAGATTGTTAAGATACTCAAAATATTGAAAACCATCGTCCACGAATATTTCGTGCCATTTTGATGTTTGAATTTGACATAAAAATACGAAATTCATTTAGAAAGCGAAGCTATGCCGTCGATTTTTGTTTTGTCAGTGAACCGTTGCACACCAGCAAACTCACCACCGTACTGCATCCGACGGTACACCGAACTGAGGCAATCAGAGCACACTGATATGTTTTTTTTTCTTAAGAATATATATGACCGAAGTAATAGGTATGCTTATACACTCGAATACTAGGCGGAAAAAAGCCTGTGTCATTCGAGGGGAGTAGCGCAGCGTGGGGTTCGAACAGGCGACCTTCCGCACGAAAGTCCAGTGCGTTACCACGCAGCTATACACATCAAGTCAGAAGTGCAAGGTTCGTGTAGAAGAGGTAGACCGAGGATAACATATGTGGACCAAATGAACCAGATTTTGAATTAAGATAAAATGGGAATTATAACTCTTTGTGTAACAGGAGAAATCCGTGCAAAATGGATAAAAAATAATAATATGAATAATAGAAAACTGTGCATGACGAGATGTATTAATGTGAAGGAAGCGAAAATGGTATTGTATTATATTACACTTTCGTTGGATACAGTACAACCTGGCGGGCTTATTGCAATGTGGCCATCGCTTCCAAAAAGAAAGATTGTAAAGAGGCCTTAAGTGAAAAGAAAACTGGATTCCTTTTTCAAAAAATCTGAGTTCTATCAGGGTTTGAACTCGCAAATTCCTAGTTGGGAGACAGGCGTCTTACCGACTAAGCCGTGGAGGTCGAAAATTGTGTGAGCGGATAGAAAAGTTTTGAGGTATATGGTACATATATTATACATACTATATGTATGTATATGAGTCATGGAAACCAAATAAATTAAACACTCCAACAATTAAACAACCAGCCCTGTCTTCAACAATAAATAATTTTCAATTCCAAAGCACATCTCCATCGTTGGTCTGACAATTCCATTGTTCACGTTCTGTATATTTAGCAAACAAGAACCGTAACAAGGTATCCTTAGGAATCATTTCCAGTTCGCTTTTCCTCGAACAAGATCCAACGTCAATACAGAATTTAGACTGCAGCTGATTCTAAAGACCATTTCGACCTTATTGTGTTCAGAAGCGTTCTGTAGATTTTTTAGACACTTATTTATGTATTTGAGTTTTTCCCCCAATTAAAACAGTTAAAAATAAATTGCATTGACGCACGATTTCATTAAAGAGCTGATTGGAGATATGAATAAGGGCGCCAACTTAAATCAATTATGTTTTATATGCAATTTATTATATTATTTCTTATGGTATGATCTACTTTAGTAGTTGAGATGTTCCTTCGGAGAGGAATAGATCATTAAGGTCGATTTATTTTAAATAAATTGGTTGTTCCCAATCGATCCAATATGCCGGGGTGTTTTAAAAGAGCTTTTGCCGTTACTGGTCCTGTGGTGTGGATTGATCTACCTATTGGTGACTGACGAATTGAGAGCCCCAACTTAAATCACTTATGATTTATATGCAATTTATATGATTTCTTATTGCATAAACTAGGTTAGCAGTTGAGATGTTCTTATTCTGTTCTGCTCTGTGATATGTTCTTACATATCACGCACATCACGTTCTTACATATTACATACGAGTATAACGCATGTTAATACATATTAAGGTATAATACAATATAGAAAGTAACAAAATTTGATCAACAATACAAGAGTTGGAAAAAATGAGACCTCTCTCGAGTGAAATGAAAATATTAAAGTAAGTAAATTAATTAAATTAAATTAAAGTAAGTAAATTAAAAAAAAAAAGAATAAAAAAACAAAAACGAGACATGCATTAACATCTAAATTTAACAAAAAAATAAAATCCTGCATTCATAATATTAATTATACAAAGGCACAAAGGACTTTCGGTAGGGCAAATTGACTAAAGAAAAAAAAAAGATGAAGCTACCCAATTGTTGCATTGTCACGACTCGACAATTATTACGTAATAGGTTAGTCAATAAGTTTTGAAAGCGACATCCATGGAGCAGTAGAAAAACCAAAATTTCTACGCCATTTTAATATTTCATCTTTCATAAGAACGTACTCAAAATTTCATTTCGATCTGTCAATTCATTCTTTGTTTACCAGCCATTTGAAGTTGACGTGTCAGTGTATTTTTTAACAATGGAAAAATCCGAATATCGTGCAGTGATTAATTTCTTTGTTTTGGAAGGTTTATCGGCTTCTGAGATCCATGCAAAGATGGTGAAAGTATTAAAGTAGTCTTCTCCTTCATTTCCAACCGTTCACCGATGGGTTTTGGAGTTTAAGCGTGGCCGTACAAGCGTTGAAGACGATCCACGCTCAGGACGTCCAAAAAGTGCATCAACACCAGAAATCATAGCGAAAATACAAGATATGGTTTTAGAAGATCATCGTTCGACTGTGGATGTGATAGCTGACGCCATAGACATCTCACATGGAACAACATGACATATTTTGGCTGAAGTTTTGGGTTTCAAAAAACTGTGTGCACAGTGGGTGCCGCATTTGCTAACAATGCAACAAAAACACGTTCGAATGCGACTTTCTGAGCAACATTTGGAGCAATTTCGAAAGGATAAAAAGAATTTTCTGCGTTGATTCATCACTATGGATGAGACTTGGGTCTACCACCATGATCCTGAATCAAAACAAGAGGCTAAGGAGTGGTGTGAACCAGGCACTTTGTCTCCGAAGCGAGTTCGTGTCCAGAAATCGGCCAAGAAGGTGTTAGCGTCAGTTTTTTGGGATGCAAAAGGAATTTTATTGATAGATTATCTCCAAACTGGTAAGACAATCAACTCTGATTATTATTGTGACCTTTTGGACCAGTTGGATGAAAAAATTTGTGAAAAAAGACCCGGTTTGCAGAAGAAAAAAATCATTTTTCATCAAGACAATGCACCTGCTCACACAGATCAAAAAACCATCGCGAAAATCGGTGAATTGGGGTACGAATTATTCGCCAGATTTAGCTCCCTCTGACTTCTGACTGTTCTCACACCTCAAAAAATTCCTTCGTGGAAAGCATTTTTCATCAAACGAAGAGGTTATAGCCGTCGTAGAGGAGTATTTTGCAGGCCTTCTAGAAAGTCACTTCCGTGATGGGACAACAAAGTTGGAAGATCGTTGGACCAAGTGTATTGATCTTATGGGAGACTATACTGAGCAATAAAAGTGATTTCCCCTAAAAAAAAATGTATTTTCATTTCCGCTTTCAAAACTTATTGACTAACCTAGTACAACTATTTTGTGCAATAGGGTAAGGCTAACTACGACAAAAGATAGTTTGTAATTTGTTCAATCAAGGATATAAGCATGAAAATATATTAATTACACACATATCCTTTCTGATAAATGATTTTAAAAAGTATCCAAATAAGAATTCTTCAAAGACATTTCAAATATTTTAATTTATTAAGAGTAAAAAAAGTTAAAAATAAAAAATAAAAAAAGAGCTTTGGAGGAGCTGGGATTTGAACCCAGGACTTTCAGCATGCGAAGCAGACACTCTACCACTGAGTTACACCCCCGACGGGCAAGGATGTCATAAACATTACTTATAAACAAGAGACTGGAAAATGTTCGAAAAAATATTTTTTTTAAATTTAAAATCTAAATTAAAAAATGTATACTCGTATATTATTTGTAAAATGTATTATTATTTCTCAATGGGAAATAAATGAAAACCAAATCTTTTTACACGAGTTGACGTTTGAAAAGATGATTTTTTTTGTGAAATTGATATTTTCATAACCGTTACGACATATCCCTTTTGGGGTATGCAGAGATAACATTTCTCCATAACATACTTCGTTTCCGTCACATCCATACACCATTTCATTCACGTAATAATTTTCAGAATAAAATATTTATTTATATACCACTATTTCGTGCGTGAATTCTCCTCAAGGATTTAGATACAGGTATCCTTCAATATAAGCGATTCCGGTTTTCGCTATTTCGATACAAAGCGAGTTAATTAAAATTAAGAAAAAAATATAATATTTGCCGATTTCTATTTATTCAATTGACAAGAACCTATGTATTTATTCTAATTTCAAAAAAAACTTTAGATATATACATATAAATCATTACGCCGTATCCCTGTCGGGGTTGGCAGAGAGGAGAGAGTATCAAACTTTCAAGCATATTTGGCACCACGCATGCAATCCTTGCATAAAATTTGGCTCTGGGCCTTCTGATCATTCTACGCAACGCTCATATTTCTTGAGCATCTTGCTTTTTTTTCGCGCCCAAATTTCGCTTACATATCCTAATGTTAATATATCCTACATCCGGATGTAAATGCTCTGTATGTAACCCATGAAATGCAAGGAGAACCAACGCTTATATTATCCAAGAATAACAGATTGCCGAAAGACTTTCGACAACATGCAGGAAAAGTATCCTTACGTACTGTGGGCTAGGATTTAACTAAAAAAAATTAAACTCTGCAGAAGTTGGTAATCGCAGGGATAGTTAAGAGAAGGCGAGCAAAGGAAGGGGTTTTTTCGTTACTTTTTTAAGATTTTAACGTGACGAAATGAACGACTTTCTAAACACCTTTTTTCTTTTTTATAAGGTTTTCAAAAACCAAAATGAAAAAAAGCTAAACAACTTACGTAACAAAGATTTAATACTTTTTCAACGAAAAAGTATTAAAGAAGTCGAGAGCGCCCCCGCCCCGACATTTATGTGTTTTTATAAAATATTTTTAAAAAAGTAAGTGTTTTATTTTCAATTAATATTAAGGACAAATTTGAGTATTGTTAAAGGGGAAAACTGTAAATTTAAGTTCTCAGATATAAAATGATATATGTTAATTGATTAGGTTAAACTTAGTACATGGTATAATTATTTATTACATACATACACACTATCATACCATCTCCCTGTTGGGGTAGGTAGAGAGAACCTGAATTTTCTATTTCGATACATCCTTCGCCTCTTTCATGTCACACACCTTCTAATACGACTCCTACGATTTCTCTGACTTTCTACATACTTTATATATATAAATTTTACTCTGGAGAAGTTGGTAATCGCAGGGATAGTTAAGAGAAGGCGAGCAAAGGAAGGTGTCCTATAAGATGGGCCGATTAAATAAAGGGGACAACAGGATCGTCTTTAAGCGTTACATTTAACATGACTCAGGAGAGGGAGGAATGGAGACAGGTGGTGCATCGAATTCGAGACGTAACAGAAAACCACAACCCTCAGCATTAAGCACACGATGAAGATGAAGATGCAGATCCTGATGTTGGGAACAACATTCCTCTATGAGCATCCAGCTTAACTTCTTTTCTATTTAATTACGATACGTTTAATAAATCAAGCTGAAATTCTTTAAATACAAATTTTAAATGAAGGTATTGAGTATTTCGTAGAATCATATACAGTAATCTCTCCATTTACACAGTTTTCCTTTACTCGAATTCACTTTAACACGTGAAAGTGAAGTAGACTCGCGTAAATGGAGAGATTAATGTATACGATTCTGGAGAGATATATGAAGAATGAATGTGAACTTAAGGCTGATTTGTTAAGTAAAAGGAAGAAGAGCGCGCTGATATGATTTGGACATGTGGAAAAAATGAATGAAGAAGACTTACAGTACAAATATATAGTGCAGATGTGAGATTAAGACGTGTAAGAAGAAGACTAAGGAAAATATCACTGGATCAAATAAGTGATATTCTGAAATAAAGAAACGTAGAAAGTAAGAGAAATTGTAGAAGCTGTATGGATGTGTAAGAAGTGAAGGATGTATGTCGAGAAAGGAAAGTCTGGCGATCTGTCCTCTCTATCTACCTCGACAGGGAGAAGCCGTGATAGTATGAATGTGTACATTAACACGCTTTATTATGTTTGAAACTAGAGGGACAGAAAAGAAAAGTGACAAACTCGAGATGTATTGTTTATGCCTTTAACATGGACAATTAAAACAGTTCCAAATTTAAGATCGATCTAATTATGGAAGATTCGCCCAATGGGTGATTTTTAATGAAAAGCTACATTTGTGATTTTATTAATATTAATTTTAAGTTCGGTATTTTTTTTTCTTCGTATATCACTTATTTTCCAAAGCATTTAATGGTTCAATTTAGGATCGTCTATTTAAAAAAATTGTTCTATTTATGCGGTTTTAATTTGTACACAATTTTTCTGGAACCAATTACCCGCGTAAATAAAATAATTAGTCGAAATATATTTATTATGGTTAATACGACATTTATGGTATATCTACTTAGGTACCTACATTGCTACAATAATAATATATATATATTTTAAAACGATTGATCAAACTTAGGTTGGTACTTACCTACCTACTTAAACGTTTTTTTCATTGTTACCTGTGTTTAGTGTATTTCTGTTTTAAGAATTGGATTTCTCAGTAAAATAAGCAAAAATAAATAAAAAAAATAATGAAGGTCGTTCCAAGAATAGATTTATAATTGCACCAAATTATTTACTACGCCGCTAGTCACGTGACGTGTGTAATGTCAAAGGGCTTCGCCAGTTGGCGAGGTCGCGCACATCCGACCCAAACAAACCAAACCAGTTCCTTCTCCGTGCTGTGGGTCAATAAACCAAACAGAGAGGGAATCCTGCGCAGAACAGAGAAAACCCTGACATGGGAGCTACCTACACGCCAAACAGGAGAATGAAGGAAAAAGGGGGACATATACGGTGTACGAAAGAGATCTCCTCCAAACGGGAGCGGCTTCTAAAATGGTACGTCCTTTAAAACGGCCTCAGCGCGCCAATATAACAAATTAAATAATAATATTAATATAATCCGGTTTAATGGTAAATACGAAATTAATAACACCACGAACACATTCTTAATGTAAATATTGACATTTAATATTAATTCTAGCTTTAAAATACGAAGTAATATGATGAAAAACATACAAATTGTGTATGTATTATTTCTCATCCAGAATCTTTATGTTGGCAACGTGGGACGCCAAGTGTAAAAGAGAAAGATACAACCGAGACTTCCATAAGTGGGAAAAGGGCAGAATAAACTCTTCAAAAGTCTGCAGTTGGAAATCATGAATATAATCTTGCTCTGGAAGGTTCGATCTTATGTATGAATATTTAAAGGCTGATTTCTATTGTTATCGTTTTACCATGTCCTTCTTATTGCTGAAATAATCTCATTGCAATGAAGACGCTTTAAATGAGTCAATATATTCGTCTGCGAGGTTCAAAGTTCATGGCGTGTTAGTAAAAATGTTTAAATCATCTGTATGGGAAATATTTTTAATAAAGTAAAATAATTTAATCTTTTTATATAACTCGAAGCAGTTTAAGTCTGGAAGTTATGTCATGCGAGTACGGCTTGGGAAGTTAAAATTGAATGGAAAATTCCACGATTCTCGGTGCAAAGCGCATGATCAGAAAATATATACAATTACACCGTAGTACGAGCAAACAGCGCACAAGCACAGCTAATTCCGTTTTGTCCCAAGTTATAAGGCGAGTGTAATGCGGAATATGTATTGTTAAAATATCACAGGCTGGATAAAAAGACAATACATTTTATATAAGCTGTAAAATATATACATTGTTCCTTCTTAGAAGTTAAATTATAGCAACGTTTTGTTTCATTATCTAATCTCATTACGATAAAAATAAAAACATACCATCAAACCGTTTCCCTATCGGAGTATGCAGAAATGATAAAGCGTCAGACTTTCCTATACATACACATATTTTGCCGCTTCGACATCCAAACCGTTCCTACGATTTCTCTGACCTTTTAAATTGCCTTCTTTCAAAATATACACATAATCCAACCATACTTTCCTATTTTTTTTAATAAAGGCCTCTAATAAAGTGTACCCTGCCGTCTTTTTAAATCATCAAATAGGATTGTTACATGCATACGTTTAAACCATCACGCCGTTTCCCTAACGGGATAGACAAAGAATACAGGGACAGACTTTTCTATCGCGACACACATATTTCGCCTCTTCTACATCTATATATTGTATATTCCCATACAACTCTTACGATTTCTAATTTGTTTTAAAATGTCATACACTTGATCATACCATATTTTCCTTGGTCTTCCTATACTACGTCTTCCACTCACATTTGCACTGTTTATATGTCTTATATTTTTTTCATTCAATCGATCCACGCGCCCAAACCATCTTAAAGTGTTATTCATCTTGCTCAACACATCAGTCCTAAGTTCACACTCATCTCTAATCACTTCATGCCGTATTCTGTCATACATTGTTACCCCACTTATTCTTCTAAGTTCACGCATTTCTACATAATTTATTCGGCCATTTTCAATATTGTTCCCCGTCCATGTTTCCCTTCTAACATATATATCAAAATTTATAGTAAAATAATGTGAACTATTTATTATCTTCTCAGATTTTGATACTGCCCGGTTCAAGTGCATATATTTTAGTGCCCCATTAAGATTGTTTTCGTTGGTTACACGCCGTTAAATACCCCTCGTAACTCTTCCATCATCTGAGAAAATACTACCAAAATAACAGAATTCTTGTACTTTGTATAATTTTTATTAAATAAATACTAATATCAATATAGTGGAACGTCTATGTTTAGAAATATAAAAATACCACCACGCCATGTTTCTTTTGGGGTAGTCTAGACAAATATTCACACCTTTCTATACATGCATACAGTCTCTTCCTTCCTACTCTTGCCTCCACTACATCTACGAGTATACATCACGACCTGAAAAATGGTTTCAGTCTGATTTTCACTTAGATTTCTTTAACCTTTTTTCTGATTGGCTAAAAAAGTTACACATATGGCAATAATTGGAGTGTACTATGTGTACATTGTACATACGAGTACAGAGTGTACTATGTACTCGTATGTACAATGAAAGTGTAATACAATACATACATCTCTTTCTTTTTTCTCATATTTCATACTTCTAACCTTTCCCTCAGTCAAAATTTCTTCAACTGTCTCCTTTCACTGTTTCCTCGGTGTATCTAATCTATTTGTTAAGTCTTTCGAAACTCATTTCCTCAATATACCCAAACTATCTAAGGATCCTTCCTTAATTCTACTTATAGCATCTGTCTCTACTAAACAGTTATGTTTTTTCTTATCATTTCTTACTGTATCAAACATTGTAATATGAGATATTCTACGCTAGGAAATATGCATGCACATACATTTATACCATCATGTCATTTCCTGCTGGGATAGGCAGAGAGGACAGTGCACCATACTTTCCTATCTCGACACAGATCCTTAGCCTCTTCTATAACCATACACCTTCTCACACAACTCTACGGTCCATCTGACTATCTACGTTTCTTTCTTTCATAATATCATTATTTTCCTTCGTTCAGAAAAACAGTCTCAGCCTCTCGGTCTTTCGCTCACTCCTATACACTATTAGTTCTTTGTTCACTTCATCGTAACCTGACGCTTTTCCTTTCCAAAATATGTGATTCTATATGATCACTACACAAATATACTAACTACACTTGTGACCATTTTTACTGGCTCAAAACGGTATATTTATGTTTCTATTTCCGTCAATATTAAGATAGAACAAACATGCGGTCTCTGGATTGTGCTTTCAATTTGCAGGTTATTTTTCGTCTGATAAAATAAACCTTTTTTCGAAGAATCCATTAAGGGATTCTTCGAAAACCCTATCCCTAAATAACTGTTTTATTTTAAAAGATCTATTGTTAAAAAAAAGGTATGATGACTTTTGTTTGGAGGTGCATAATATTCCTAGAAAAAAATTATCTTCGTTCTGAGTGGTGAATAATGAATGGGTTTATGGCCACTAACAGAGTTACTTCATTCAATAAACTATTTAGTTCCCGCCCATCCTTGACAGTAATGAAGGACGATGCTTAGGAAGGGGCAAGAAGCTCTTGGAGAAACCCTGGAGGCTTGCTTCAGAGATGGACATCTCTCGCTACCTACGATAAAGCTTCAGGATGTTGGAATTTCTTCTGATCTCTTTGGCATGTTAAATGACCGAGTTCGCCGTCACGACGCTGAGGACGACAAGAGCCGACGCCTATGAATAGAGTTTGCCCCAAAATGAGGTTCTTCAGTCCATGACGTCTCTGAAGCTCTGGACGGTTCGCTATCAGCCCCGTTGCATCAGTGGTCCAAACTTTGAATGGTAACAGTTTCCAGCCTCTCGAATTGACTCAGTATCCATAAGTTGACGAACCCTATGTAAAACCACTCGGAACTTGTCTTTTAATTTTAAATAACTTGTAATTTTAATTGTTAAATATCTAGTTTTAATTTTTAATCACCTACCTTTAGATAGTCTATTTCTTTCAATTTTTTTATTTTATTGTAACATTAAACGAAACTTCTTTAAAAAATATATTTTATTGTTAAAACCCAGACCTCATTACTCTACATAAGAATAAACCTGTGACGTTATAGAAGAAGTTGATATGTCCGTTTTACCTTAGTTTACACGAGAAGAAATATTAACTTTGATAAGTTTTTAAAATCAGTATAAATAAGCATTTTTTAAGTTTTTCTAAACGATATAATATATATTTTGTTTGGATAATGACTGACACACCAAGTTTTACCACAACATGCTGAGAAATAGTTTCTATAAATTGTGAGAATAAACACAAAATGACAAAAAACGTACATATCAACATCTGCCATAACACCACAGAAATGTAGATACATTTTAATACTCCTCTAGTAAAAATAATTCAAAATACAGAGTGAAATATTTCTGTCAAAAAAGGACCCCATATCACACTACACGTAAATCCGAATGTGTTACTATCACAATTGGAAGATCAACAAAGATTTCTTTACCATATAGTTCATCTTCCCTTAGTAAATTTTCTACGGTTTTCTTACCAAACATGTTTTCTAAACATAATCAAATCAGCCAACGTATATTATATTATTGGGTAATATTTTTAATCTGTCAATAATTGTGGGTTCGAGTCCCGAGTGGAACTCCATTGAGGCGAGTTTATTATCTAAATAGTTCTATACAATTTGTCATTTTACAATATCTTGTGTTGAGTAGACTAACCACATTTTCGTTCCCCCACTGTCAAAAATCCAGTCCATTTAGAAATAATAAATTGACGAAATAGAGGCACGCCTCATTTATTTTTATTAAAAACGAATATATATTTTTTTTTCTCACCCGCAGCGATAACAAATGTCAACGGAATCGGTCCTCAATTGATTTAGACCCTGAATGTTATATCAATTAAGAAAACAATCGTCTCAAATGAATATTGACAATTGTACTGTTGGACTTCAGCAGTTGCAGCCGGTTAGTATTTTTATGTCTTGTCGGTTGAATTGAAAACATTTTCATTAATAAAAGTTCTTAAATTAATGCTTTGTTACAATTAAAAACAGTTTTTTAAAGGGGTTGTTTACGCCATTGTTGGTACCCGGCCGTCTTGAAAGACAATGGATAAACATCGATCAATTATATAATTTACCTAATGATGTGAAGCTGAAAATAAAACAATGCATATTGTGACCGTGAAGGGAAAATGATATAAAACATATAATATATGCAGAAGCTATTGTGTAACGTAAGTATTCCAATTTTGAAACACTTGCTATAAAAGTAAAACAAGTCGGCAATTTGTTGGTGCCTACCTGCAAATCGGAGATATTACATTTACTTGCGATATTAAATTCGGTCATTTATTTTTTAAACAAAACATTTGTTTTGTACTTTTTAACAAAAGAGAGTGGCAGGGTTCCTATCGATGTGACAGGGTGACGTTTTCATTCAAGCGTTGAAGATCGTGGTTGATTGAAGTAGAGTGGTTGATTTTTGTTTTTATAGAGACACCGTCTGTGTCTGCTCATTGGATAGTGTTATTGTTAAAGCAGGAAGAAGTTATCTGGTGCGATGGGCAAGGTTTTTTTAGTTGCGTGGAGAAGTTGTTTTTCCCGCCGAGAGAGTTTGCCGCCATTCGACAGGAAAAAATATATGTATGCTTTCAATAATGGGAGAAACGTATGAACCTACTATAGTAATAAGGATTATATTTCCACCCCAAAAATTATTACTTATTAAATAATTTTCTAAAATAAATGAAAATACGTTTACTGTAATTTGTATACACTGAAAAATAAGGTAATTATTAAATTATGTATCACACATTTGGTGATGTTTCAAAGTGATAAAATGGAAAAAAATCTAGTTTTTCCTTGACGTAATTGATAGCATGAAGTTAGTAATATTCTGCGCGACTTTCAACTTTTAAGCTTTTTTATAAAAAAAAACCTTTAAAAATTCCTGGAAGATCCAGATTGATAGAAGAAGAGCGTGTTGCTGCAAATCTAAGAAAAACAGAACAATTACGGCCACAAACTATAAACGCTGAACAAAGACAATTTCTTAACAAGGATCGAAGATCACGGATATCCAGCGAAGATCGGCAAAACCAAATGAGAGAAGCCGGCAGACTACGGGAAATAATATGATGATTGGTGGTAATATGCAGTAAGTCAGATGTATCAGAGTCAGATGTATGCAGTAAGTCAGATGTATGCAGTAGTCAGATGTGCAGATGTATCACACAATATCAAACATGCAGCACATTTAAGATTTCACATAATTTTTTACAAAAATCTATAAAAAAACTGTTCTCACAAAACCTGCTCTGCTACATTTAAAACAGCCTTTAACGTCAGAATTCATAGCTTCCTCAATAATTCAAGGACTAAGGTAGTTAACTCGGTAGTATTTTCGTTTTGCCTCTTGATTGCTTCTATATATATAAACCCACTCTAATAATAATGATTCAATGGAATATCACAAAACTAAGGCAGCAACGAAGACATCTATAAAAAGATACAATTAATTTACACTAACTGCTTTGAAACGGAAATTCTCGTATATTTTTAAACAACGTTAATTAGTAACTGTACTCTAATAACATTGCATCGAGTACATAAATAATTTGAAGCTGTTTTTAAACATGTTAATCCGTTTATAATATTTCCTTACAGCTATACATTATTTATGTAAAACAAATATACTGTTCAAATGTCAGTGGATGGCGTGGTAGAGTTATGTCGTCGTTGCTTGGCCTCGTAGTCGAAGACACCCTCGCCATTCCAACATCAATTCAGTTGGAAAACGAAGCTGTACCATGAAATTTTCGTCTCTTTCTTCATTTTTTTCTTCTCTTTAAGTAAGTAAGTCGTTGCACACCAGTAAACTCACCGGCCTAGCCGCTATACTGGATTCGATTGCACTCCAGAAGTGAAACCATCGGAGTGCACACTTCGGTATGTTTTCTTTCCTTTTTTTATCATAGGAAGATAGGCATGTGTTATAAATAAATCAAATTGATTTCGATAGCAAAGGCACAGGTGATGGGCTTATAAGTATATGCTTGTCAGATAATCCAGCTTTAGGCGCTATCTCACACATAATTAAAATGAAAATTTAATTCCAATATAAACATTTCTGGTAACTCTTATCTAAGCGATCGATAAAAATAAAACCCCTTATCGAAAATAACACAAAAACATCGTAAAACTTTCCAGCGCTCGCATGTTTATACCTGAAACATATTCATCATCCTTCACAAGGTTGTTTTTGATTGTTTGTAACTCTGTACAGTGTCGTATTGAGAAGAACATAACCTCGATCCCTGTGATATACTTAGGAAGTGATTGATAGCTTACAACTACTTATTCAGTTCTTATTCTTAAAGTTATGATGGAAATCTGAATACATTCCTAATAACCCTATACACATGTACAGGGGTAAGGGTTCTAGAATGGAGTGCAATAACTACTAAATCATTAGTTTAAGTGTAGGTAAACTGTATGCAAGGATTTAGATTGTGAGAATGAGGAAAATAACTTAGATTTTGAGAATGAGGAAAATAACTTAGATTTTGAGAATAAGGAAAATAACTTAGATTTTGAGAATGAGGAAAATAACTTAGATTGTGAGAATAAGAAAAATACTCAGTGCAAGGTGGGTTTTTTTCGGTGGTAGAGGACAAAGAATGACTTCCGTGACTTGGTTGGTAAGACGCTTGTGTCCCAGCTCGAAGGTAGTGGATTCGATTCCCGTTGGAACCATTTAAAATAAAAAAGATACCGGTCTGGTTTTCACTCAAGGCCTCTTAAACACATTTGTGGTTGGTTTGAGTGAAGAGATTACCACGTGGAAATAAACCCGGACATGTTGTTCTTACTACAATAAAAGTGTAATACATTACAATACAATGTATGGACCAGATTTTTGGGTTACGGAACACATCTGAGAAATATATTATTTATAGTTAAGGCAACACTGAAGGTTTAAAAACATTGTAATTTATTTAGTCAAACGCTGTTTATTCCACATATAAGCATTATTTGGCTAAACAAATACAATCTCTGAGAAATGTTTTAGAAAGGGGCAAAAGGTTTGTAGACTTAGAGAAAGCGTATGATCGAATAAGAAAACAGAAATTGTGGGAAATATTTAAAATTGTGGTGTGAATGAAAAATGAATAAGTTCAATTGTCTCGCTGTATGTAGACAATAGTGCATGTGTTGTAGTAAATCATAAATGGTTTAAAATTCTTAAAAGTGTAAAATGTGTGATGTCACACGTACGAGTATGCGTGGTTTAATGTGGGCGATATTATTTTAGTTCCAAAATAATACTCACTTTTTTGGTGATAATTTCAGATTTTTAGTAAAAATATTTTACATACATTATTATTTTTTATTTCTGCCCATAATTTATTCAACTTTCTTTTCCAATTCGAGTCTGTGGAATTGTTAGAACTCGAAGTTATCTCGAAGTAATATAGTACCCACGTAATTATGTAAAACGTGCTGAAGCAAAGCCAATATGTTGTTAGTAATTACAGAAACTTGTACTCGACCATGCGAAATTACGGAAATTTTCTGTTTCCCACAACAAAATTGCTTGATAATTACATATACGTAGGTATGGCACTTGGTGCATGGTCTCGCGGTAACGCAATGGACTTCTGTGCGAAACGTCGCCGAATCGAACCCCGCGCTGTGCTACTCCCCTCGAATGATACTGGCATTTTTTCCCGTCTAGTATTCGAACGTATAAGGATACCTATGACTTCCGTCATATATATTCTTAAAAAAAAAAGAAAACATGCCGACTTGCTCCAATCGTCTTACTTCGGTGTGATATCGGTTCCAATACAGCGGTGTGACCGGTGAGTTTGCTGGTATGCAACAGTCTCACTCTCTTAAAGGAAAAAAGAAACAAAAAAATATATCCACGGCACCGCTTCCTCGATCCTCGACTACAAGGAGATCCTCGACTACAAGGAGATCCTCGACTACAAGGAGATCCTCGACTACAAGGAGATCCTCGACTACAAGGAGATCCTCGACTACAAGGAGATCCTCGACTACAAGGAGATCCTCGACTACAAGGAGATCCTCGACTACAAGGAGATCCTCGACTACAAGGAGATCCTCGACTACAAGGAGATCCTCGACTACAAGGAGATCCTCGACTACAAGGAGATCCTCGACTACGAAGCCCAGCAATGATGATTAGATATCTAATCACTTAAAATAACCTAGAAATATTTTTGCAATAAATATTAAATAGTTTACATTTCTGAAAACCCAACCAAAGAAAACCTTCTGTGATAGATCCTGTAGTTCAATTCCCGTTGATACCAAGATTTAAAAATATATATGTATATTCCGAATCGGTTCTCACTTAAGACTAAAAGATCTCACGATGGGCAGAACCTACATTATAAGGATGTCTTTAAAAGAGACATGAAGACTTGTAATCTGTATTTTGAATTAAGGTAAGATTACGCCAAAGAGAGAAATCTGTGAAACCGAGTGCTTTGTCGAAACAGGGAGGTGTGTGATGAGAATTGGGTTGTGGACCTCAAATTCAAACGAGGGATGGCGAAGAGTTGGGTACCCCCGGACCAGGACTTTATGGACGGTATCTATTGATCGATTATAATTGATTTCCATCGTCATCAGACAACATAACTCCAGCCCCAAGCTTCCCTCCAATAATGATTATTTTATTAATTACTGAATATCCACCGTCTTTCAGGATGAACGGGGGCAAACAAATTTTACGCATTTCTGATTGGTTGAAAAAATTTGCCACGTGGAAATAAACCCGCCAGATTGTACTGTATGCAACAAAAGTATGATGATAAACAATCAAGAAAAACACGAAGAAAAAGGTTTAATTAAAAAACAATAATATACAACCTTATTGAAGGCGTCTAGTCAACGAGTATCATGGAATTGAAGGCGTCTAGTCAACGAGTATCATGGAATTGAAGGCGTCTAGTCAACGAGTATCATGCAATTTCTGAATAGCTAAAAATATTTTTGGTCAAATTCGACTTCTTTGCAGTCCAGATGTTGTTAGGGTGATATGCGCTTTTCCATAGAATCGATTAAATTAGTTTATTTATTTAGTTGTTACTTCTATGCAAATACATATAGCAGATTTATTGCTTTAATAGCAATTTCTTCTAATCAACTTTTATTGAATCACAGTTATTATTATAATCAATTATCGTGTCTTTAATTATGAGTATGAAAACAATATTTGAGAAGACTAACAAAAAAAATTAGAAGAAGACAATACAGATTAGGATGGGAATCGTAAGGAAGTTTAGAATGAGGAATATGCTTTCACCAAATTTCGTCTCTCTCTTTTTCTGTTGGAAAAATTGCCGAGAAAGAAAAAGAACTTCGTGAGCGCACTCACAACCACACTGTGGGGTTTCGAGCCTTCAGTTCAACAGAAAAAGTCACTTTTATTATATCTAGCTTAAAGATATTAATGTTACTATAGATATTACATTATGATATCAAGCTTATGCCCGCTAGACATGCTAAATTTCCTACGATATATATTTTTGAGTTTCAATTTGTATTGTTGGTTGTTTAATAATATGGACAATATTGCCTTGAAGTCACCATTGACCGTGGATATACTCGTATTATGTAAATATAATAAACATTAGCTCCTACTCTACAAATCATTTCCGTAATTTCTAATTACTGAGGGGCACGATCTATTTGATGCTGGTTGTACTACGTTCTCGGACTTTTAGTGCCCATATTTCAATGCCTTACAAGAATATAGGAAATATTAGTTCGGACTAGCTTTATTTAGGAACAACTGAAAATACCATCGGTAATGGCATTTTTGCCAATGTGAAAATTGCATACGAGTTTCGGATCATCGTCATAGTTATTGTTGGACCTCGTAGTCAAGGATCTCCTCGCCATTCCGATGTCAATCTTCTGCTGCTCCTCCACGTTTATAATGTGAGAAGATTCTGGAAACGGGCACAATTAATTGGACACGGCAAAGAAATGGTATTTAGAAAATAAAATATCTCACTTAGAGTACAACTGAAAACACGCGATCTATGTTCTTATCATCTAGACCTCACACGTAGTGGTGTTCCTCAGTCTATAATATTCATTCTGAAAAGATGACAATTCACCACGCAGTGGGCCATATGAAAACGACACATGATTAATGCGACACATGATTCATGCGACACATGATTAATGCGACACATGATTCATGCGACACATGATTCATGCGACACATGATTCATGCGACACATGATTCATGCGACACATGATTCATGCGACACATGATTCATGCGACACATGATTCATGCGACACATGATTACTCGTAATACGACACGTGATTAAACCACGGTTTCAAGAGTAAGATTACTGCATTGATTTATATTTAAATCTATTATATACACCAGTTATATTCTAATCCAAACCCATCGGTGAGATGTGTCGTGTTTAATTTTATTTAAAAAATCAGTTACTTGCAGCGAAAAATCTGACGGAAGTCGACCGGTTAAACATACTTATTTTGTCAAGAAATCGACGTATTCAATACAATTCCTTTATTTAATGTATAAAAAACTTTAAACAAACCATCAGTGCTACAATAAACAAGTACACAGTAAACAAACCATTAGTGCTACAATAAACAAGTAAACAGTAAAAAAACAAGTAAGACTTAAACCTATGGTTTCCTTAATATGAACACTGGGAATATTTTATATTGACAATGAATAATTGTTTATTTTATATTATTTACATTTATTAACATTAAATTAATTAATTGATGTTTTTTTTTTTCATTCGTATGATTTCGATCTTCATGGACTAATTGGAAAGAATATCATCAAGAGTCTACCGGCCAATATCTATCCTTCCTGTTTTTCCAAAGTTCTTGAATAAAATGTTTATAATCAACTATAGTTCGGAAAATCTAGGATGAACCGTATGACAGCTCACAAATTTGCCCCAATACAACCTTGATGTTCAGTCATTTTAATTATTTTATCAACTTTAATATAAGCCTCGATTCTAATAAATAGCAAGTTATTTAGGTAAATACATTACATAAAACTAACAATAATGACAAATTAATACATCTTGTCACAAATTAGCAAAAATGTGGCAGTTTGTTAAAATCAAATAATATTTGGTGACGTTTGTCAAAAGTCACTACGGATGGGGTATTCGATAATTGGAATTCAAAAATCGATTTCGAAAATCGATTTTAATTAAATATTCGTAATTAGTATTAATTCATAATGAATCTTAGCCTATTTAAAGATACATACAAATCATACAATACATTATAAAGTCAGTATAATGAAAATTAGGAATTAAAACATCAGTTTAGAGAAAAACAATTGTTCGATTTGTAAAAAAAAACGATTTTACCCCATCCCTTTGTGACAAACGTCGCACGGTTTATCCTAGACTTTCCGAAGTATATAGTAATGTCACATATGTCTTCAAATAAACTTCTTAATCTCTTGCAATACGGTTCGTTTCGTAAAGCATCTTAACAACAAAACCATAAAGGTCGTAACTTTATTAGTAATACGTCTCAGTAACTAGTTTTGTATTTATTTTTTGGATTTATGAATATTATACCGATGTTTCATTGAAAAATAAATATTTTAAACACCTTTCAGTTTTTATATTTTCAACTTTGATAGTAGTATATATTTTCAGAAACCAATTATTATATCTAAGAATGTCGAGGACGGTTTGTATTTACACCAAAGGACATGTATGCTCATTCGAAATTTCAAATAAATCAAAATCACGCATACATACATACCATTACGCCATTAGCTGTATGGGTACGCAGAGAAGACAGAGCGCCAGATTTCCCTATCTCGATACACATTATTCGCATCTTCTACATCCATAGACCTTCTCATATAACTCCTACGATTTCTCAGACTTGGTGTGTTTCATTCTATTAAAAACTCATTCACTTGATCAATCATCCTTTCCTTGGCCTTTCTCTGCCACGCTTTGCACTATATATTTGTTTTGTTAGTACTTCGTCATTCATTCGTTCCAAACAGTGTCCAAACCAACTCAAAGTGCTCTTCTTCATTTTACTCAACACGTCAGCCTTAACTTCACATTCATTCTTTATCACTTCATTCGATGACGTTGACTTTGACGAAGAATTGATAAGGGTTGTGAAGAGAAAGATCTGAGAATGGATGACACGAAATAAAAAAAAATATGTATTGAGCAAGACGAAGAAGGGACGTAGACCGAATGAATAAAGAAAAACAAATATATAGTCAAATTTTTAGTACAAAGCGTAGTAGAGGAAGAACAAGGAAAGTGTGGTTGGATCAAGTGAATGATATATTGAAAGAAGGAAATCGCTGTATAAGAAGGTGTAGAAGAGGCGAAAGATACGAGTATGTGGTGTAATAGGAAAGTCTAGCACTTTCTCATTTCTGCCAACTCTGAAAGGGAGACGGCATGATGGTATGTACGGGTATGTATGTACTATGCGTATCCATAAAGTAAGTGTACTGAGGCTCTCACGACCGGATGGATTTTATTTTCGACATGTTCTGACCCTTCCCCTCCGCAACGAGACCGGTTCGAGGTCAGTACGTTGAGAAGTGTCGACGCGACAACACGTTTCGTGACAAATGTCAATCCAATCTCCCGCCAAGTGCGAAATACGCGGCGTCATCCGTTATCTCGTTTGGAAGGGAAAACCTCCGGATGAGGTTTATAATGAGGTGAAAACTGCATATGGTGATAAAGCTATGAATCGTACGAGTGTGTACAAGTGGTGTCGCGAGTTTAAAAACGGTCACGTCACACCTCTTCACCCTCCGCCAAAAAGTTCAAAACCACAATATCAGCCAAGAAAATCATGGCATCCGTGTTTTGGGACTGTCAAGGCATAATTTTAATTGAATATATGCCTCAAGGGGAGACCATCAACTCTGCAAGATACTGTGAGACTCTAAAAAAATTGCGGAGGGCGATTCAGAACAAGAGGAGAGGCATGCTGACAAAGGGAGTCTGCCTGCTGCACGACAATGCCAGACCACACACGGCCAACGCCACGAAGGAACTGCTCGCCTCGTTTAAATGGGATGTCCTGAACCATCCCGCGCATTCCCCTGACCTAGCACCTTCAGATTACTATCTCTTTACCTCCCTGAAGCTGCACATGGGTGGAAAAAGGTTTTCAACCGACGAGGAGGTAAAGGAGGAGGTGGAGAAGTGGACGGAGGGGTTGGCGGGAAACTACTTCGAGGAAGGCATAAAAAAGTTGATACCCCGCTTCACCACCTGCATTGAGAGGAATGGCGACAATGTCGAAAAATAGCTTACATATGTACTACGGTAACCACGTAATTTTTATCTTTAAATAAAAAAAATTGTAGCCTACAAAAATTCAGTACACTTACTTTCTGGATATGCCTCGTATATTAAAGGATTGGTCAATTTTTGTGTAAAATATTTCTATCTGTATGAATTGATAAAATTTTAAAATGTCCAAATACTCGTTAATCCATTGGCTGTCAAACAAACAAATGTGATGGGTCTTTTTCAAGGAAGTTTATTATCATTTTGGTAACTAATATTTAGTGTAAAATAAAATGTATTTGAAACTTTTTTCGATATATTTTATATTTTTATACCACTTCACTACAGAACAAAATATTTCACCGAGTGGGCCTTCAAGGAACGTGTAGCATGGCGAGCGAAGTTAGTTTCGGTTTAAGGATAGAATAAACTTAAAGAAATTACATTAACAATTAATTGAAAACAATTTAATATAAAAAATTTATTGAATTAAAACCTGTCCAATGTACGAAAGTCGAGAACTACGTGTACTTGTATCTATATGTATATCGAAAAATTCATTATCATACAAGTGTAGACCAATTTCATCACGTTGCACTATTTTGAAATAAATAATAATTGTTTGTTATTAATGTATCACCAACGTTATGTTGTAATAAATAAATACATTTGACATGAATTTGTCTATTTGCTGAATAAACATTAATTTATGTCAAGGTAATAAACAAGAAGGTTCATATCCGTGTTTTTTGTATCGTATTATATTCCACTTTCATTGTATAGAACAAACAAGCGGGTTTATTAACACGTGGCCATCTCCTTCAATCAATCAGGAAGATGCTAAAGAGATCTTAAGTAAAAACCAGGCTGGAACCCTTTAAAAATTAATTGAGTTACACCGGGGCTGGAGTATTGCCGTTTTATCAAATAGCTTATGGAAATCGACCATTTTTTATAATAATATTAAATTACTCTTACCATTTTCCATTTTATTAATCAATATTGCAGTATCCAATTAATATCTGGTAAACATATTTAGTATGAAAACCACATAAAACTTACCAAGGAAGACAAACTACAAAGAAACCTTTGTAGATCTTCCGATATGTGCTAGTAATACATTCGGCTTTAGGTGTAGTGTTTATATATATAATCATAAATTTTGATAAGCCTTCCTCTCTCTCTCCAAGTGGTGAAGAATCTGCAAACAAGTATTTTCTTGCAGATCCTTAAATATGACCTATGATCAACCTATATTACTATAAGCTTTGACATACGAGTACTACTCGTATATCTTATCCGTAATTAAATTAATCGTCAGTCAGCGGTTGCACAAACTTAATGAAAAAATCACGTTAGCAAGTTACTGTAAGGCTGATGTATTGAGTGAAAAGCGTGAAAGGAAAAAAATGGCCAGCACTTAGATAGTTGACCGCTTCGGAACTCCGCGTGTCGTAGGCTGTATTTGTTTTCTATTTCTTTTAATATTGTTTTTATTACTATTTATCGCATAAAAAATGTATTAAAAGAAATAAAATAATAAAAACTGACCGTGCCCAATGTTGCTTAACTTCGGTGATCGGACGAGAACCGGTGCATTCAACGTGGTATAGACGTTGGCGATACAGCTGCCTTCAGCTTAATTATTAAGCTGTTTACATATCACAATTAAAAGGTGTTAAAAGAAATAGAACAATAAAAAGAAAGCCAATGACAGGTGGTGTTCCCAAGGGGTTCCCATCCAAGTACTGTCCGTTGCAAAAACTAAAAATATGCTATGTTATACTAGGAGGCTTTGAGTTAGTCAAAGAAGCTTGAAGGGGGCGTTGGTCCAAAAACGTTGTAAACCATGCTCTAGAAGAAGTAGATTGCATGCCATAGTGCATGTGTCACATTATTTATTCTAAGCTGGTCGAGTAGTATGCTACTTAGATTGAAAAGTACCAGTTACACTGCTAGTTTTTTTAAACAAAAATTCACGTACATACGTAAATACTTCATGAATCATTTTTATCTGTTTGCGTTTTTGTAATATGGCTTAAATCGTTGAAGGTTGCATCAAAATTATATTTATGAGCTTATTTGTGTTTCGCAATATTTTCATGAATATTTTGTGTAATCAGTATAAAAAAGTTAAAAGTGCAAAGAGATATATTCAAATACACATTGAAGTATTGGTAGTTTTACCACTCAGGTCCCGTTAGAAGTGGTGGAAATGAGAGGAGAGGTTAAATACCATATATCTCATTGTGTGTCTGTTGAGGTAAATGAAATACACAAGAATTATTACTCAATCACCTCAGTCGAACTAACATACTCGTACATAGGTACGAGTATAATTATTTCAATAAAAAGTCATTTACAATATTTAAAAAATATTCTAATGTGGAGTTAATGCCGAAGCCTTTGCACAAACTTAAAGCCAACATCTTTAGTAATACTATAACAACAAAGCTCATACTATAACTCAAACTCGTACTATAACAACAAAGCTTTAATTGATTTTTTTCATATATTGTTTGTAAAATATCATTTTGACTTATTTCTAGAGCATTGAGATGAGTCGATCGTGTTGTAAGTGTATTTTGAATGACTTAAAGTCATTCAAAATAGAAAGCTTTCCAGGTTAAGCAGGCAATAAACTGTTGAGTTACTTACATATACAATGAACTGACAATATAAGATGAGTACCAGTGGAGGGCTGGCAAATAAAATTAGTCCGCGAAATCAGCCAGTCCTTTTTGATGTCAAATACTAGGAGCACATCCCCCTCCCCTCAAGCAAATTTTGCATTCGACAGTTATTTAAAAAAAATATTTTTGATGTTTTTTTTGTTACACAATCAATACTAATCTACACAATACATCACATCATTCATCAGCGATTAGAAATGCGATTGAATTGAGGAATTTGTAATCAATTCTTGAATCTTGATATATTGTGACTTGGAAAAGATTTTATTTTTTTATAAAGTTTACATACATAGGCAAAATCCAATTTTATACAAAGCTTAAGAAAAATTATATAAAGCAACAAGAAAAAAATACATTAAACGTTTAATGAGACATTATATACGAGTACAGCAGCAAGAAAATAAAAATTAGTAAACAAGAAATATTAGTTTAACCGAAATAACTAGCTCCCATTACTAACAAAGCTCAAAATACTTTCTTTAAAAAAAAAACGGAAATTTTGAAGATATCAATATCCGAGGCCTTATTCAAAAGGGACAGCCCGTGATACGGAGGAAGAGCACATGGCAGGATAGCTCTACTTATTGCCAGTCTAAATAGGCTTATGTTGACGATAGGGTTTGCAAATATTTATAAACTATAAAAACCTAGTTAATACAAGATCAACTACTCCAGAACATAAATGGTAACATGATTTTAGTTACAGTTTTAACATGACTCGAGTCAAGTTTCCTCGCAATCGTTGCTACTCGCAATGTTAGTGTGAATTTCGTTATAAAGTGTAGAACTAATTGTTTTCCATTTCTGCCTGCGTCATCTTTTCCTACCCACGAAGGGGATGATCAAATAAAGTGTCCTTTATTTCATTTACGTTTTATTTTCTTTTAAACTGTTAAGTAAATATATAAACTCATTTCCACATAGACCCACCGAGAAATTCACAAAGCCCGCCGTGCCCAATCCGAGGTATCTTTTGAATGATTATGATATTTATTTATTTATTTAACACTTTTATTGCAAATACAATCTGACGGGCTTATTGCCAGGTGACAATCTCCCCCAACCAACCAAACAAAATTAAATTAAGCAAGTTACGTGGTCGCATAAATCATTCAAATGACTATCCATCCCCACGAAATCCATAAACATATACGGCACATGCCCACGAACCCCACAAAGACGGACAGTCACCCGAACATTCTTTTTCATATAAAGTGAGATATCATCAATCAAAAGTAAAGGAAGGGATGGTGGAGAGGAAAAGAAAAGAAAAATCAGGAATGAAACACGTTATTTTACTGACTAGAAAAGTTTTTCAGTCGCTTCTTAAAGCATGCCAAGGACGGAGCGAGTCTTATATTGGTTTGTAACTGATTCCAGAGTCTCACTCCATGGACAGTAAAGGACGACGTAAAGAAAGAGGAGCGGTGAACTGGAAAGGCCAATAAACAATCTCTGTTTGAACTTAGCGGTAATCCATGATTGGAAGGACGCTGAAATTTTTCGGCGAGATAAGAGGGAGCGGCGGGACAGTTAAGGATATTATACAATAGAGACAGTATGTGAATTTGGCGTCTATTTCTAACATTCAACCAGTTCAATGCCTTCTGGTATGAAGTTATATGATCGTACTTACGTAGGTTGAAAATGAATCTTAGGCACACATTTTGAAGACGCTGTAATTTGTCCAGTTGTTCCTCTGTAACATCCAAGTAACATACGTCCGCATAGTCCAGAATCGGAAAGAGCAGAGATTGTACGAGTAAAATTTTGTTTTTGGCTGGAAGGAATAATTGCAACACTTTAAGGGAATGACGAAGATCATTCGGCTTACCATCTTAAATAGATTTCAAACAAATTTTTGATACCATCTTAAATACATTTCAAACAAAAAGGTGGCGAAAAAATTTCACACTAATTTCTAAACATTAATTGAAAGGGTTAGAGAAATAGCATATTTTTAAAGGTACCTTTAAATTCAATTTAAAGGTACCTTTAAATTTAATTCTGAAGATTTGAAAATATTTGAAATTTTTATTTTTTACAAAAACCTTGCTAGAACCTTCTGTAAAATAATGTTTGAAATATTGTAAACAAAGATAAGCCGTTGCATTTATATCTATTAGCAAATATTTTTTTGTTATTTTTCCAAGGCAAGTAAATAATGATAACGATTATACAATGTTCGTACAATTAAAATATTTACAAAATATGATAAAATTTAGATACATTAAAAGGTGTGTCGCAATTGATAATCAAACAAATAAATGACTAATAGGAAAATTCTCGAAATAAACCATGTTTTCTAGAAAATAAATAAAAATACATGCTCTTTAATTTAACGTTTATTTTATTTTTTTAGCACCGTTTAAAATAACCCAAGAATACTCCAAGGATGCCTACATTTCAATGTAAAATCTCTTAAATAGTTAAAACATAAGATACCTTGTGTTGGACGTATGCGTCACATAGATGAGTGGTTTTATATTACGAGTACCTCTGAAATGATTATTTTATATTGTATTGTAATGTTTTATCTGTGTTTGAACTGTATACCTGTAAATATTGAAATAAAATATTCCTTACGTGACGGCATACACGGTCGTATCAAGGGGCTTACAATAAGCGATGGGCTGAACATAAGAAACGGAAAAAAAGATATTATCATCTTCTGGAACGTCTACTGTGCTTTTATTTCGACAAACTTCTACCTGCCAATGACGAATCTTCTCACACTGCTCTTCACCGAAAACGCAAGAAGCAAACGGGAATCTCCGAGTATTGAGCGGCAACCATTCACCTATTTTACAGTAGGTATTTGTACCGGTGCTGTACAAACCTCTTAAATGTCTCAATGCCTGAAGCTGTGTTACTCATTCACCTATTTTACAGTAGGTATTTGTACCGGTGCTGTACAAACCTCTCATGTACAAATCTCAATGCCTGAAGCTGTGTTACTCATTCACCTATTTTACAGTAGGTATTTGTACCGGTGCTGTACAAACCTCTTAAATGCCTCAATACCTGAAGCTGTGTTACTCATAAAAACGACCACATAATTATTCCAAGTCAAAGAAACTGTAAAAAAATATGTTTTTATATTTTGTCAAAATGACGACTTTCCCAACTTCTTGTCATACAATTCCATCATTCATCAACAGATATTATATACTAAAATTCCTACCATGAAATGGTAGGAATTTTAGTATATAATATATTTAGTATATAATAGCAATATAAATTGAAATTCAGGAATAATGAAATTATTCCTGAATTTCAATTTATATTGCTGGTAAGTGAGCATGTAAGGGGTGTGTCTTGGGTCCTGAACTTGCATTGTTCTTTCTAGGTCAGCTGAACCACTTCTATTGATAGCTCTACCGATTAATTGATAGATTTTCTCCACTGATTCTGTCAAACTTTTCTTGGTATTTCTTTACTAAGGCTTCCACTCACATTGGAATGTGAGTGGAATTATATTTATTTTGTTAGAATTTCTTCATTCATTCGTTCTACAAACCCACACCATCTCCGAGTACTCTTCTTCATCTTACTCAACACATCAGCCTCAAGTTCACATTCATCTCTAAACAATTTATTCCGTGTTCTGTCTTACAGTGTCACCGCTCACTGCATGCATTTCTACAGCATTATATGTTATATGTAATTTGGCAAATTCTCTAACAATTTTGCGGCATCGCTCTGGTCTGGTTACTTCAAAGAAAATATAACAAATTTTAAATAAAAATTTAAGCACAAAATATAAAGAAAGTAACGAAATCCTAAAGGAGCATTAAAGAAAACCAATGTCTAAAGTGCATATTAATATTAAAATAAAGATAACTAATTACTCGTAATCATATAGAGTCGAACATACCGTTTTCATTTTTTTCTTAGCTTATCAGTTATTCTCACACGTTGAAGTGTGTCTTACACCACTATTTAATCTATTATATTAAAAGTTCTACCAACTACGTCCAGCAGGGTTCTGTCACCATGCATAGTCTCGGAACCCCTATAAGTGGTTTTTCCAATCTATAATATATGTTATGTACTCGTATTTAACGGGTACAAACGTTGCACCTGTATATCTCTAACCAATCGCACTAATGTACGTATATATGGTTTGAGTATATGTTACATGAATGCTACTTTTAATATCCTATTTCTGTTAATAATATTACATACAAACCATTACGGCTGTTCCCTCTCGGGGCAGGCAGAGAGGACACACCGCCATACTTTCCTATCTCGACACACATTATTATCCTTTTATACATCCATACACCTTCTCGTACAACTCCTACGACTTCTCTGACTTTCTAAGTTTCCTTCTTTCAAAATATTTACTTTCACAACAAACAAACTTCCTTTCCTTGATATTCATCTACCACGCCTTCCATTCACATTTGCGCTTGAAATTTTTATTTTATCGCAATGAATTCATTTTATATGTCCAAACTATCTCCGAGTGATCTTCTTGATCTTACTCAATACATCAGCCTTAAGTTCGCATTGATCCCTAATCCCTTAATTATTTATTAAGTCATCAATTTTTTTAATAAATATGACCAAAGTCATAGGTACTCTTATACCCTCGAATATTAGACGGAAAATGCCTGTATAATTCGAGAGGAATAGCACAGTGTGGGGTTCGAACTGACGACCTTCCTTCCGCACGTCTAGAGCCTTCTTCTCAATGAACACACACTTATTTTTACAGCATTTATCAGTCTTTTCCACGCACACGTTCCACTTTCATATCAAAGTTGGTACTAAAATACTGTTGTGGACTATCATCTTAGTAGGTTTTTTTTATTTAGTAGCCCCATTGACTTGTTTCCTTTCGCTACACCCCGCATTCGATATCCATTTTCACTCTTCCATTATTGTATTGTGTACAGTACAACCTGGCAGGTTTATTACCTTGTAGCAATCTCTTCCGACCAACCAGAAAGATGTTAAAGTAGATTTAAGTGAAAACCACACTCGAATTCTTTTTTTTTTAATCTGGGTTCCAGCGGAATTTGAACCCGCAACCTTCTGGTTGGGAGACAGGTATCTTACCAACTAGGCCACGGAGTTCGTCATTGTTATGTAACATAAAAGATTTATAAATAAACAATCGACAGGAAATGAGACCGTTGTGATGTGTTTCAATGTCAACATCGTCAACATTTTACATACGCCATTGCCTCCGGACTGACGTGTAGAGATTGCGTTTTTGTGTTAGTGATCTACCCAAGTGACGCCAGTCGTCCCGTCCCAGTCAGATGATTTAAGCAGGAAAAAATGGCACACGTTATGATAAACATGTAAAACGTTGTCTCTAGCGACTGATTTGGTTATCAGACGGAAACAAATATCTAACACCTGATCGATATAACGTCGTCCAAAACGCAAACTATATCATATCACTTTTTAGATAGATTCGCGTATGAAGAAACTTTAGAGGTCAATTGGTGGCATACTAATCTATACAGATGACATGGTAGTGTCGGGCAAAGAAGAGTGAAAAAAATTGCAGAGTTTGATGTGTAAATTGTATGAAAAATGCGAAAAGAGAGATCTAAAAGTCAATGTTGCATAATCCAAAGTAATGGTGATACAAAAGTGTGAAATAAAAAGTAAATACGACATACGTGTATAGGTAAATAATGATAGATATTTTTCCACGTCTTCGTTTCACTCCCATACATCAAAGTTGACACCAAAATAATATTGTAAACAATCATTTTATCAGATTTTGATATTGTCTGGTTCCAGTATATATATTTTAGTGCCCCGTTGATTTTGTTTATTATCGCTACACGATTGTCGATATCCCTCTTAACTCATCCATAATCTGAGAAAATACAACGCAAATGGTAGAATTCCTCACCGTTGAGGAATTCTGCCATTTGCGTTGTATTTTCTCAGATTATGGAAGAGTTTTGAGGGATATCGAACATCGTGTAGCGATAGGAATCAAAATCAATGGGGCACTAAAATATATATACTGGAACCAGACAATATCAAAATCTGATAAAATGATTGTTTACAATATTATTTTGGTGTCAACTTTGATGTATGGGAGTGAAACGAAGACGTGAAAAAAGACTAAGAGGAGCCAAATAAATGCTGTAGAAATGTGTGCATTGAAAATAATACATGGAGTGACAATGTATGATAGATTACGAAATGAAGTTAATAGGAATGTGTGTGAATTTAAGGCTGATGTGTTAATTAAGATGAAGAAGAGCATACTGAGATGGTTTGGGCATGTGGAACGAATGAATAAAGAGAAATACTAACAAAACAGATATATAGAATGAAACATAAAAAGAGCAACTATAGTCATTCAGATGAGGACTATGCGACACAATGGCCACGTCGTTAGGAGTGAAGACGAAATGCAGAGACTCACAAAATAAGTAGAGATGACAAAACACACGATGAGTGCTGGAAGGTCAAACTATTCACTACGTCTATGGATTCGCGAATAAACAAGTACCTACGTATTTTGAAGGGCAAGAAACTGGAATACGTATAAAAAGGGTCATTTCGGGATGTACCATGTACTCGTACAATACTATCGAATAATAAAAAAAATACTAAGAAAAATAATCATGTGATAAGTGATACCACAAGGTGATGAACTAAATTCTGTTGAACGGATTCGAATTGTACAATTTGCTATAATTTATACAGATTTCTTCAGTCTGTGAAATTTCTTCTTCTTCTCAGTGTCATGTCAGGCCCCCCCAACGTTGAATATCACTTGAGAGTAGACATCTTTGTCCCCGGCAGCCCGAAAAAGATATCCAACGCCCCTTATGCCGGTCTAATCACGTATATTGCGGAGCCAGGAGATTTGCCTCCTGCCAACATCTCTTCGCCCTTCTATTTTGCCTTGGATGATCAGGTGCAGTAATTTGTACTTTGCTCCTCTAAGTACATGACCCAAGTAGGACATCTTTCGGATTTTAATATTAGTCAGCAACTCTCTATCAACTTTGGGTGTTTGAAGAACCCTCGTGTTGCTGACCATATCCGTCCAGGGTATCCGTAGCATTCTCCGGTGCATCCACATTTCGAATGCTTCCAGACGGTTCATACTACTAACTGAAATTTCTTGAAACGATTAATTCCTGATTCTTGATATACAATCCATCACAACGAAAATGCGCCTGGTTAAGTCTCACGTTTTCGCAATATTCATGTATGGCGCGGAGACTTGGACTCTGAGAGCTAGCGAAATACGCAGAATAGATGCATTTGAAATGTGGTGCTGGAGAAAGATGTTACGAATTCCATGGACAGCAAGGTGAACTAACGCCTCAATTCTCTAAGAATTACCGACAGATTGTCGACAATATGCCTTCGACGAGTCCTCCGATTACCTCCACATTGCTCGTGGCCAAGGTAACAGTTTGGAGAGGTGTGTGGTTACTGGAGGCGTGGAAGAACGACGCACAAGAGAAAGAATCTCAATACGTTGGATTGAGTAGGTGATAAACGCAACTGGACTACCCATAGCACCTGCCCTTGGAGCCGTGGAGTGCAGGGAGGGATGGAGAGGAGTCGTCAAAGGCTATAATGGGAGTCACGATGCTCAGTCATGAGATATACGACAAGTGATGATATACAATATGTTATAATTTGAAAACAAGAATAAAATGCATTCATTGTGCAGTATTTTTCCATGCACACAGGTTTATCACAATTCATGTGTGTTAACAATAAAATCTAATGAATTGGAAAATGAAGTTGTAGTATATTTCCAACACTTATCGATAAGACATTGATTGGTAATTATTTAATTTAAACACTTTAAGACCCGGCTGAAATTATGACAACCTTTCCCAGTGCCCGGACTGTTTTTGAAAAAATCAGTTTATTTAAGGCTATGCCAAAATTGCTATATCTAAGCAAATATTAAGAATATTATTGTGAAACGTTACATATTTTTTATCAATACTTTGATAATTTAGTCAAAGTTAATAAAAATTAGAGCTCAGATCTGTAATCTTAAATATTCTCCACAGAAGTATTTAGAGAAAACAGATTGAGTTGAAGGTCGGAAAATCGGAGAAAACAGGAAGCTACAATCGCATCCTTAATATACTGTTGATATTTTTCTCAACTACTTACGGTGGGATTGTCGTCAAACCAACATTTAAATTCTCCAACATTGTATGGATCGTTGAGAGATGTTAGTGCCAACGTTAAAACTGCCAGAATTATTAATGGTTATTTTTTATTTGAAAACAACTTTAATGACTCATGACTCCACAAATTACAGACGATATAAAAATAGTCTGAGAGACAAGACAGATTCTCTCGTTAGATTTGAGTCATAAAGTAATTTGATTATAAGAGTTATAAATAATAACATTTCTATATGAATGAAAATCAAACGATGCATTCCGTACCAACACTTTGTCTTTCATATAACATTTTAAGGTTCAGATTCTGTAGCAATGTAATGAAACTTCTAAATTGTTTTTTTTTTACAAACTCCGAAATCAAATTTATTTGTTTTTCGCATTATTATTACTAAGTTGGTTCGTTATCGTTTGTTTGTTTTATATTTTTTGTAAGTTGGCTACATTTGTATTGCTGAACTGTATAAGCGCTTTCTTCAGGGAATCACAAAAATATATACAAAGTTTGAATAATTTTAAATTCAGTATGAATTAGGATATATCTAAGATTTAAATTTCAAAATTAAAGAAAATAGACGTAAAATTATCGCAAATACTCAAATTAATAGCCATGTACTGCTGATGACGTGAATTGTAAACATCGTGAATAATTTGTTCTGGTATTTGGGCGCATTCTCTTTCAATGGCTGCATTTTGAGTCATAAACTGTATCGTTGATAAAATCTCATATAAAAATCTATTGGCGTGAGATCTGGGGAAGCTGGGCAAATCATAAAACCCTTACATCACGATGGTAGTAAGGAGTTGTCCTTGCTGAAAATAATACTCACTGTGTGTGGTATAACAAATTATTGCAGCATGTTCAAGTAAATGGCACGGTATAAAAATGTATTTACATTTTTTTGAGTTCAATACGATAAGGAATACCTCCAGCTCACTCAGGAAGACTCAAAGAGGGTATCGGTACACATGAATTCAGTCATTTGCGTTTTGTTACATTTCCACGGTATATAATTTTTCGTCTCTGATATAATCTGGATCTTCTTCAGCCTTCATTCCCTTTAAGTGCTGCAAAGATTCCTGCCTACTAAAACCAAAATTTTACTCGTACAATATCTGCTCTTTCTGAGTCTGGACTATGCGGTCGTCTGTTATTTGGATGTTACAGAACAGCTGGACAAATTACAGCGTCTTCAAAATGTTTGTCTAAGATTTATTTTCAAACTACGAAAGTACGATCATATAACTTCATACCAGAAGGCATTGAATGTTAGAAATAGACGCCAAATTTACATACTGTCTCTATTGTATAATATCCTTAACTGTCCCGACGCTCCCTCTTATCTCGCCGAAAATTTTCAGCGTCCTTCCAATCATGGATTAGCGCTAAGCTCAAACAGAGATTGTTTATTGGCCTTTCCAGTTCACCGCTCCTCTTTTTTTACGTCGTCCTTAACTGTCCATGCAGTGAGACTCTGGAATCAGTTACAAACCAATATAAGATCGCTCGCTCACTCGCTCCGTCCTTGGCATGCTTTAAGAAGCGACTGAAAAAACTCTTAATTTCTAGTCAGTAAAATAACGTGTTTCATTCTTGATTTTTTTTCTATTCTCTCCACCATCCCTTCCTTTTCTTTTGATTGATGATATCTCACTTTATATGAAAAATAATGTTTGAGTGATTATCCGTCTTTGTGGGGTTTGTGGGCGTATGCTCATGTATGTGTTCAAGGATTTCGTGGGGATGGATAGTCATTTGAAAGATTTAAGCAACCTTGTAACTTGCTTCATTTACGTTTGTCTGGTTGGTTGGAAGAGATTGCCGCCTGGCAATAAGCCCGCCAGATTGTATTTGCAATAAAAGTGTTAAATAAAAAATCTGGAGAGCTCTTGTCCAGAATCCTATACGAATTGTTTATTTATGATATCTAGCGAGACCCGTTGCTCTGAAAACTATTTCCCTTCAATATTTTACTTGTGGGAAACGGAAGGAACATTATAATAGATTATTCTTATTAAAACACCTGTCTTCCAGCCCGAGGGATGCGGGTTTGATTCCCGTTGGTACCCAGATTAAACGAAAAAAGGATCCATTCTGGTTTTCACTTAAATCTTCTTTAACACTTTTCTGATTGGATAGATAATATTATTAGATGACAATAAAACCGCCAGGTTGTGCTGCATACAATGAAAGTATAATATTGTATTTTTCTCTGTGACTTTTCCCTTTTAACATGTTAGTGATCAAAATGTAGTGTGATTTACGCTTTATTTACTCATCATGTTTCTAAAATACTATAGTGGACTATCATTAAGCAGATTTTTCATTTTGTCTGGATCTTGTATGTATGTTTAACTGTCCCATTGACCTTGTTTTCTATCGCTACACGACGTTTGATATTTCTCGTAACTTTTCCATTATCTGATAAAATACTACACAAATAGCAGAACCCCTTAATCTACTCCAATATTTCATTACTTATACATTTAATGACAATTTAAATATAAACGGAAGTTATAAATACGAAATGATGTAAGAATCGCACAGCGGCATTGAGTGAATGTTACGTAATTGTATGAAAATTACCTATTTAATCGTTATAAGAACGTCATCAGATATCGCTGTGTTACGTTTCCATTCCGCCCCAGCGTTATCAAGTTCCTCGGTAGGAATTTTCCACACAGAAATGTCACGAAACAAAAACCTCGCTTTTGTGCCGATTCCATTTCTTTTCGATTCTACTAACACCCACGCTGATAGAAAATGAGTTTGCGAACACTGTTGATAATTCTTTCTCAGAATATCGGTCCGACTTTGGGACACCTTACTCCTTCATCGGACATGTTGAGTTTGCGAAAGACTTTCAAAACAATATGTCTGAAATTAGTAAAGAACGAAGGATGGGTAGACCAAGGAAAGGGTGGGATGATAATAATAAAAGGACTACGAGTATTTATAAAGTACCGTTTAGCGAATAAACTCTCCTCTAGGGCGCTCTAACTTGGAATTCGAACCCACTATTATTGATTAATTAAATTTATTACAAAAAAGTTATTTAATTTGAGGATAAGAAACTGAATGTAGTGGCTGCGGCCATTAGATTAGGTACCTCCACGCATTTAACACGCAGTTCCAAAAATTTATTTAGACATATATTATATATTTAGTAGCTCATTGAGGAATTCTGCCATTTGCGTTGTATTTTCTTAAATTATGGAAGAGTTAAGAGGGATATCGAACATCGTGTAGCGATAGGAAACAAAATCAATTGGGTACTAAAATACATATACTGTAATCAGACAATATCGAAATCTAATAAAATGATTGTTTATAATATTATTTTGGTGTCAACTTTGATGTATGGGAGTGAAACGAGGACGTGGGAAAAGACTGAGAGGAGCCAAATAAATGCTGTAGAAATGCGTGCATTGAAACTTCCACGCATCTGCATTTGTTTAGAAATATATATTTTGTAAGCACACTGCAGAAACCTGCAAAACTGTGCAATCTTTGCTACTTCTGAGTTTGGACTATGCGGACGCCTGTTATTTGGATATTATAGAGGAACAGCTGGACAAATTACGGCGTCTTCAAAATGTTCGTCTAAGATTTATATTTAACCTAAGAAAGTACGATCATATCACTTCATACCAGAAGGCACTGAACTGATTGAACGTTAGAAATAGATGCCAAATTTACATAGTCTATGTAATATCGTTAACTGTCCCGCCGCCCCCTCTTATCTCGCCGAAAGTTTTCAGCGTTTTTTCGATCATGGACTAGCACTACCCTCAAACAGAGATTGTTTATTGGCCTTTCCAGCTCACCGATCTTCTTTTTTTTACGTCGTCCTTGACTATTCATGCAGTGAGACTCTGGAATCAGTTACAGACCATTGTTAGATCGCTCCGTCCTTGGCATGCTTTAAGAAGCGACTGAAAAAACTCTTAATTTCTAGTCAGTAATATAACGTGTTTCATTCTTGATTTTTTCTTTCCTCTCCACCATCCTTTCCTTTGATTGATGATATCTCACTTTATATGAAAAGGAATGTTCGGGTGATTATCCGTCTTTGTGGGATTTGTGGGCGTATGCTCATGTATGTGTTCATGGATTTCATGGGGATGGATAGTCAGTTGAATGTTTTTTGCGACCATGTAACTTGATTCATTTACTTTTGTCTGGTTGGTTGGAAGAGACTGCTGCCTGGTAATAAGCCCGCCAGATTGTATTTTCAATAAAAGTAAAATAAATAAATAAACTAACCAAGGAAGATTAACTATAAAGAAACCTTTGTATCTCTTTCGATATATGATAGTAATACATTCGGCTTTAGTTGTTGGAGGGAGAGATAGTTGGAGAAATTTAACAAATGGAAATGTAAGAAGTATGAGAGACAGAAGAGCGTATATGACGAGATGCATGAATGTGAAACATGTCTTCTCTGCCTATCTCAAAAGGGACTTGGCGTGATAGTATGTATGTTTGTATGAAAAAATGAGACCGTTATCTCTTTTACCAGACTGGGACCCTTTTTTATCGTATAGAAAACATGGATGGTAGGTCTAAATACAGTTTAAAATATCAGAAAAGGTTCAAACAAGGACCTAAAAAGGGTATAGGGCTATTTATTACTCAGAGCTTTACTGGCCTTCTCACAAAACTTTTTTGGACTTTCTCCTCACAGAGCTTTTCAAATTTAAACATAAGACTTAATGAAATAATCTAATAATCGTGTGGTCTAATTTACTAAAAAAACGCCGTAATTTTCTCATGCATACTATCACTCCCTTTTGAGATAGGCAAAGAGGACCGACTTCCACGCCTTTCTATCCATTTATATAGCTTTCGCCTCGTCCATATCCATACGTCTCGTCATACATGCTATCCTGTTTCTCATGCTTTGTATTTTTCCTTTATTAAAAACTTTTCCAGCTCTCAATCTATCTCCTTCCTCTCTTCCTAGGTCTACCTCTTCCTTAATCGCTATTCATTGCAGACATATATTTATTCCGCAATTCTTTCACAAATCATTCTCTCAATGTGATCAAACTATCTAAAAACTCCTTTCTTTATTCTACTTTCATCTTTAACAAACAGTTATCATCAACCCGATCATTTCTTACTATGTCAAACATTGTAATACCAGATATTCTATACAAGGCGTTATTTCTAACACATTTATTCTGCTCTTATTACTTCGCTTTCAATCTCAGATTTCGCTTTCATACATCAAGGTTGGCACTACAAGGACACCGACGTAATTTTCATACATGCCATCACGCCATTTTCTTGTCGAGGTAGGCAGAGAGGACAGAGCCACACTTTCCTATCTCGACACACATATTTCGCCTCTTCTACATGCATACACCTTCTCATAGAACTTCTCCGACTTTCTACGTTTCCTTTTTTCAGAATACCATTCACTTGATTCAATCACACTTTTCTTGGTTTTTCTCTCACACACCTTTCACTCAAATTTGCACTAACATATATATCTGTTTCGTTACTATTTCTTCATTCATTCGTTCCACATGCCTAAACCATTCCACATGACTAACCGTTTCCCTAACGGGGTAGTCAGAGAAAGCAGAGTGCCAGATTTTCCTATCTCGACACACATATTTCACCTCCTCCACATCCATACACCTCAAACAACTCCTACATTTTCTCTTACTTTTTACTTTTCCTTCTTTCAAAATATCATTCGCTTAATCCAATCATACTTTCCTTGACCACGCTTTCCACTCACAATTGCCCTGTATATTGGTTTTGTTAGTCTTTCTTCATATATTCGTTCCATGTGGTTGAACCATCTCGAGAGTGATCTTCTTCAATTTATTCAACATAACATAGGTATCATCCTTAACTTCACAATTTACTCAACATAACATAGGTATCATCCTTAACTTCACAATTTACTCAACATAACATAGGTATCATCCTTAACTTCACAATTTACTCAGCATAACATAGGTATCATCCTTAACTTCACAATTTACTCAACATCACATAGGTATCATCCTTAACTTCACAATTTACTCAACATAACATAGGTATCATCCTTAACTTCACAATTTACTCATCATAACATAGGTATCATCCTTAACTTCACAATTTACTCAACATAACATAGGTATCATCCTTAACTTCACAATTTACTCAACATAACATAGGTATCATCCTTAACTTCACAATTTACTCAACATAACATAGGTATCATCCTTAACTTCACAATTTACTCAACATAACATAGGTATCATCCTTAACTTCACAATTTACTCAACATAACATAGGTATCATCCTTAACTTCACAATTTACTCAACATAACATAGGTATCATCCTTAACTTCACATTCATCCTTAATCACTTCATTCTGTATTCCGTCATATATTATCACTCCGTGTATTCTTCTGAATCCACTCTTTCAATTCACTTAATTTCTTTTATAAAGGGGTTCCGAAAAGAGAGGTATTTGTGTAATAACAATATTACTATATTATAATATAAACAATATATTATATTATATGAGGCATTGAACTGTTATTAGATTGCAGCTTCGAGCATTGCGTATTCAGACATGACCTCGCCAATAACACATTCAACTTAAGGTATAAATCGTCATCAGTGCGCGTAATGAATGAATCGCGACATTCCGATCTTAATATTCACACAATAGATCTATAAGTACAGGTGGACTGCAAATATGAATAATTAAGCAATCCAATATGTCAGAAGTTTTCTGAAATATTCGTTTCCAGCACATTTGGCGTATAAAGTTTTTTTCATCGCACCCCATAAAAACTTACTAATCTGTTGTTTAAACAAACAAGTAAAGATTTATTGATAGCAACATACGAGTACGTAACATATATAGATAAAGATATTCCGAAACCCCACATATGAGTATATCTCAAGATAATTAGCAGAAAAAAACATTAAAGATAGAAGTTATCAAAGGTTCTTAATAGCCTGTTGTTTAAACAAACAAACATAGATCTATCGATAGCAACATACGAGTAGTACGAGTATGTATCATATATAGATATAGATATTCCGAAACCGCGCATATGAGTATATCTCAAGATAAATGCAGAAAAAAACATTAAAGATAGAAGTTATCAAAGGTTCTTAATAGTCTGTTGTTTAAACAAACAAACATAGATCTATCGATAGCAACATACGAGTAGTACGAGTATGTATCATATATAGATAAAGATATTCCGAAACCGCACATATGAGTATATCTCAAGATAAATGCAGAAAAAAATATTAAAGATAAAAGTTATCAAAGGTTCTTACTAGTCTGTTGTTCACCACAAAAAAAAATTACGTGGAGATGGAAACGTACACGTGGAAGAAGTCTGAAAAGAGTCGAATAAATGCTATAAAAACACGTGCACTTTGAAAAATATATTATGTGAAAATGTATGACAGAATACTGAATGAAGTTATTAAAGATTAATATGAACTTAAGGTTGATGTTATAATTAATATAAAGAACAGCACTCCGAGACGGTTTTTAATTAAGATAAAGAAAACCACATCGTGACTACGATACCGGACTGTTAGCGCATCGTGCGACAGAGACGACGTTCTACACACGATGTGTATTACTTACCGGTGGATACTGTACCTTCATTTCCAGTTTTACGTTAAGTTTTAAACGATATTCGGTTCTGATTACAGCTACGGTCAAAAATGTAACTTCGAAGTGGTAAACTGCCGCAAATGGATCCAAGATTCGCTGAATTTTAGCACTGAGCAAAGGATATTCGTATTTTAGTGATATCAAAATTCAAGCAGTTCCATAATGACCAAATTTGTTTTAAATATAATATTGTATTTTTGTATTTTTTTGGATCAAGCACTCCGCTTGTCGCTAAATTTGTAACAGAATGCAAATACAAACATTGCGAGGGCGCCAACGAAAATTTTGGCAACGACTCCAAGTTACGCTGCATAACACAAACATTTGAAGTAACACCTATGCAACTGGACTAATTGACTTTCTAGAATTACATTCGATATTGGACCTTATGCAAAGGTACGCAACGAAATCATATCCTGAATGCTCCAAACAATCCATATAACATCTTTTTGCACCGATAACACAAGAGTTAAAAGTGTAAAAATAAAACAAGTCACATTCCGCATGTAAACCAGGTCATGCAGTTATTGATTAGAATGCACTGTGCGCCATCCAAGCCTTGAAGCGCTGCTTAAATTATACATTTTATGATTCTTCCAACACATTGATGTACCTCGAACTAAAAATCAATACTAATATATCCATAAGCCACTCATTCATGATCTACTTTGTTAACCAAAACTATGAAATAAATTAAAATAGGACAAATTTACGAGTATATCCAATTTTTATTACCTTTTTATCTTCTATAAGTGTACGAAATTCATAAAGAAATACTCATAGTTTATATAAAGAAGTTTGAGATCCACAAAGGCATCATAACGATTTTCTTTTATTTGTCTTTTAAATGTCGGTTTCATATTTCCAATATCTGCCATAGGTCCACATTTTGAAATCCTTGACTGAATTTTGACCCCTGGAATTTGAGACTAGATAAGGTTTCAATCTTCAGGTGCCTTCTCGGTCGATCCACTGGTTCACGAGTCATGAAATTTGATAACTAAAACCGTTATATAAAGGTAACGGTGCTAGAATGGAGTGTGTAAGTTACAGTCATTACTTGACTAAATGTAGTAAGTAAACTGTTCTGAAAAAATATGATAAAAAAGTGAAAAGAAAGTGTGAAATGCTCAGAGTGCCTTTTTAAATAGAAGAGGATGCGTGGATCAGATTTCTCTATACGTACCTCGATAGGGTATGTAAAACTGATTTAACAGGAATTAAATGAGCATCCTTAGATCATGCCATTATAAAAGTTATTTGTCTCTTAATTTACGAAAGCAAAGGATTCCGTATTTGAGGGATATTTTATGGGAGCTTCTCTTTTATCGTGTAAACAGCACTAAATTATTTGCGCCTATGATACTCCGCTCTGTGCATTCCATGTATCGATTCCTCCTCAGTGCAAGACACCGAACTTTTCAGATACTGTAGTAAGTGTTGCATCTTGACTGGACTGCTCTTCGCCGTAGAAACACGGAGTCGATCCATCACGTAGTATTCCCCATTATATAGTAATACATTATCCTTTGTTCTCCTAATGCCCGATCGGAGTCTGTTGAAAGATTTATAGGACTTTTAGGGTAGTTAAAACTATGGTAAAACCCTCTCTACCACCATGTTTTTCTCCTAACAACCCAAATCAAATATCCCACGTCCGTCTCATGAGTCCGATGAAGGAGTAAGGTCGGACCGATACTCCTAGCAAAAACCATCAACAGTGTTTCGTTAGGTAAAATCAACTCAAGAAACTATGATGTGCCTCTCCTCTCATTCGCCCTACCCACAGCAGGTGGTTGTTTCGGAGGCTTAATGGTCTTAATGAAAATTCCTGGACTTCAACCTAGGGGTTGATTGTTATTAAAGGATACCTGGGGTTATTCTCAACACTCTTCTTGTTTCTCTTGATTTTAGGAGCGATTTCGGCAAGGATGCACACCATACGGAATGGGATGGTTTCTAATAAAATTAGATAACCTTAAACTTTAAGCCTTTGCAAATCGGGTTTACTAAATATCACCTGTAATATTTATATAATGGGATGAACATGTATATTAGAACATGATGTTGATGAAGTCATTGATGCTGATGAAGTCATTGATGCTGATGAAGTCATTGAATGATACGGTTAGAATTGATATTCGAATAGAATTCATGAACTTCTAGTTTTAACATGATGCTGATGAAGTCATTGAATGATAAGGTTAGAATTGGATTTGTGATAATGTAGGATTCACTATTTAAGTATTTAGGTAAAGATTTTTTTTTTAAATATTTAAGAATGAGACCTCTTTGTCACAGACATTGCCTAGTGAAATGAATTTATGTATCCAGAAAATGGGTTTCTATTTCATAATGTATTATACTTGATCGCATCTTGTACATCCATCTTTTAAAATTAAATTTGATTATAACCATTGTATATTAGATATTTAAAAAAAGCCTTTTTATAACTGCCAAGTGAAATCAAGTCGCGTCTATCTTTTCATTCGTCCAAAATGCAACACCTTGAATCGACAAAAATATATGAAGGCTTAGAAGGAAGAAAAGTAAACAATAATATTTATAGATCAAATCTAATTATGAAGTATATTTTCTACCTGGTGGTACTTCCCTTTGTCCATAAGGTACTCTCCATCATGGAAAATGTCTGATAAGAAACATGAGTTGTTGAACCTACTGTGGAAGTTATGTTCTGATTACAATCATAGAATTATACTCTTATGATTAATTAAAAAAAATAACTTGAATATTTTTATTAATTGACTCTTCTTATCAACCAGGTACAAATAAGGTATGATATATGGTTACAAATAAGGGATGATATATGGTCACAACCTTTGTTATATTGGTAGAATATAACAAAGGTAGAAGACGTTATAAAGGTGTGCAAAAGAATGAAGTGGCAATGGGCCGGACATGTAGCCAGAATTTCAGACTCCCGATGGACATCCGAAATAATCCAATGGTATCCAAGAGGCATAAAGAGGCCTAGAAGAAGACCGAAGGTACGCTGGATGAACGAAATCAGGAAGCATGGCAGCATCACGTGGCATCGGCGAGCAAAGGACCGAACTGTTTGGAGTCAACTTGGGGAGACCTTCATCCAGCAGTGGATCGACCCTGGTTGACAATGATGATGATGATGATGATATGGTCACAAATTAAGGATGATATATGGTCACAAATAATGGATGATATGTGGTCACAAAATAAATGTAATTTTTTGTTCATTTCTAAAAAAAACGGTTAAATACCATCACGCCAATTCTCTGCCTATCCCGGTAGAGAGGACAGAGCTCCAGACTTTCGTATCTCGACACACACACACATATTCTTCGCATATTCTACAACAATATATACACCTTCTCACACAGCTCCTACAATTTATTTGACTTTTTTGCGTTTGCTTGTTTCAAAATATCATTCATTTGATCCAACCATAACTTCCTTGGTCTTCTTCTATCACACTTGCTACTCACATTTGTGTTGTATAACATATTTGTTTAATTAGTCTTTCTTCATTTGTTCCGTGGCTTAACCACCTCAGAGTGATCTTTTTCATTTTACTCAACGCATAAGTTCACATTCATCCCTAATTACTTCATTCCCTATTCTGTTATAAATTATCACCCCACATTTCCTTCTCAATGCACGCAGTTCTGCAGCATTTATTCGACTCCTTTCAGTCTAAAAAAAAAACAACAAAAAGTGAAATATCATTGATTAATGGATAAAGAAAACAATAGTAAAGATGGAAAGCAATTCTGAAATGAAACACGTAATATTACTGATTGGAAATGAGTATCAATCACTGTGGGAAACGTGCCAATGACGGGTGAGTCGAACGTTAACTATTGTAGATCTAACTAGTAAAATTACAAACCGTTCTTCAAGCAATATACGTCAGTAATAAAATGAATGATTGCAATAAAATATTATTAATGTGTAGTTATTCTTAAACTAAAGCCGTGTATCGATTACGCGCGGCAAACAATCGAACATTGGCTCGCGCGGCAGCTGCGTTTAATGGATACTGAGTTGCCGCGCGAGCCAAATCGAATGTTCGATTTGGCTCGCGTGGCAACTCAGTATCCATTAAACGCAGCTGCCGCGCGAGCCAATGTTCGATTGTTTGCCGCGCGCAATCGATACACGGCTTAACCCTTACAGGCACAGATAAACTTCACTTATTTTTACTCAGACTGCACAAAAAATAAAAAGTCAAGTTTCTCATTATTTTTTTTAATTTGTTTGAAAAATGATACATACAAATGCTAAATTAACATATTTCCACTTCGTCGGTAGGTCAATGAACTCCTGGTGAGGTGGTACAACTTATGTACCACTAGTCCATATTTCCACTGGTACTTCTAATGTGCCACCAAATAATGCCGAAATACATCCAAGTAAAATTAATTTTTAACCTAAATATAAATTTACCTACTACAATTACTGAAGTAAATTTTATCACAACATAACTATTTTTTATTAAAATATAATACAAATATATAACGTTTTGTTTTATACGCACAAGTTGGCACACCAAGAACAACTAACTGTCAATAATATTAGAAGCTAAATGAATTTGAACAGGACCAGACCTGCAGCTTTGCGGATATGAGTCATAAGTATTATATTATACGAAGTGGTACATAATCTGAGCGTTCGTGCAGCAATAGAGAGAGGTTTAATAAGTGGTGCATTGCCTGTACCATTGTGCAATACTGCGTCAAAAAAGGTGGTGCATAACGTGAACCACTAAGCCTGTAAGAGTTAGGAGCACGCGGAGTGCCGGACTATGGACCGACCTGAAATGAAGCATTCTTTAACATCCCTATGTTCGTTCTCTACGTTCTCTTCGATCAAGCGATGAGAGACTGCATACCAACACATCACACCATATTTTACAGCGACTCTCCTCTCGACCTCGGAGCGACTGAAACGATGTTGCAAGATTTATCAAATATCCTCGTCATCAGATGTTTAAGATAGAATTTAAAAAAATATATTACGTTACTCATAATATCTTAATTTTCCTTTGTTTCCTTCCCTTTCTTATCCTTGAACGAATTCATTTCCTTTAATTATATCATTAAAGAAAATGGTTATTTATTTGTTTTTTCTTGAATTTTAGAAAATAAGTTTGTTTTACTTTGTGGTGTTTTGTTTTACTTTGTTTATATTTTTTTAATAACATAAATAAAACACTTATTTTTTTATTCACCACTGTTTTTTTTTATTCTCTACCGGTTTCACAGAGCTCCGCCTTCCTTATCAGGTGAAAATGAACCAAATTATGTCTGAAATATATATTTTTTTAACTGTGCAGGAGAGGGGGACGATTTGGAGATCTGCACACGAGCCGGGGATATTGCAGCTGGATAACGGAGAAATTCTCGAAATTAGAAAAAGCGTTAAATTAAGTCTACGAGTAGGTACTCGTATAATACGAGTTTATAAATAATCAAGTTACTTTCAATAGCAGTCCTCCGTTAAATGTGTTTCCCATTCAAAAGTCATTCTTTTGACACCTACCTACTCCCCTCCCCTTATCAACCACTGCACCCCTCCCGCTCTCCTGTACCTATTACAATTAAAAAGGACAATTAAACGAGGAAGACGTAGGTCTTTGAAACCGGTAGTGAGCTCAAATAAAATAGTAGTGAATAAAAAATAAGCGTTTTATTTATTTTATTCAACTTTTGTTTATTTTTGTAAAATCTGTCATGGATCAAAACAGTTGAATGTGTCGAAGATGAGCTGGTAGGTTAGGTGAAATTGTTGTACATATATGATATCATACAGAAATAAGCCCGCCAGTCGTCGAATATCATGTTTTACCGTTTACGTAAAATAATTATGATGTATTCCAGGCAGAACGAAGAGGGTTTTAGTAAGTTACTTTAAAACTTGATTGTTTTTCTCCGATCAATAAATTATTAATTATTCCTTTCTTAGTCCGACTCGGAATAATATTTTGTACTAAGGCTGTATTTTTTATGTAAAGGGTCTTTCAAATTGAGCGATTTTTTTAATTCTTGGATAAAACACAGATGGCGTCGCGAACTTGCCTGGGTCTTGTGACATTTGAGAAGTGTAATGTACGAAATTAAAAAAAATGGAGTTGTATACAATACAACAACGGGTTCAAATTGAGAATTATTTTATGTATTGTAATCTCCGGAAACGGTGAGATTAATTGGCCACCAAGATCATGTGATCTGACATCGTTGGACTATTTTCTCTGGGGTTACGTGAAAAGCCAGGTCGATAAGAATGACCCCCAATCAATTCCTGAGCTGAAGGACGAAATTATTCGCGTTATTGGTGAGTTAGAACCGCAATTATGCCAAAATGTCATCGAAAATTTTGACAAAAGAGTGGACATCTGTGGAGCTGTAAGAGATGGACATTTGGCGGATATTGTCTTTTGTGTTTTAATGTCATACATTATACTTCAATGATAAATAAAAAAAATGAAATAAAAGCAACTTGTGTATTTTATTCAAGAATTTAAAAAAAAAATTAAAAACCGCTCAATTTGAAAGACCCTTTATTACTCGTAACTGTCTTTAGGGAGGGGCTTCATACCACAAATTATAGATTTTTCTCGCCCCTTGCGTGAATTTCACAGATTGAGTAACACGATAAATATAGACATTTTCAGTTGATGCAGGAGGAAGCTGGAATCAGGAATATTTAATATTTCTCAATATTGATTTTTATTACTTTTTTACTCATCATGGCTTTTTTTCTGTACTTTTACAATATATTTTACTATCAATTTTGTTTTTGATTTTTGTTATGTTATGTAATTTAAAGTTTGTTTGATTGCTGTTTTGATTTTGTTTCCCGTCATTAGCTTTTTTTTTTGTTTAATTTATATTTAAATGTTACAGCAATTTTTTTAACAAAAAATAATGTATTTATATTTCGACTTTATCTTAATTGTCGAATATTCTATTTCCAATCACTGCAGGTTTCTATAGCAAGAATTTCGTCACAAGTTTTTTTAAGGTACTTTAAAATATGTAAAAAAAAATTCAATACGTATATAATATTTAAGTGAACGTTTTTTTTTTATTTATTACAAAAACCAATACGAAGAAAACTATTTTTATCCGACAGCAGAAAACTATTTGTGGATAATCAATCACATGTAAAAAGGAACACAATTTGCTACAACGGAATAGTGTCAAGGTGATACTACGCTCTAGTTTTTAGCCCAACGAATTGTATAACTCAACCTAAAGAAAATATTACGTTTCTCAACACGCTTTGAGCATTTCCTTTTCATCTCGAACATTTTACTCTCCACACCCTCGTCTCTCTGTCACAGAGCCTACCAACCCTTAGTTCGCAGGCACCATGGCGCCGCCCGGCTATTAAAGTGTGCCGACAACTTTGTACAATATTTTTCCATGACCGACAGGTGTTGGATAACATGCAAATAAAAAGGTATGTCAGTATTTTTAATATCATTTCAAAGTTGTAACACATATACATACCATCACCCCATTTCCCTGTCGGGGTAGGCAGATAAGACAGAGCGAGGCTTTATTATATCGACACTCACATGTTTAGCCTCTTCTACATTCGTACACCGTATCATTCAACTTCTACGATTTCTCTGAATTTCTAAGTTTCATCCAAACATATTTTCCTTGGTCTTTCTCTCACACGTCTTTCACTCACATTTGCATTTTATATCGGTTTTGTAAGTCTTTCTTTATTCATTCGCTCCACATACTCAAACCATCATGCTCTACGAGATTATTACAATATAATAACTATTATTATTATTGCAGACATATATGAGTGTGAAAATAATAGTAGCGGCGACGGACTTAAGGGGGTGTTCTACTCCAGAGGCGTGAATTTCGGGCGTTTTTAAAGCTTAACAAAAAAAAACAAAAAACATTTTTCGTATGCATTTTTTTACAGTTTGTTTATTGATGATTTGAGAATGTATGTACCTACAAACAAATTTTTGAAGAATTTTTTTTAAATTCAAGATGCTATCAGCTGTTATCGTAAAAAAGGGGGTAAGCTAGTCGACATGATTGAAGCCTTTTTGTAAATCTGAAACTTAATAAGAAATAATGTCGTTATAGTAGGTAACAAAGAGAAAAAAAAATCGTAAAGGATCTCTGAAAAAAAATTCCATATTTTTACCCTTTTTTTCATATATTAAATTTTTTTTTAAATAGTAAAAAAAATAGTTTTGAATTTTTCAAGGTAGGAACGATATAAAAATATTTGTTAAAGTTTCATACCAAATTTGAAGAAAATCAGTTGAATAGAACTTGAGATTTTATGTCGACCAAGTCGAAAAAAGTAGTTTCGAGAAAAACGCGTTCAAAATTTTGAGATTATTGTCTGAGTCATACTGGTGCGGCGTAATTGCTGCCTCATTTATAGGTATAACTTCGTAAATATTAAGAATTTTACAATTTTCTTTTGAGAACATATTTTAAAGGTCTAAACTTTAAAAATATGCAAAAAAAACCTTTTTTTTCAAGTTTCTAGACTAGAATACCCCCTTAAGGTCCGACGTCATGGAAGAAGGAAATATATTAATAAAGCTGCTTAAGGTCTAGTCTTCTTATTCCAATCAACTATATTTAAATTTGTAGATTTTTGTGTTTTAATTCTACATAAAAATATTTCAAATATTTCTTAATTGAGCCCTACCAGAACCTAAAAACAATTTATTAGATGAATTAATTGGTGAATTACCAAATAAATAACATGAATCAAGACTTACATAAAAGGAAAAAAATAAGTAAAATAAAAAACTTATTTTATATTTTGTGTTCACCACAGGTTTAATTTAGGTTCACAACTAGTTTCGAAGACCACCGTCTTCTTCGTCAGGTGAATATACGAGTAAACTAAGTTGCTAAAATATATTCTGTACAAGTGTAAATAACCTAAAGTAAAAGAGGTGAGGTAGGGGAGTGAACCGGGGAGAGATGTAATACGATGGTGAATGGGGCGGGGAAAAATATGTGAAAGTGAATGTGAATCTTTAAGACAGGGGGGGTTTTTAAATTGGAAACATATTAAGCATAGGGCTATTATGGAAATTGGTTTGGTTATTGATGATATTTAGACTTAATTTTATTGATTTTTTTAATCTCGAGAATTTCCAAATTGTCAAGATGCAATCCCCCTCGGTGTATATGTAGAATCGTCAAACCACGATTAATATCGAACGAATGGTTGTTTTCAATTAAACCTGTGGTGAACACAAAATATAAAATAAGTTTTTTATTTAACTTATTTTTTTCCTTTTATATAAAAAATGGCACCACAAAGTGAAACTATAGTCTTTTCGAAGATTCAAGAAATGAATCAAGACTGTTTTACCCTCGATAGCGTCAACATTTCAAAAGCCATTTTCTTAAATGAAGCTTTTTTAGTAGTTTCCTTATAGAGATTGTGTAGGAAAGTACTTTGCGGTGCAAAAAGTTTAAGTACTACTATTCTAACTCAACCCCCAAAAATCAAAATCTCCACCGTTTACTCATCCCAATTCTTCAAACTGCCTTCCCAATGACGTCACCAGTGGATAAAATTTTCCTCGCCTGAAGGACTTAGTTTGAAAAAAATTCCGAGGGAATTTTTCCACCCCATAGAACGAACGTAGTGGAAATATACAATACTAAAATAGCTTCTGATGAAATTTAAGAAGATCAGATTTGCCAAATTGAAATATTACATTTTTCAATGACAGATTTATCTATTTCACAATTTGGAACAATGAGAAACGTTTTCTGTGAAAAATGAAAAACATTAAATATATTTTTTTCCTATTGCGTCAATCGAGAATTGTGATACTTGTATTTTAAACTTAAAGGTTTTCTAACATCATCACTTCAGATCTTCTTCAGACTTCATTCCCTTAAAGTGTTGCATATATTCCTTCCAACCAAAACCAAAATTTCCCTCGTACAATCTCTGCTCTTTTTCGATTCTGGACTATGCGGACGTATGTTACTTGGATGTTTTAGAGGAACAGCTGGACAAATTACAGCGTCTTCAAAATGTGTATCTAAGATTCATTTTCAACCTACGTAAGTACGATCATATAACTTCATACCAGAAGGCATTAAAATGGTTGAATGTTAGAAATAGACGCCAAATTCACGTACTGTCTCTATTGTATAATATCCTTAACTGTCCCACCGCCCCCTCTTATCTCGCCGAAAATTTTAAGCGTCTTTCCAATCATGGATTAGCGCTACGTTCAAACAGAGATTGTTTATTGGCCTTTCCAGTTCATCGCTCCTCTTTCTTTACGTCGTCCTTTACTGTCCATGCAGTGAGACTCTGGAATCAGTTACAAACCAATATAAGACTCGCTCCGTCCTTGGCATGCTTTAAGAAACAACTGAGTTATTTTAAATAATTTATATTCTGTGTTAACATGTGACTTTGGATCCAGCCTATTTTCACTTAATTTACTTCCTATTTTCACTTAATCGACTTACTTAAATCCTTAAATTTGGATCTAGCCTATATTCACTTAATTTACTTCTATTTTCACTTAATCGACTTACTTAAATCCTTAAATTTGGATCTAGCCTATTTTCACTTAATTTACTTCCTATTTTCACTTAATCGACTTACTTAAATCCTTAAATTTGGATCTAGCCTATTTTCACTTAATTTACTTCCTATTTTCACTTAATCGACTTACTCAAATCCTTAAATTTGGATCTAGCCTATTTTCACTTAATCGACTTACTTAAATCCAGATTTAATTAACATAAATGTTATCATCGCATGAAAATAATTCGTGAAAACCAGATCCATATTGTTATGTATCGTTGTAACTGAAACATTCAGTATTACTAACATGTATTCGTACGTCCATGAACCACGGGTTGCTTGTTCAAAACCTAAATTCTTGATGGATAGGGCCTAAGACAATATCTTATCCCGGCCACGTTTATTAACACAAGTCCACATCGCAAATACTGGGTGCATGGCCACGCGGTAGCACACTGGACTTACGCGCGGAAGGTCGTCGGTTCGAACCCCATGCTGTGCTACTCTCATCGAAAGACACAGGCAGATTTTTCGCATAGTATTTGGGGATATAAGGATAACATTCCCCATAACTTTAGTTACATCTATTCTTTCAAAAACTAAGTTGAAAAAACATGCCGGTGTTCTCCGATCGTGTCACTTGAGGTGATCCATCGGATCCAGTACACTGGTGTGACCAGTGAATTTGCTGGTGTGCAACGGTTCACTCACTTAAAGAGTTGTAAAGAAACGAAAACTCCACGGTACAGTTTAGCTTTTCAATTGAATTAACGTTGGAATGTCGAGGATCCTCGACTACGAGGCCCAGCAACGACGATTGAAGTGTACCATAAGAATGAATTAATTGTGATGTGGCATATTTTTGGCGAAATAACAATTCAAAAATTTCAAAAAGAATTTAAAAAGAAAGTGAATTAATTACCACAATAAAATTAAAATAAATCACTTATGTCACGCTATATTATAAATAAAACCAGAATAACTCTACAATAAATCACTTATTATGAATAAAAGTACATACTCTGGAAAATCTCATTGAATATAAATATTTATCCGGAATCTGATCTTAGCAAGATGTTGCGAGTTGGCTGCGTGCCTTACACGCTCCGTTAGTATTTTTATTGTAACAGGATCTTGAATATTTGTAGCGTCCATTCTGTGCTCTGTCTTTATCACTGATTGACCTCTAGAATTGTCCTCGCGCATTGAATCAAAACGTTCTCTCGAGTTATTTCGATCCTTCGACGAATTCTGGTTTCTGAAAATACTTGACATTTACAATTACACCAAAGACAAGAATATATATATATATATATATTGATTATATATATTTATGATGTGAAGTACAATAATATAAATTGTTATGATGCTGACAATTGTCCTTTTTTATGGCCATGGCCAGGACCGTATATAATTTTTCACGTGCCCTGTGTAAGGATGTATTTTTAGAACCCTGATTTGTTTTTTAAAATAAAATAATAATAAAGCAAAAACGATTTAAATACTGTTTATAAATAACTTTTGTGTACACTTAAAATACCTATATCGTGTTCAACATGATCTTGGAATATTTCTTGGTCGATTAAACTCAAACGCCATAGATGTGTTATGGCCTTTTGCAACGAAAACACTTTTAGAATTTCAACTGTGTAGTTTTATTTGTATGAAGGTTGAATTACATTTGAAGTATAATATTAACAGTATTATAATATCGATGATGTTAAAATCTTAGTGGCTTTTAGAATAATGATGTCTGCCTCAAATATGGCGTCCTATTTAAAGCAAAGATAACTATACCACGACTCCTCGTTAGATTAGGAAGGAATGTTTCGGTATGTTATCCTTGCCCTTAAGGTCAAATCGATATCAGTGATTTATCTCTCGGCAGCTTCTCCCACTTAGTGATACTAAATATTTATTGGATGTGGATAAGATAGCCGCCGACGAGATGATAAACTTAAACATAATACATTGAGTAGGTTGACACTAATGTGATAACGCTAATATTTATAGGTTCTTAGATAAGCGGAACATTGGTTGCATTGGGGGTGAATGAGAGTATAGATAAGATTAGCATGCGCTGGCAGTAGACACATGACAGATGTTTGAATATTGTGTATTTATATTTATGGTAATTATATATATACGAGTATATCTTTTTTAATCTGTGATCATGATTGAAGATTTGTGAATGGATTAGCATTTAATTATTTTTTGTCTTCTTATTTTCGTTTCTATATTTCGGGATTTTAAAATGTTAATAAGAGTATGAAATAATGTTGAAAAATAAAAAGAAAGAGATAGTATAAATAATGGAAGGTTAAAACAAAACGATATCGCGTCATTAAATAACGAAAGTAGAGCATGTATTAGTTTGAACGATGCCTTGACTGAGTGATTTAATACTACAAAAAGGATAAAGCAAGGATGTGTTATATAACCACGGTGATTAATATTTCTATAGATTCACGTGTGAAGGAACACCGTTTGTATGACACCCACTGTGTCGCACAAATGTCGAATGGAAATGTATGCGGATGGCTTTATGTTGATATGGTAGTGTCACCAGAAAGAGATAATGAATTACAAAGTTTGACAAGCAAATTGTACGAGAGTTCTAAAGAGAAAGATCTAAGAATGAATGTTACAAAATCCAAAACCATTGTGATAGAAAGAATGAAAGGAAAAGCGATATGAGTATATGGGTGAGCAATATAAGATTAGAACTAATTAAGGAATTCTATAATACTATTTAGATAGCATTGTGTCAAATGGTGGAAAAGTTACGAGCGATATCGAACATCATGTATCGATAAGAAACAAAATCAACGGAACTTACTGGATCGTTGCTTCTAGAATAAAATCTGTATTCAATGCTGCTTCTAGAATAAAATCTATATAAAAATCTGGATCAAAAGCTTACTGTATTGTTGCTTCTAGAATAAAATCTGTATTCTCAATACACGTAATTAACTCATGATTGCTTACTGGCTAGAAACACCCGAATTCGGATAAATATTAAAAACTGTATATATTTTTTTATTTAATAAAATTATCTATAGTACAAATATTTACCAAAGGCTATACCTATATACAAATTTATATCTTAAGAACTAATCTAATTTATATATTATAACTATGAACTTACTTAATTTTAATTTCCTACATACCATTTTATTTTTAATTATCTTAATATTTAATTTCTTAAAAATAATTTACACCTACATACTACTTGTAACAAGATAACAATTCTTACAACTAATTATCATATTTAGCAAGAACAAGTCCACTCGTTCAGGCTACTTGTATTCCATCACATTCCCTCAGACCTTGGTCCTCCCTGCTAATACTGTAGGTGGACTAATCAGACTAGACAGATGATGTTTCGGAAATCTGTACTTAACATATAACGGAAAAGTGGATCGAACTTACTCTCGTAAGCCCTCAGGGCAGCGATTAGAGGATTGCTGTGGTTCTGTTTGCTTTTAGATACAACTTCACGGTCCAAGTGAGAATGCGGTGTTGAAGGGTTTCTTCACGCTGTTCGGCGTGAAGTCGGGGAGGTTTGTTCTAGGATGGGCGTTGAAAGAGATCTTGAATACATTGTTCTGCACTCGTTGAAGTTTCCCAAACGAGTGCAGCATAGATCAAAATGGGACGAATAAGGGTTTTATAAAGAAGGAGCTTATTTTTGGGTGAAAAAAAGCTACGTCGATGAAATATCATATTTTTGTGTCTCTGGTAATATTTAACGTATTTCATTCAGATTTTTATCCACCATCACTTTCTTATTCACCATCCCTTCCTTTTCCTTTGATTGATGATATCTAACGTCTACTATATATTTATATTGTTCATAAATTTTGTAAAGGCGTCGGTAAATGTGATCATAAAATTGGACATGCGTGTACATATTCTACCTACCTACATATTCTCCAAGTTTGGAGATATTTAAGAAAACAAGCTTAACGCTATGTGGGATTGTATGGAATGTGTTTTAAAATCGGAATGCGAACACTAAATCAATATTTTACTGTTTTTTTAAACATTGAATTATGTCCATTCGATATTTTAAAATAACCAAAAAATGCTATTAATAAAATATATTTTCGAGTTATGATCAGATGGAGAAAGTTAACTTAAAGGCTTGCTGCTACAAGAAACAAGGTGAAGAACGCCCTTGGTCTTCATATTACATTACAATCACAACATTTACACTCCCTTAAAGCCGAACGTGTTAAAATCACAAAACGAAAGAGCCTCAGAGGTTATCTGTGGCTCGTCTTCCCTAGGTGAGTTTTCTGCGATTTTCTCACCAAATATGTCTTCGCATAAATGCAAATGCGAGGAAGCTCCTAATCCATAGGCCGCAGCCACTGCACTTCCATCCTTACACTCTACACCTACATTTGATTGAATAAAATATGTAGTATACTATATGTCCTGATATACGTGTTTTCGTTGTTGTTTATTGATCGAAAAATGTCGCAATGAGACTTCTTCGCCCTCCTCTTGGGCGCGGAGTGTAAGGGATGCCTGGGGGATGCGAGGTAGGGCGGGTGAGGGGCGAGGACGCCGGAACATGACGATGCCTACCAGAGCCGCTGACGTAAGATACTCGTAGAATTCCGTTGGAGATGTTCGCCACGCACAATTATGGTTGGCCCGAACGATGCGATATAGAGTTAACCAACACCAACCGAAAGTCAAGATAAGCACACAAAACACATCTTATAAGTATACACAAATAAACAATACACTCGCACATATGGCGCCATAGGTACTCTTCATGGTAGAATAGGTACTCCTCATGGTGGAATAGGTACTCCTCAAGGTGGAATAGGTACTCCTCATGGTGGAATAGGTACTCCTCAAATCATTGACATAAAAGAAACAACACGTGTGTAACATCTATTTTAAATTCGAATATAAAACTTTAGCCCCCTGATTCTTCCTTCCGAAACGAGGTGTAGAGAGCATATGTTTTTGCCAATAAATTGATTGCGAAGTCTTAAAAAATATTGTGCACAGGGATGTACCAGCCCTGGTGTATGAAAGCGAACCCTGATCATTGAAAGGGAGTGATAAGAGAAATGCGTACCTTGCGCAAAATATCTGGTAACACAAAGTCTAATAAAATAAGAAATTTTCGGATAAAGGGTTTGTTAGAGATAGAGATAAAAAGGAAGTATTTTTACAAGTAGAATTGAAAAAGAAATATAGAAACAGTTTGATCACATTGTAAACGAGTTGCGAAAGACTTATAAAACAAATATAGATGCCTGAAGTCCGTAAAAAATCGAGGAGGAGGAAGACCGAGGAAAGAATACAAGGAAACATTTGGTGAAATTTCTATGAGGAAGAGTTAAAAGTACGAGAGCCAGTTGATCATGTTTAACTAGATGTATGAATGAACATAAGGCAAAGGATGTTAACATGAATAAAAGGACATGGTAAACTATCCTCTCTGTCTACGTCTAAAGGAATATGGCAATCATTTGAATATTTTTTGAGACCATGTAACTTCCTTTATTTACTTCTATCTCTTTGGTTGGAAGATATTGCCGCCTGGCAATAAGACCGCCAGATTGGTTTTTTACAATGGAGTGTTAAATAAATAAGTAAATGTACACAAGCATAGCTAGGTTTTTGGCGCCCTTGTCTAATTCGTTAGTGTGAATTTCAATATTCACCGTTTTTCAATTTCGTCCAAGTATTAAAACTTGGAATTCGGAACTTAAATGATACCTGTTATCGACGCCCCTGGCAACTGTCAGCGCCTCGCTTCGCTACTGCAAATATAAAATTCCCACGGGCGTATATATTCTTCTTCATGACTTTCTTTTTTCAATTTTAACTTTGTCTGCAGCTGCTCTGAACAATGTCTCCGTGCTACAGTTGAACCACTCTCTTTAGGTTCTTCAGCCAGGAATTCCTTCTTCATTCTACACTCAATTTTCCTTATATCTTCCCCTGTAATATAACTCTTTATTTAATTCACTTCTGCAAATAATTTCCATCCATATTGACAATTGTATATTCCTTACCGAACAAAACGTGTCAAATTGGAAATAGTTTTATCAGCACGAATTATGACTTTTAACTTAATATTATACATTATTGGGTGATTCATATTTGAAAGGAATCAGATAATCAATGTTATAATCCTGCTCACACACGTATTTTTTTACTGTCTGCCTAACAAACCTTGCCTATCGACTAACAAACGTTAATTATTTTGGTAGCTTAGTTTATTACCTAAAATTTAGAAAGCACCCTTCCTAAGCATAGCAAACACTAAGTATAATAGACAATAGATATTTAGAGAGAACCCTTCCTAAGCATAACAAATACTAAGTGTAATAAACAATAGATATTTAGAGAGAACCCTTCCTAAGCATAACAAACACTAGGTGTAATAGACTAGATATTTAGAGAGAACCTTTCCTAAGCATAACAAACACTAGGTGTAATAGACAATAGATATTTAGAGAGAACCCTTCCTAAGCATAACAAACACTAGGTGTAATAGACAATAGATATTTAGAGAGAATCCTTCCTAAGCATAACAAACACTAGGTGTTATAGACAATATATATTTTAAGAAATATATATTTTTAAGTGTTCTTCTTCATCTTACTTAATACATCAGGATTAAGTTCTCATTAATCCCTCATCAAGTCATTTTGTATTCAGTTATACATCATCACCCCACGTTTTCTTCTCAGTGCACGCATTTCTACACCATTTATTCGGTTTCATTCAGCCTTTTTCCACCTCCACGTTTCACTTCCATACATCAAAGTTGGCACTAGAATACTATTGTGAATATCATCTTAGCAGCCTTTGATACTTTCCAGTTCGCGTATGTATGTTTTAGTACCTCATTGACTTTGTTTTCTATGACACCATTTATTAGCCAATCGAGTCACTTCAAAGGGCGCCCCTAATTCGATATAACATTTCTCATTCTTAAATCTTCAGGCAGATAAATAGTTTCTTTGTCTAGTGGAGTGGTTTGTGGCAGAGCGGAATAGACATTATTATGAAAGAGAGAAAAGTTTAAAAGAACACAACTCCACATGCCATTTCGTGGCGACTGATAGCCGCCAACTAAATGATTTATACACGAAGTAGTTATGAAAAAAGGTAAACATTAAAAAAAAACTTTTTTTTTAAACTATTTAATGAAATTGGTTCAATAAAGGTTGGCACTAAACACAATTATTAAACATTTTGAAGCTAATATCAAATTTACTTGGTTACAGTTTCAAAATCATGTTTTCTTAAAATATACTCATTTATTTTAAGGAACCTAAAAAATGTTTGGCCTTTTGACGAACGTATATTTGTTAATAATTATTTTTTTAGAAAATAAATTCTTCATACCTAAATAAAGAAGACTTACCCCTTAAAATAGATTTCGCGAAAACTGTTAACGTTACTATTATTGAAATTAATTTATTTTTAGCAAAAAAACAACATTCACGACTTTTTTTATGCTTATTTTAGTTTTTTGTTAAATTTATAAAGATAATATTTTAAATAATGTCTTAAATCCGTGCATTAATGGATACATTATATGATATTTGTACTACAAAGCCTTAAGGAGTTTCTTGAAGATTTCTGTGTTTCCAGCTTTCAGCAACCTGGGGGTGACGGGATCAATTCCTATCGATAACCAGTTTTTTTTAAAGGGGCCTCGCTAAAGGCGCGTACTCACGGTTCAAGTTTAGTTGACCGATTATAGTTGATCAACAAAAGTTGAACACGACTTGAATCAGTTTTTGTTCACACGTTTCAATAGAAACTGATTCAAGACCCGTTCTTACGGTTCAAGTTTAGTTGACCGATTAAAGTTGATCAACAAAAGTTGAATGAAATCTGAAGTGAGAACCATTGTTTCAGTAGAGTTGATCAACTTTTTAGTTGATTGACCCAGTCAAACTTTATAGTTCTAGTTATGAGTCATCCGCCATTTGCTTTCAAGTTGAAACCTGTATTGAAACATGTGAATTCAAGTTGATTGTCAAGTTCGCTTTCAGCTCGATAAATATAAAAATAAAGATGCAAGAGAAAATGCTTTCGACGCCATTTTTAACTGAATCAAATTGAAAATGTTTATTGAATCAGTTTCTATTGAAACGTCTGAAAAAAACCTGATTCAAGTCGTATTCAACTTTTGTTGATCAACTTTAATCGGTCAACTAAACTTGAACCGTGAGAACGGGCCTGTATTCAACTTTTGTTGATCAACTATAATCGGTAAATTAAACTTGAACCGTGAGAACGCACCTTCACTACAGATTTCATTCAACTTTTGTTGATCAAATTTAATCGGTCAACTAAACTTGAACCGTGAGAACGCGCCTTAATAGCTTTCTGGTTTCTTGGAAGAGATGTTACACACGACAATAAATCGGCCAGGTTATACTGTATACAGCGAAAGTGTAATACAATAACATACTTGTTTTTTAATAAATAAACTGGAGTACATACAACTTAACATATTGGCGAACTCCGTGGCCTAATTTTTTAAGGTGCTTCATTTTACAATAACAAAAAGGATTTCAGATTCAGTTCTACATGATACCCGAAAAATATAAAAAAATAAAGGATCCCAGTATAGTAAGAGTTCGTCTTAAAGCAATACTCGCACACGTTAGATGCGTGGGATTGTTGTGACCTCTCTGCGTGCGGGGTAGTATTACTAACACGTGCGATAAACAACTGCAAATTTCGTGCATACTCCAGTGGTTCTAAGCCTGGATACTCGATTAATGGGGCCGATGACTTGATCTCAAAACCTGCACCTGATGTTAATAATTTATGAAATATTAACATTCTTTTTTTATACATAATTTCTTTGAATATTTTTCTTATTAGGAATTCTTGGAAGGGAGAAAAATAAATTAAAGAAAATGTTTTTGTAAAAAATTGTATTTATTTTTGAATACCAGATAATGGCATCGATAAAAAACATTAAGATATTGTTTAAAATGAATACATGTGAATTGTAAAACTACATCAAGTTTAAATAAACTTCCGTCACAAATTGTCTATAAATCATAGAAATTCGATACAGAAAATATTTTATTTTTGTAAACGAATATCGAAGGTTTCTGTCAAAATTATCTGTCTTTGTTTTGTTTGTTAGAATTATTTTATCATCAATTTCTTCAATGTCACAGAGAATGGTTAATGAAGAAATTTCGCAGAAACTATCGACATAAGTTTATTTTATCAAAAGAAACAGTATATATTAAGCTATAATAAATATAGCAAAATACCCTCCAATATATTTAGATAATATGTATACGTTTGATATTCCATATAAAACAGGAACCTTTTTTTTTTAAGTTTTATTAAAAATGCACGCAACAGAATTATTATATCAATCTATCTGATAGTAATTTAGATAGATAGTTCTATGAACCAACATAGTACTATCTAAATTCAAAAGTAGATACTTTTATGAACCAAGCTGCCTTTGTAAATGCCAGAAGTTATAGTATTCACACTTGTTAACCGTGTGTGCTCAGATAAAATTGTTTCGTGTGTCGTTCAACTTCTACAGGAAAAAACTGATAAATTGAGTGTAACCCTGTAAATTATTTCATACTCATAACATGCTACAATTTGTTTTAATGTAATTTTTATAATATTTTTATCAAATGTTTTGAAATTGTGAATACACGTATTTTCTTATATTAGTCGATATATTTGTTCATTGTACGAAATAAGGTCGCCTATAATATGCGAAGGATTTTCAAATTTAAAAAAATTATGTAGTTTATATTAAATACATTTTTATTATATTACAAATGAGTCCCGACATTGATCAAAAATAAAAAAGAATATTCATTTTGATTTGTACTTTATAATTTAGTTATGCAAATTCTATTGGAAAACATTCAGCGCTTTATTTATATATCAACATGAGAGTATAATAAAAAAAACTATTGTAAACAAAGATAATTATTAAAACATATCTAAACCAAAAGAGAATATCTATATAATGCTGAGAAAACAAATAGTTCCCAGAATTCAAAATGTAGTCGTATGTATAGTGAGTTATTTCAATACTTGCATGTAAATTATTTCAATAATCACAAAATCATTAATTTAGTCTGAACACTTGAAAGCAGGCCCCTGTTAGATATTCATAAGTATATCAAACAGTTTTAAGATACAAAATAAAATATTGTCTCCTATAATACTCGATGTATTATATATAATAGTATAATCATATATAATAGTATAGACCAGCATTAATAACATTTCCTCGTACTCAATTTTATAATATCATACAAAGCCACATATCTAAGTATAATAATGAAATATATAGATATATTATAAAATGTAATTAAGAAACATTAACTTGACTAAATAATGGATAAATATTGGATAAATTTAAAGCTACAACTAACTGGCAGTCTTATAGATCCATCGATAAATGGTACCTTGAAGGCAAAAACTAAATACATAAGTCAAATGTAGTTATCAGATAGGACATATTGTCGTGTGGTTCAGGCAGGAGGCACAAAAGAACCCATCCATTTTGCACTGAAGCTGAACTAATAACCGTACATCTCGCAAAACTTTGGAACACAAATAAATATTTTGTTGGTAGAAACAAATAACTATATGGTTATATAGGCGCGGAAACAGTTATTTAAAAATATGTAAACAAATATCGAATTAATGGAATGTCATTTATTATGTAGTATATATTATTGATACGAACAATAAATATAAAATAAATCACGAAACTTGAAACAAATATATAATTCATATTTTTCCTTCACCTCGAATGTATCTATTTTTGTTTTTACCATATACTATAGAATTTGAATCGAATTAATCCAATGTTTACGTTTAAAAACGATTTTGATTAAACCATTCTACAAATACATTACCATACTTAAGAATCAAACAACATTACCATACTTAAGTATCAAACAACATTACCATATTTAAGAATCAAACAACAATGCCAATAAATAGCATATAAAAATTAAAGATTATCGTAACAAAAACAACAGTTTCATTCTACGTATTTTTTTCTGTAACATCTTCCCAGTAAAAATTCAAACTTGTTTAAGTATAGCTTAATTTTATTAGACTTTGACTAAATTTATAACATTTATTCGAGTTCAAAACCTAAATCCTTAGTCTGACCTGAATACTTATTTTTATTCTTAAAATTTCATGATTTGTAATCAAAGCAAGGACCTCATACTTTCCACACTTGAAAGTGAAATAACGAAACCACATGACACCTTTTTTAGCTACTAAAAATTTGTACCAAATAAGTATTGTATATAATGTTAAGGTCGGACTATGAATCCGGGTCCAAGGGTTCCACGAGAGTGCACAAATTATCAATCAACTTATTTCAACATCACTTGTAGTGTGTTGATGTCATATACATATATTCGCACCTGAACAAAAAGTTGTTAAATAATCAAGCTGCGTTAACTAATTATAAATACATCAATTTAAGATACATTTAACTTACTAAAATTAGAGATAAATAATATTTTTCTAAGTAATAATACACATATAACAGGAAAAGCTTGCCACCTTGGAAAAATTGGTCTCATTACGTATTCTAACATATTACAGGTTATAAATAGTATAACATTTCAATTTATATTTATCAAGAAAATGACCAGGAAACATCAGGTTCAAAATATTTACAGGTGTCGATAAAAATACGTGACATGGTCTATAATAAACGAGCCGGATAACAAGAGGATATGACATTAGTTTTATGCGATACGTGAATATTACACGAATCCTTTTTGAGTTGACAAATTTCTATTTATCGCTGTACTTACTTATTTATTGGTATTTTGTAGATAAATTCTTTATCAGGAACATGACAGTTTAATGCAAATTCAGTTTAATTTTGTGTAATGTTTAATCATTGATTCTCACGTTTAACACGCGAGAACAAAGCACTGTGAAATACGAGTAAATCGATTTGGTACATCGGGCTTTGTAAAACTTATTCAGTAATGAAAATTTACAAGAATGAAGAAATATCAATAACTGTCACAGCCTTCACCATAAAACGACAAATAATAATTATTGATTTATTGTAATTATTCTAATTAATTATATATTTTGATATACTTGTAAAATTCTAATGATATTTGATAAATCGTTTGTTACGTATCCAAAAGCCATTTTTTCGATAAACAAATGCTCTACGAATGAAACCTGTAAAAATTACCAAGAACACACAACGCAGAAATTTCCAAGAAAACTTGGAAAGTAAATATTAGATATTTGTAAATAAACATACACGGACTGCCCTAACATTCTTCCAGAACTTTCAAAGCTGCATTTGAAGGTGTGCGTCATATCAAACAGTGCAGTCAGCGGGACTGCCTCCCACTGCCCCCGGGCAGTGTGTGAGGCGACAGGTGTTCTGTCCGCGCTGCGCTGCACTGCACTCGGCGGAAATACTGTGGCTGTCAATATAACAATACTACTGTCTTGGCACCATAACGTCTACCTACTGCTAACTCACTCCCCCTGATTGCTTAACAATCGTCCTATGACACCGTCAAAAACTTCGAAGAGAAGCTTTACCATCTCAACTTTGCATAATGTACGTCGGTCGATACAAATTAAAGAATAAACTTTAAAATCAAACCCAACAGTGCGGCTACGTCCTCCAACAAAATGCGCAGCACCCCACGGTGTCACTTATCACAGATCCCGTCTCACTAGGCGGAATCAGGGGCGCCGGGGGGGAGGACCGCGCCCCCGCCGGGCGAGCCCCCTCACGAACAGCGCTCGTCCTCGCCAGCTCCCGTATCTCGCTCTTTCCTGATGAGCGTCCTCTTGAGCTTGTCCATGAGCCTGGTGTGAAACTTCTCGGTCGGAGGCGGGTTCGGGGGCGAGCAGGACAGGGAGCGCGCCGGCCTAGAAGGGCGCACAGGGCGCGCTGCGCTCATCATGGTCGGCACACTGCGGTGCGAGCCTAGAGAGCCGCCCCCGGGAGAACACACTCCGCCATTCTCCGATTTGCTCTCGGACACCTTCCGCGAGCGGGACGGCTGGGAGTTGGAACTCTCCGAAGTCCGCCTCGAGCGGTTGCTCTTGTAGATATCCCAGTCGTTCTTCATGACGGGCATCATGAAAGCCATGGTGAAAAGTTTCTGTCACGTATACACTCCTGCGGAAGGTAGTGGTGAGCCGCCGGTGTTCTCCGAACCTGCGAGTGTGGCGCGCTGGATTGGAATGTGCGGAACGGCGAATAGGACTCCGTCTTTGAAACTGATGGACTTCGGAAGACGAAATCTGCCACTTGTAGCAGGGTTGAGCGAAAAATACTTCGAATATCACTGTTTAATTAGCTTGGCAATGTACACGTCTTTACCGCGCAACGTTTACTAGCGAACTGAGCGGACACGATTGGCGCACGAGGGTTCTACCGGCTTATATCGGGCTGACGCGTAGTGCGCCGTGAGGGTAACGGCTGACAGCAATACTCCAATAATCGAATCGAACCAATTTATGGGTCACCGAGATGCGCCATAGTTTGTATTTATTTAGATTCGCTAACAATCAAATTGATATGATAGCAAAAATAAATGATTGTGCAAGCGCAAATAGATTATAAAAATTCTTTATAAAACATTCGCAATTAACAATGGAAAAATTTAGAACAATTATTAGTCACAATTCGTGGAATACTTTTTATTATATTACATATACTGTACTGTATTACGCAATCGTTGTGTACATCACAGCCTTGTGAATTTATTGCTAGCTAGCAATCTTTTCCAACCATACCACAGAGCTGCTAACTAAGCCTTATGTAAAAATTAAATTGAAACCTCATTTTTCTAATAGGTACCAACGGCAATGGAACCAGTAACCCCCGGATTGGGAGAAAACAATCTTACTAACTAGGCCAGGCCAGGAAGGTCGTCACTGTATGTGTATTACTTTTGATTAGAATATATTCAAACCACGCAATATCAAAATATGCAAAATGATGATTCACTATAGCGTATTGGTGCCAATATTGATATATGGGAGTGAGACGTGGATGTGGAAACATAATTAAGGAAGCCGCGTAAATGCAGTGGAAATGCGTGTACTAATAATAATGTGTGGTATGTCGATGCATGACAGAATAAGAAACGTCGTTAAGGATAATTATAAGCTGAAAATTGATGTAAGGGCTACGTTAGATAAAATTGAGAATATTCTACGGATGGGCGACGAAAGACTGACTAATCAAATTTGTAATGTAGGAGTCGTCGTCGAGGATTGCCGAGAAAAATATGATTTGATCAAAGGTAAGATATTTAGAAAGAATGAAAGGTAAGGAATAAATAGGAGATGTACGGATACAGGGGAGGCGAAAGACGTATGTCGTGATAGGAAAGTTTGGAGCATCTGTCCTCTCTGCCTACCTCTAACAGGGAAGTGGCATGACGGTATGTATGGCTTAGATTAACTGGTTTTCTTTTCTTTGCTTAGATTAATTTCGTTTAACTTATATTTTTAATGAGTTAATTCGTCATAGTTATTATATTAGGTACAGTAAGCCTACTAAGTTGTTTTGTTAAAAAAACATACGTAAAATGAGATGAATGAAATTTCATAGATGTAGTTTCTGTTAAATGGTTCATCTAATAAACGGTATTATCTCTTGCCCCGAAAATACATCATTACCGTTTTAAACAGCGCTGTAAAGTTGGAATCGTGGAAACGGTTGGTATTTTGTGGAGTTGAAGTGGAAAATGCTAATCTAAAATCGATCACGACTTCAAATTTTTTACAGTTATTAAAACGTATCGGCTACATAAATTACAATACAATATGAAATTATGTGTCAGTACAAATAGCGTGTACTGTGGTGAGGAATCTCCATAAACATTATTTCCAAAAAACTTACATTTAAATAGTTACGCCACGTAATTAAGTATAACAAATGGTTAGCAATATATTATGTACTTTAATTGAAGTCGGACTCAAACGGTCGGTTTATTTTCCCGACTCCACAACACTGGTTTTAAAAATACTCGTACAGTAGTAATCCCTCGCTATTCGCGAGACTACATTTCTGAGAAATTCCGCAGATACCGAAACCACGAATACTTAGTTAAGACTCCCAGAGTATTATAATTAAAGAGTGTCAAAACATACATTTATAACAAAATATTTGTCTATGATTTTGTCTGTATGTATTACATTATGTAAAATTATAGTAAAATATAGGTAAGGATGTGGTATTGAAATGAAAATAAAAGATAAATTTATTGTTGACTGTAACATTTACTAAATTTTTTAAATACACATAACTTTTAAAAACATTATAAATAAGGTTTTTTGGGCGTTAAATAATAGCTCGTGATCGATATTTGTTTTTTTTTATTTATCAAGATTTTTTTTTAATTTCCCTATACGGCATTAACAATTGTTCTAGATTTCGTTTAAATTTGACGCCCTTTTTGACATTTGTCTTAAAGCTATTTATGTAGAGAAGCCATAAATTGGCGACCGCGAATAGGCGTAACCGCGGAAACGAAAACCACAGATAGCCTGGGATTACTGTACAAATAAATAAATAAACTAATTCATGACTGAACGACTAAAAATAGACGAAAAAATGCTATAGACTATGTTACAAAAATGCGTGCGCTGAGAAGAATACATGAGGGTGATAGTGTATGAGAGATTATGGAAAGAAATGATTGAAGATTAATGTTAACTTAAAGCTGGTGTATTCAATAAAACGAAGAAGAGCACTTCTTCTTATTATTTTAGGCCTGTTGACCTGTTATGGTCCTGCATCATTGTTTACCTCTTGTGACGTCGACTGCCAGCTGTCTTTCCATCTTTTGGGAGGTCGTCCTGGAGGTTTGCTTGCTTGGGGGATACTGTCCCTGGCTAATCTTACGGCTCTTGGTTCCGCCATTCTGGATACGGGTTCGTTCCAGAACCTTCTTCTCTGTCGTCCCCATCTGAAAATATCTTCAACTTCGCACATCCTTCGGATTTCTGTGTTTCGCACTCTATCACAAAGGGTTTTTGCCGGCGATACTCCTGAGTACCTTCATTTCGCTGGTTCGAAGGAGATTTTTGGTTCTGACAGTGTCGGCTCTGGACTCTATGCTGTATGTCATTATGGGGCGGACACAGGTCTTGTATACTATATCCCCACCTTGCTTTGAATGTTCATATACTTGTTGTTCCAGATAGTGCTCTTTAGACATACGGAAATAGCTGCGGCCTTTTTTTATTGTTCAAGCACTTCACCATAGAGGTCATTATTGCACATTATGCTAGCACCCAAGTACTTAAATTTTGTTACTTGTTCAATTGGTGTGTCGTTGATCGCCACACTGCATCCAACTTGCTCTCTGGCTAGAGTCATGCATTTAGTCTTATTGATGGAGATAGACATGTTGTATTTTTTGGAAGCAGTGTGGAATCGATGTAGCATTTGTTGCAGGTCTTCCTCTGATTCGGCTATGATGGTGGCATCGCCAGCATAGCATATGTTGTTTAGCATATTGTCGTCCATCTTGTATCCCAGGTTAAGGTCGGCAACTTGTTCTATAATTTTATCCATAACCAAGTTAAATAGAAATGGGCTTAAACTATCTCCTTGTCTTACTCCGGTTGGTGTTGGAACGTCGTTAGAGAGTTCTCCGTCTATGTGAATTCTTGTGGAGCTATTTAGGTTTATATCTCTAATGGTTTTGGCGATGGAGGGTGACACGTTCCTTTCGAGAAGACGAGCACTTAATCATTAAAATTAAACCGCATTAAAACTTGAGATAAAATGGGATTTTAATGTATTATTAGCATATATCATACACTGATCTTATCGTATTGAAAAAATCCCAATTATGAAAAACTAAAAGGAATCTTACTTTCCTAGATAGTAGTCATTAATACACGTGTTCCGTCGCGATTTGTCAGTCGTTACCGGACCGGACTGTTAGCGCATCGTGCGACAGAGACGATGCTCTACAAAACCGAAGTTAACCGATTATGACAGATAGTGTTTTTCTTAAGTCCGATGTGTATTACTTACCGCCGGGTACTGTACTCTATTTGAAAAAAATATCTATGAACCTATTTTTTAAAATATTTATATCTTTTATTTTTTCAATTAAACATGTAAATCACTCTCCTGCCTTACTAGATGTATGCCCGTTCTTAGGCTAGTTTGCATAAAACATGGAATACTTATTAAAGAAACATGTATAAAATGTGAAAAATCCTAAGTTTAAAAAGATAAACATATCGCAAGATATAAAAATGTGGCGCGTGATCTTTCCTAATAATCCCAGTATGGATTCAACCTGATGATTATGATGTGTTTTATTAATAATAATGATTTACAGATTATTATTGGTAAATTGAACTCACCCTTGCTGCATTTTCAGTTCAAATGTATAGGTAAAACAAAAACAAATATAGTAACTCACATATGTATAGTAACTCACATATGTATAGTTTTTTTGTGTTTTAGTTTAAAAAATGAGCCTCAGGTGGTCTCAAAGTGTAATGCTATTCATCATACAACTCCATCACCAGCGCTTTCAAACGTCATGGAAGGAGAATATTGGTCCTCGTCAGTTTCAAATGTATCATGCAACAGAGAACAATGCGGAGAGGATTCGCAGGAGCCATCTGATATACTTTCTAAAGCTATAAATGATATCTTAAACTAAATTATAATTTTGTTAATCGAATATTATACTTCCTTTGATAAAATCTTGTAAAACATCGTATATTGCTGTACAAACTTCCAAGAAAAAAATTTAAATGGTATTTTTAGGTACTTTGTATACGGAAGCAAGCATTGAAAATGAATCTCCTGTAGCTAAATATCTTAAAGTTACTTGCAGTTTTAATTTTGGTGAGATTGCTTGTCGCATCACTGTATCTTGTTTCTTTATGTGATCCTGAACTTTCAACAGCAGTTTGTTAATTTTTTCATCAGACATTCGTAAATGATTTCTATATCCTTCCATATCCTCTAATGTTAGTTCCGTCAGCAAGGCGTCTGATGCTCCCAATCGATTTCTTCTTAATATCCATTGCCTCACCCAAAAACACCTTTTCTTACGATTTTCGCTCATGTTAAATAAAATTGTTTTTAGTTCTTCGTTTAACAAAATAGATATTGTCTGTACAACTTCACTCATTTTTAACTTAATTAAATTGAAACTGTTTATTGAATCAGTTTCTATTGAAACGTGTGAACAAAAACTGATTCAAGTCATATTCAACTTTTGTTGATCAACTATAATCGGTCAATTAAACTTGATCCGTGAGAACGCGCCTTTACAAACGTTGCGCAGCCGAAATATTATTAAGACGTGCATTAAAAATACACAGCAATACTTAAACCAAATTAAAGAAAATTGTGCAGAATGTGTGGAAAAATAACCTATGAGGGCATTAGAAAAAAATACGGAAGAAATGCTTAAAATGAATAAAGAAGCATTGAGGTGTTTCAGCCATGTGAGGTGTTTCAACAAGTGAATATACTATACTACTATTCTAAAAGTGCAAGAATTTTGAGAAGACCTAAGAAAACGTAGCACGACCAAGTGATGATGACGATGATGATTAAAAGTAAACTTGAACTATAATAGAATACTAACTGTACATTCTCTAGAAATATCTAATCGCACCGTGCGGATACCAAATTTTACTATATTTTTTTTTATTGTAACACCAAAAACATCACATTAATCAAACATTTATTTGGTTTGTTGTGTGTTATTCAAAAAGCTATAACAAAATATATTTAAAAATAAATTCTATTTGTCAACAAATTATAATTAAATGAACTCAGTCAAGTAGGATTTTTTATTCATTTCATTCATTTGAGATTATTTTTAATCATTAGTAATTTTCAATTTCTTCCTTCTCCCACAAGTATCTGACATCTGTGTGAAGACATCAAAATTATTACAAAAAAAATCTGACGAAAAGCTTCGAGAATGATTGATGGGTTACAATATTTATTATTTATGAATTTTGTAGCGTTTGTTATTTTTCATTTTCTAATAATTCTACAATTTTTTATTTATTTATTTATTTATTTATTGTACATTACTATTACGAATAAAATACATTACATTACTATTATGAATAAAAAAACGATTGCACTCTATGGATAAGTAGAATATTACTTGTAAACTCTCACTAAGATCCTTTGTGATTTTTCAAAATTCAAATACTTTTTTTCACACACCATAAAAAAGTTATGTATCTTCACATTTACATATTTTCTAATTTATTTAAACAAAAATAATCTAAACACTTTGAAATGAGACATCTATGAAAGAATGGAGTGCTTATCAGAGATAATAATAGGCTTTAATTATGACCACATAAATTGTGACAAATTCACATTTTTTTATTCCGTTAGTTTACGTAATACAAAGGCTAGTATTCATTTGAAAATTTCGAAGCTTTTAGGAGTATTAAATAAAATAATTATGGCCTAGATTATTTTCCAGGCTATAATTATTTAAATTGTAAATGCCACAACGATAATTTCAATTATCAACAAACACAAAATTCTGATTGGTTTGCCTAGCACACGTGATATAAAAGCACTTTTCAAAAACGTGGACACGTCAATAGTGATGGAAATTTTTTGAAATTATTCTCGGTCATTATTAGCAAATTCTCTTATATGAAATAATATTAAAAATCCTATATCACATTTAATAAGTTTTATCAATAAAACATTAAAAAATGCAAATTCATCTGCAACAAATTCCTGCCAACCTCACTTCTATCAACCAACGGTCAAAATTAATTTTCAAACTTAGCAAAAATCAAAACATATTTTTGCAAACTATTTCATGTATTAGTGCTAATTTTCATTCAAAAAAAGCCCGAGGGTATGTGCAAATTCGTTATCCGGTTGTTAATTCAATCATACATGTTGCTTATTCAGTAAAAAAATAGCATTTTATTATGATATCTATATTATAACATCTACATTATTAATGTTATTATTATTATTTAAATGAGCAATCCATCCAAACTAGGATGAGTTATGCTACCAAATTAAAGTCATTATGCAATTATATGAATCAATGTAGTAGAACAATTTAAAAAATGAAAATTCTAGATAACTCAAAGTTTCAATTGATTAAGCTTCAAAAAATTAACAATCGATCTATAATGTCCTCAGTGAGATACAGGCTTTTGCCTAGCCTAGTTTACTGGGGACACGACAAATGAAAGGCAACATACCCAGATCCATTAAAATTATGTGTCCGAATTAAATTACCTGTTGTTTTTTCGCAAATTATGTATATTTCTTGTCATGTGTAAAATAAATAAAATACGTGGAAAAGTTCTTCGAAGAAAGAAGAAATAAAGAACATTCATTGGACGCGATAAAGATATGGATTTTAGTAAATCAAATATCTCGCAAAGAACAACCGAAAATATATTGTCTATAGTTTGATCATCCAAACAACACTCACAACCAGGACTCTCCACAATACCTATTTTGTAAAGATGACTAGCCTCTACGCAGTGGCCCGTACACAAATGACGGACACTTCCATCTTATTCATTATTATTTATTAAACCATGGTTTCAAAACGATACATTGTTGGATTGATTATATTATATAAAATGTTACTTGTTACACATAGTTAAAAAAGTGAGCAGTTTTATCCTCTGTCGACTCCAAGATGAATATAGCGGCATGGTTGTATAATAATTATTGATAACTGGGTGTTAGGAAAATAATTAATAATTTAATAAAAACATACTATATAAGGATATATCCTATACCATTAGTACTAATGATCGTACGTAGTGGCGCTTGTATTATCTCTTCTGATAGTATTTTAATTTTTAGTATCTTTAAAATTAATATATATTTCCATGTACCGAAGCGATTTTAATTATTCTAAACAGATCGAACTTCATGTGATTAGAATTATCAAATTTTCTAGTTCATAACAAACGTTGTTTCTACTTTTAAAGGTAGTTCATAACTGACCCGCGAATCTGTCAAACAGGTCGACGGTAATCATAAAAAATATATTTGGCGAGTCGGGAATCAGCGTTTAATCTGCAAACGTCCAAGTGGTCCGCGTTCTTCGTCTTCGGATTCTTCCAACTTTCGCATGTGGGATATTCATCCTTTTCCCATCGTTTTTGTTTGAGCAATTTGTATGTCGAAATCATGTCGAAATCACCTAATGCTTATTATTTATTTCATCTGGAAGTGCAGGCTCAACACAAAGGAAAAAGCAGGGCAGAAATCGACCAAATTGCCGGTGCATTGTGGAACGTAAGTTATTTAAACCAATTAGATATTTTCTTTTTTTTTGCCGTTATAAATTTGCATTTCCGGGATGCATTATTGATTGCGCCGGCATACTTTATTGATTTGGTTGCGTGATGTAGAGACTGCTTTTTAACAATAGAGACTGCTTTTTAACAGATGAGGGCACTGATTCAAAGTGAAACCGAAGATTTATGTGCAATTATATGACCTATAAGTGGACGTTTATGTGCAAAAAATAATATCCAACCTACGTTTCTCCTATTTTCAGATATTTGTGGAAACATTAATTCCTTTTAAATAAGTTTTACCATGAAATAAACATTTTATTGGTTTTACATTTTATGGAACACTTAATGGATATTTCAAAGAACTAAAATGTTTTATGGGTTGAACCTTTCTCGCACATAAACACCCATTTGTGAGAGATCCACTTCATAAATACATATCATGATTTCAGTTTAATTTTCTTGTGTTATTTATTTACATATACCTAGAACAAAATATTTTTTGAAGCTCATAATTGAACTGCTATATGACTTATGAATAAAACTGATTCATACACTTTAGTTTTTATTTTTAGGAATTCAAAAAAAAGTTGGTTGTGTTTTGTTTTGTTCAATATGATAAAATTAAATACAGTTTTTAAGGAATAATATAAATTTAATTTATTTTTTATATATACATACCCACCATTGTTTTTTTTTATCTTTTATATACATACCCACTTTCATTGTATACAGTACAACTTGGCGGGTGTATTACCATGTGACAATCTCTTCCAATTAGCCAAGAAGGGGCCTCAAATAAAAATGGGACTGGAACCATTTTAATTTTTAATAATTAAGTTTTATTGGTTGGGTTCATCTCGTGCGACTTTTAATAAAATGGGAAGCGTATTCTGCGATGATAATCTAAGCTTGAAACTTCGACAACAGTTAGTCAAATGCTACGTTTGGTCAGTGTTATTGCATGGAGTAGAATCATGGACCCTCAAAGTAAGTAGTATGAACCGACTGGAAGCATTCGAAATGTGGATGCACCGGAGAATGCTACGGATACCCTGGACGGATATGGTCAGCAACACAAGGGTTCTTCAAAGAGCCAAAGTTGATAGAGAGTTGCTGATTAATATTAAAATCCGAAAGGTGTCCTACTTGGGTCATGTACTTAGAGGAGCAAATTACAAATTACTGCACCTGATCATCCAAGGCAAAATAGAAGGCCGAAGAAGTGTTGGCAGGAGGTAAATCTCCTGGCTCTGCAATATACGTGATTGGACTGGAATAAGGGGCATTGGAGATCTTTTTCGGGCTGCCGGGGACAAAGATATCTATTTCTCAAGTAATATTCAATGTTGGGGGGACCTGACATGACACTGAGAAGAAGAAGATGAGTTGGGAATGAAACATGCTTTCCCTGGGTTGGAAGTCACAGAGGATAGAGGAAGGCAATGTCTATACTGTCTTATCCAAACAATTACACCCTTTCATTTCCCTTACAACCTTACATTGAAATTTAAAAAAAAAATTGTATTACAATTCTGTTAGGTACACGGCACAACTCAACGGGTGTATTGCCATGTACCAATTTCGTCCCACAATTTACAAAAGTGTTAAAAGGCATGGGTGTGAATAAACTAGACTCAGATCCTATTTTAGATTCTATCGAGAATGAAACTCGAAACCCCATAATGGATAGAAGTGTTTTATCTACTAGGCAACTGTGGATGTTTTTAAATTTAGATATGTGATTAAAGAATGCTTCGCAATTTGATTTTTTTTAAAGCCAAAAGATATAGAAATATGACAAAAATATGATGTCAAATTGTTACAAGATGACTTTATTATTTTAGATAAATAAAATTCCAATGGAAAACTACAGAAATCTTGAAACATTTATAAGAATGGCAATGAATAAATACATATAGTGTTTTAAAAACTTTATTTGATTGATAGATTTTATTTACATGTGGGCAACTAAAGTTATTATTGTAAAAAAACTTCATCCTACCCTTTTATCCAAAAAGTTAACATGACCAAGTCAAATATATAAAATCATTTTATTACTTAACCTTAATCAAAATTTAATCAGATATCAACCATCTACACTATATATTTTGAAGAGTGGATAAAAGACCTCAATCATCAAGTTACATAGGAAAAATAAGGCGTATTTGACTTAAGTCAAATGTGCCTTATTTTTCATACTTTTTTCAGAAATTTGTCTTCCAGATCCTTGCACATTTTTTCGTACATACAAATCATCGTGCCATTTCCCTATCGAGGTAGACTGAGAGACATTTTTCTTTCATTCATTCCACTCATATATCAGTAGTGCCCACTATTTTTTTTAAAGTTCTACTTTTCAAATGCAGGCCTAACACTGATCTACTTCAAATAAATATCAGCATTAAAAACTATCAAAATGTTTCTTGCATTATTATCATTTGGTATTGTAATAGAATATTTTGATGGGAAATACAAGGTCTCTCAATAAGGACGCTCGATTTTTAAATTTAAATAAAACAAGTTGTGTGTGAGATATCCACTCAATTTTTTTTTATTTGAAAGCATATTTTATGGCATTAAGTATGGAATATAACGTCGTTCAAATGTCCACTGCGGCTTTGCTTGGTGGCACATATTTGGGAGGTCCAATTTTCGATGACTTTGTCGCATAAATCTGGCTGAATTTGCTGGATGGCGTTCATTATATTGATTTTGAGGGCATCAATTGTTTGCAGTTTATACGCATAGACCTGCACTTTAAGATAGCCCCAAAGGAAGAAGTCTAAAGGCGTTAAATCGCACGATCTCAGTGGCCAGTTCACGTCGCAGCCGCGCAAGATAACTATGCCCTCAAATCACTCGTGCAGAATGTCCATCGTGGCATGTGCTGTGTGGCACGTAGCGCCGTCCTGTTGGAACCACGTGTCGTCGGTATCCATATCATCCAATTTAGGCCACAAGAAGTTGCTTATCATCGATCTGTAGCGCTCGCCGTTGACGGTTATGACAATACCAATGAAATTTTGATATTGAATTCATAGAATCTGCAATATTTAAAACCCCATTCAACTTGTTATTAACAATACGTTATTCATCATACATCATATGGTGCCGTTTCCCTCTCGGGGTAGATAGAAAGACAGTGCGCTGAACATTCCTACCATATCCATATATCTTTTCATACAACTATTTGGCATTCTCTGAGTCCTTTCCAATAACTCTATTCAATAAATACCATACAATAATATAATACAACTAATGAAACTATATTAATTTTGATAAAAGAAACACTGAACATTTTACGATGAATAAACCCTTAAAATTTGCCTGTTTATCTCTTTATTCTTATATTGATTTGATTTTTCCTAAAATATGGAAAATCTGGATAAACCGAAACCCTTAGGAGTGTTTATTGTCAAATTGTTATGCTTTACTTTTGCCTCCTAACCATTTTTCCATCAATTTCCTCGCCTCTTGCTACTGTTTTGGGCCAATCTGCAGTGTTTGCGTGTTATTTTCAATATTTTACTATGGCTATGTTGTTTTTTAGAGGATGCCCGAATCACAGAAGCAGGTGTACAAGGATAGAGCACGGCAACTGAAAGGAGACAAGGGCAAAATGAATAGTCACGGGATCAGTTTGTCAGCAATTGAAAAGAAATTGGCCGAAGAGGAGGCTTTCGTTGCCAAAGAAACGGAGTACATCGATTACATCTTAGCGGAAGGGGAAAAAGATGGCAGTAAGAATAATTATTTTATTTATTTAATACTTCATTCTGAAAAAATCTCGTGAGCTTATTATATACCCTAGTGGTAGTATACTAATCACCCCTTCAGAGATTTCTGAAGGGATGATTAGTATACTACCACTATTTTTGATTGGTTTGTACTACATAAAATCCAAGCGTAATAAAATACAATAGAATCTCATTGACAAGACAACCTCTGTGGCCTAATTAATAGAATGCTTGTCTTCCGACCCAGCAGTTTCAATTTTGATTCCCTATGGAACTGGAAAATGACCCCAGTCTAGTTTGTCACATGAAGCTTCTTTAAATATTTCTATTTGGTTGGAAAAATTGCCGAATCGCAATGAGCCCGTTAGATTTTACTATAGATAACAGAAGTGTAAAACAAAACGAATATTCAAAATTAGATTGAATTGAAAAATATTTGTAGAAACATTTTTCAGCGTGTAAAATTGAATTTCAATATATTTTTTTATTGTCTTAACAAATTTGTCTTTATCTCCACTCATCCTTATCGTGGTTACAATTGTGAATGAAACTCACTACCTTCTAGTGGAAGACGAGTTGTAACCACCAGACCACGGATGTCTAGAAGATTTATTTAAAAATCTAACCTTTCATGTTCACTTGAAACATCTGCTGTCTTTGCTTAAAAGACTATTAATTCAATATGTAAATTCCTAAATTCAAGTTACGTATTTGCTTAAGTTTAATGTGTCAATCTGCCTTCTATCATGTTAATTTTACGTTACATACTGCATAGTACTCATTGTAAATCTACAATTGATTTTCGCTCAATGTTTTTGTTATTTTTTGACTATTTTTTTTTGGTTATTTTTAAGTAAAGGTTAGATTAAAAACAAATAATTATGTTATTTGTTTATGAAAAATCGTGCATCTAAGAGTTAATTTAAAGAAATATATCTTAACCATTTATAGCACCGTCACCCATCATGTTACCTTTAGGCTACCAGTTATCCTTTAGTAAGAAAAGGACTTACCCACTAAATTCCAAAGTGATGTCTCCCAAAAAGAATATCAAATAGTTCTCTAACACAAATTATTAAAAAAAAATTACTACCTACCTTTTTTTTTCATTAAAATTTTGATAGGTATGTGGATCTTATATTTATTTTACCACTTTTAATGTGGTAGCATGTAGAGTAAAAAGTAAAATAATAATGATGTCAGAATATATAGAGTTTTATTCTTTCATTTTCAAGACTCTTGTCTTGTTTGTGCTCTCCTGATGATGAGGTGAAAGCCTTGAAACCAGTAGGGTTATACCATTACAAAAAGTGTAATAAACATTGTTTGATAAAACAAATTACAATGTCTTTAAACCTCCACAATGTTAATACCTTAACTATAAATAATGTATAAACTAATATTTCTTGTTTACTAATTTTTATTTTCTTGCTGTTGTATATAATGTCTCTTTAAGCATTGTATGTAATTTTTATTTTCTTGCTGCTGTATATAATGTATCTTTAAGCATTGTATGTAATTTTTATTTTCTTGCTGCTGTATATAATGTCTCTTTAAGCATTGTATGTAATTTTTATTTTCTTGCTGCTGTATATAATGTCTCTTTGCATTGTATGTAATTTGATTTTTTTTAATCCACTTTGCATGGATTTCTCCTGTTACAAAGAGGGTTTGCTTCTAGTGTAAGTTTATTCCTTATGAAGAATTTCAGCCAGATTCTTCTCTTACTGCTAGGCGGTGTCGAGAATATATCCACAGTGTCATTCAGTTGGTTCAATATCTCTATACCACGCGTGACTGAGGTTTAGCCATGATATTCGTTCTGTAAGTTGTTATGTAGAACAGAGGATTCCTTCCAGGGCTATATTTATTAGGTACATATAAACTTAGTGATATCTGAGGATTTTTTTTTTATTTGTTCTATATTGTTTTTATATTTGAGCTGATGAGGAGCCCAAACTGTAGATACATATTCTAATTTGGTTCTTATTAGATAATTATATAAGTTTCGAAGGATATCGGTACTGTTAAATTCTCTTGATATTCTCATAAAACCGAGTAGTTTGTAACGGTCCGATATCAAACGCAAGACATGGTTAACGAACGTGAGTCCGATATCAAAGGTTACGCCCAAATCTTTAACTTCAGAAACTCTGTTTAATGCCACTCCCTATATAGTATACTGATGGTGGATTGGTGAAATCGACTATAGAATACACAGATACATTTATTAATGTTGAACAGAAGATGATTTTGCTCACTCCAGGAGACTAGGGAGTCTAGGTCCTGTTGTAACTGTGCACAGTCGTGAGGTGAATTAATATTTTTGAAAATGTTCCAAGGCGTCAGCGAACAATAAACATATCGAGTGACTCATGGAATTTTGAATATCGTCTATTAATATGAGGAATAGCAGGGGACCTAAATTAGATCCTTGTGGGATACCAGATCTTGCGATGAATTCCACAGAAGACTTGTTCCGGATTGTTACGTATTGAGATCTTTCTTTTAGTTATGATGCAAATAATCCAATTAGACTATCGCTGAAGCCAAGGTTATGGATTTTCTTAAGTAATGTATTGTGGTCAAGTTTGTCGAAAGCTTTCTGGAAGTCTGTATATATTACGTACATTTGGGAAAGTTCGTGTGAGAGAGAAAAGGTTAGTCGAACGTTTTGGGAAAAAGCCATTTAACCTGTATATGTACGCTTTATGAAAATAAAATAAATATAACTAAAAAATAAACTTTTACCCTTTGCGGTCTTATTTCGAGTCTGACTCGACATCGATTATATACCCGTTGGTCTTATGTCGAGTTACACTCGACATTAAGGATTTTGTATAAACCATTAAAATAAAAAAGAAATGTCCAAATATTGTTTTACGAGTATTTAAAAAAAAATTTAGTAAATCATAATTTTTCATAGAATGGTATAAACTTTTTATGGACCTGGTAGAATAAAAAAAAATGTGGACTTCGAAGGGTTAATCCTTGGATTAAATATTAGATAGTCAATATTATTTTCTGATTTGGTGAACTGTGAGTTTAAAAGCTGATTAATTCAGAGGAACTTTAATCCTTGGATTAAATATTAAATATTCATTATTATTTCCAGATTTGGTGGACCATGAGTTTAAGCTGATCAATACCAACTATTACTGTATCGTCAACGACATATATCTTACATGTGAAGTGGCTGTTGTCCCATTCTCTTTAAGAAATGGCGTCGGGGAAGCCAAACACTTTCTTATCAAAAACCGTAAGTGCAATACATATAATAGTTATTTTATTGTATTACAAATCAAATTATCCTTTTTCATCCCTATGGTGGTACTCCTCGACATATTCTCCTCGACGTACTCCTCGATATATTTGGATTGGATTTTTTATTCATTCATCCCTATGATGGTACTCCTCGACATATCCTGATTAGTGATGTGTAAATATTGAAGAACATAGTTGGTAGATAACACTATCTTTTGCCCCTTTAAATAGCCAATATTAAAAGTACAGTAATAATAAAAAGAAAATTTATGGAGTGCCGTTTAGAGAGCAAACTCTCCTCAAAAGCGTTCTTACTCAAGAATTCAAACCCACCAACAAATTTTGATAAGACCTCCCAAAAGAATTGTCTTCAAGTGTTTCCTAAAGCTGAACATGCCACCAATATATCTGACACTAGGGGGCAGACCGTTTCACACCACAGGGTCATCATAATATCCTGTATAATCAATATGGATTGATTTGGAACAACCAATTTATTAGATGAAAAAAAAATTGCCTCAAAAGTTCTACTTCTCTTCAAAGGAACATCCCTCAGACACAAATTTAAAAGATACAATAGAGACATTCCCAATAAAGGGACTTAAATTCAAAGAAACAATGTTTAAAATCAGTCAGTTTGGCTGATACCTCAATTATGAGGCATCAGCCAAACCACATGGTAAAACACTGAAAACCTAATCCAACAGTTATATGACTTTTTATAATTCATTTTAGCATATTGTTACAAGATATAGTTTATATAATATTTCATAGGATAACATATTGGAGAGGACATTATCTGAAACTGTACTTGAATAAACAAACACTTTTGCTAACCAAGTAGTTCTGGAACCTTAGAACATACTGTATTATAGTTTAGAAATGTACTGAGAAATATATCGTGTTTGTCCGTGGCATCGTTGCCGTGGATATCCCGTGGCACTGACTAGCTTAAATTAAAATTATGCCGTTAATCTACAAAAGTGTTTGCTAAAGGATAATTGGCTCTTTTTTGGGCAAATACCTTATCACCTTCCTCCAATGGACGAATGAATATTGTGAATGCAGTAAATATATGATGATAACGAATTCTTGCCTTGAGACTTAAACGTCTTTTTTCAGTTGAAGTTAGTCCTCTACACTGATCTCAAATGAACTATCTTATGTTTTTTTTTGAAAATGCTACAGAAAAGGGCATCCCAACTGGATACACCCTGGAGGCGACCAACAGCTGCCGCGAGCACGGCGTGCCCCTACCCCCACTGCGTGATGGGGTGATAGAAGATTTGGAGGTCGCTTCCTGGATTCTCGACTTTAAGAAACCTCTTTTCACTTTGCCATCCAAACAGAGACAAGTTCAGAATTACATTAAACAACTTCTGGAAATGATGGGTAAGATATAAAAAATACCTTTATTATTTTTATTTCTTGATGGAAACACCACAGGATAACATAATTGGATGTTTTTAATAATTTGTATTTCCTCTGAATCAATAAATATTTAAAATTATGAATTAATGCAATTTTTTTACAATGTGTGATTGACTAAGGAAAAAGCAGATAAGAATTAACTGTTTGTTCAGGGTGGGCATTAAAGTAAAATTAAAAAAGGAATTTTGTGATGGTTTGGCCACATTGAGAGAATGGTTTGTGAAAGACTTACGAAACAAACATATTTATCTGGAGTGAAAAGAGTGCGAGGAAGACGTAGATTGAAGAAAGAGTGGAAGAAGATAATTGATGAAATTTTAACTGAGGGAAAGATAAGAACTATGTAAAACAGGAAAACATGTATGCTATGGATGTAGAAGAGGCAAGAGCTGTATGCATGGATAGAAAGGTGTGGAGATCTGTCTTCTCTGCCTACTCTGAAAGGGAAATGGTGTGATGCGAGGAAGACGTAGACTGAAGAAAGAGTGGAAGAAGATAATTGATGAAATTTTAACTGAGGAAAAGATAAGAACTATGTAAAACAGGAAAACATGTATGCTATGGATGTAGAAGAGGCAAGAGCTGTATGCATGGATAGAAAGGTGTGGAGATCTGTCTTCTCTGCCTACTCTGAAAGGGAAATGGTGTGATGTTATGTATATACATAAGAAAGGACTCATGAGATAGTTTTGATAATTTATAAATATATGTGTCTGAAATAAATGGAGATTATAAAAGAATGGAAAGAACAATTAATTAGTTAAAGTATGATAAATAGAAGAGCATGTATTAGATTGAATGGTGCCTTGACTGAGTGGTTTGATATTTCAAAAGGGCTGAAGCAAGGATGCGTCATGTTATCCTTGTTGTTCAATATTTATGTAGATTCATGTGTGAAGGAACTACAAAGGACAATGGGTGGCATGCAAATGTCGAATGGGAACGTATGCGGATTACTTTATGCTATTATTGTGTGGATTACTGTATATGTCAGATAAATCATAGAAGTTGTATGGATATGGAGGAGGTTAAGGATGTGTTGAGATGGGAAAGCTTGGTGCTCTGTTGTCTCTGCCTACCCTGACAGGGATATGGTGTGATAGAAATAATAGAACATGTATGACAAATATACGAATGCCCACATGGCACAAGTTGTGTGCGCTTATTGAAAGTTATGAAATTGTAATTTTTTCCTTCACAAAAGGGATATGGTGTTATACAATAGTATTTATGTGATAGTAATAATGTGTTTATCTACATAATTTATTTTATCATTCCATTAGTTTTACAAAAGAAACGAAGACTTATTTTCACTTTCCAAAGTTTTACACATTTAATATTCTGTATGTTTATATATTGTTAACTATATTTAAAAAAAAACTTTATTTTTAGGAAGTGATGAAACAGTTAGAGTATATTCACTAACCAAATTATTCTTCAAGTTGAGGAATATCTTCATTGAGGATGCGGATTTGGGTTTCCCTCAGATATCCATTGCCCAAATGCACTTAGATAAGGATCCCTGCATATACTACAAGGGCAACAGCTGTGAGGTAATGATTATCGGTGCACTTTCATTTTGGTTCTTTTGGACACATCCTACAAGGAGTCTGGCTGTTTCCTTCCTCCTCTAAGAAAACAATGTTCATACATCTTTGAAAATTGAACAAATTTTGCAAATGTTATCAATTGATCTTAATTTACCATTTATGTATAAGAACCTGTTCATAAAATTGATAAATATCTAAGTGCTTATGATAAAAAAATACCAAACTTTAGACCAAGAGTTCCTAAAGTGGTCGATATCGACCCCCTGGGGTTGATTTAATTTTTCTAAGGGTCGATAGTTTCAATAAAAAAATTTGAGGGTCGACAACAGCAAAAATAGACCCCCTTACTACTGCTTTTTTGATAAAAACACATTACATACCAAACTTGTGAAATGACTAGGGGGTCGACGGTTTTAAAAGTTTTTGGTAAAGGGGTCTGCGGCCGAAAAAAGTGTGGGAACTCTTGCTTTAGACCCATATTAAAATTACGAATTTCATACTTATCAGAAATTAACCAAAGACCATAAATATATAAAATACCCATATATTACAAAAGTTATACAAATGATTGGTGTAAAATAAAAGCTCAGCTATGTGTCCACTTTTATTGTAGACAAATTGGAAAGAAAACCGATTGAAGTGAAGTGTCAATTTCCTTTAAAATACAAATTTAATTATTATGTAACCTTTTGGTTCTGAACTTATAATAGGAATACTATGTAGGTAGGTCCTGTCATGTACCTGTCAATACGTGTACGTCTATGTACCTGTCAATAATGACAGAAATACAATTTTTTTATCAATATGACACTGTGCTTGTCTTTGAGTTGCTTCAAGTTTTATATTGCTGTTTCTCTAAAGTGTTGCTTGCACGGTGTGATTGATGCGATGACCTTTTAATTTTATCATCTGCATCTCTTCTATGAACATTTTTGCAATACAAATTTGTAAACATTCTAACAATATAAACATAGGCGGCAGATTCCTTTTCAAATCATTATGGTACCCTATAGTCAATTTAAACGACAACTAAATGAAAATTAACAATAAATTCAACCTTTGTGGAAGCTGCGCTTGTTCTTCCATGGTGGGTGAAACCCATGCGCTCATATTACATTACTCCTTTATAGGTCAAGCAGTATCCAGCACGCATCTACTTATGGCGAAATTGACTACAAACAAGCCCTGAAGATGAAAATGGCAATGTTTTTAAAATATTGGCATCATAAGCCAAACCACGCAATATAATACTCCGGAAGACCCAGTAAAACACTCGTTATTACTGTCACTAGTAGGAAGCTCATCTAGCACTGTCGAGTCGAGCCATTATTATTGGTGCAGTAATAATATAGATATGTTTATCTTTATCTGATGACACCTGTTTGTCTTCCCACAAAACATACAAAATTGTCCATTTTATACTTGAAACTTGATGGTATTTAGTTTTGTAACTCAGCTCATTTTCTTTACAGATGCACGAGGATGGAGAGCTTTATTACATGTGCGCCCTGGGAATTTGTAAACGTTGGGTCTACATTATATGCCACCATTGCTGTGAGTCAGCTGGCATCCAACAAATTTCCGGGAAACACGCTCACCCCATGATCGATGTTGTGAGTATTTTATTATTAATTCTAATTTATTTTTTATGACGATGAATTATTTTTTGGTGCTGTAAAGTAGCATTGTGCCACTCTAATTCGGTGCAATGTTGATTTTAATCAAATTGTAACAATGTAGTATCAAATTTAAAGTGTAAATGTGATGCAATGATGAAATTGTATTGTATTAAACTTGTATACACTTTCAACCTGGTGGGTTTATTGATGTGTAGCAATTCTTCCAACCAAATAAATAAATAAATATGATGTTAAAAAGGCCTTGAAGGAAAACCAGATGAACCTTTTTTAAATATTTTGAAAATAGGCTAGGTAGGTCGTAGTTAGTCAAATGTTGCAAGCTCGGTATTCTTAAATATTACGGAATCAAATATAAGATATTAGTGAAATATTCAAATTTATTGCAACTATTATATTTTATTGCAACATTAAATTTGAATCTTGTCCTGTATTACACCATCTATAGTTGTAGCTAAAGACTGACCTGGATGGAGACTTTTGTTGCTTCCCATACCATATGAACAATATGGTTCAGGAAGACCATATTTTTATAGTTCTATAAACTTCAGAACCACAGGTTCTGCTTTAAAAAATAAACCACCTGGTAAACCTCGCAGCGTTCAAACATCACCAAACACCGAAGCAATGAAACGGGTCATTACCCAATATTCACGAAGTTCAGCCCGTAAGCATGCTACCACTATGGGAATGTTTGATCGGGGTGTGAAGAAAATTTCACATGCAAACCTCCAGTTCTATCAATACAAAATTATTGTTGTACAGGAACTAATGTACGCAACTGGGCCAACCGCAGTGCTTCTTGTCAGGATATCCTTCAAAATGTTCCAGTGAACATTGTTATGCTCTCAAGTGACAAAGCTCACTTTTATTCATCAGACTACAATTAACAAGTGGAATTTTCTATATTGGGAAAAAACAATCCTTGACACCCCCATGAGTACTACTGTCCAACACAAAATCAGGGTTATGCCACCAGAAATAGCCAAGAGAGTAAATGTGGAACTTCAGGAACGTGAAGCTTCAGATATATTTGAATTGTGTAATTTTTAAAACATAGTATAAAAATTATAAATATTGTTCTTACAGATTGTATACCAAAATTTTACAAAACACCTAAGATAAGATGCCTTTTGTATTTACCTTTCGAAACTCGGAATAATTTCTGCCGCACCTGCATCTAGACCTCTTAACTTCAGATATAGTAGGAACTGATAGCAAATATTGAGAATCAATCAATGATTAATGAATAAAAATTTCCTCTTTGGGCATGAACCTCATTTTGAAATTCTTTTGATATGTATTGACAGTCTTGGAAAATTAATAATATGAGGGATTATTGAAGGCAGCAGATTGAGTGGACAAGTCAGCATTCGCCAAATTAAGCAACCTTTCTTAGATTCTTGTCATTAAAGATGCGCAAGACATAGAGGGCAGCTCGGTACCACTTGGATGGAGGAAGTTTCTTCCTAACAGAATATTCTTTCAGAATAGCACTCTCAGTTCTAAGGTCTGTTTTGAATATATTATTATACGTCATACTGTTTCCCTATTCCAGTACAGAGCAGCACACTGATATCACAACATACTTCTTTCACTTTCTCTGCGTCCATAGAGCTCCTTCGATTTCTCTTACTTAACCTTTCTTAATGAGTAACTAACTTTTTAATTTACAGGAAAGTACATCTAAATCGGTTTCGATTAAGCAAGAATGCGAAGATGATGAACCAGTAAGTTTATATTATCTTACTTTTTTTTTGTTTTAATAGCTATTCACTTATATTGGGAGTTCTATCTTGCCTTAAGAATCTTATAAATTTATTGAATAACCCCGCTTGTCTCTAACTTACTTCCAAAAAAATATGACCTGTATATTACATCAATAATAGTGTAGGTTAAAAGAGTTTAATGCCACAAAAATTATAAAGCAATGAATTTAGAAATACACAAAGCCATAAGCAAAATTTTAAAAGTAATAAATAACGAAAAAATACGAAAGATTTCACCCTTATAAACATTTTCCCTTTGGGTCTATAGATCACACACATTTCCGATGTAGCATGATACCAGTCTGACCTAAGCATTGCTCTCGTAACAAACCACGATCATTCCACTTGAAGAAAGCGGAAATTAATGTAATTAGTAGAATAACAAACTTATTTATTCTTAAATATTCATGAGGTTTTAAATTTACAAATAGCAGCTCGTAAGCACCACTCAATAAAGTCAGTTGGAATGAGGTCCAAAAGTAAGTTTAAAATCTGGGCCACAGTAATGAATAGCAATTATTCTCTATTAACCAGACTATTGGCATTGGAAATGCTGATTTTCTATTAACCAGACTATTGGCATTGGAAATGTTGATTTTCTATTAACCAGACTATTGGCATTGGAAATGTTGATTTTCTATTAACCAGACTATTGGCATTGGAAATGTTGATTTTCTATTAACCAGACTATTGGCATTGGAAATGCTGATTTTCAAATACATATCTGGACTTTTAGACCTAGCATTGCAAAATAATTGTGATATTAACTCTACTAGTAATGAATTTAACTATTTATTTTGGTAGTGAAAATAAATTGATTCAATAGACATATAATATTCAGTTCAATTGGCCTTTATATTTTTTTTGTCCAGTTCTACAGACCACATTCCCCACCCAAAAATGTCATGGAACAAGGGAACTGGCCAGGATTGGGAGCAGGGCCATCAAACCCCGGTAAGTTTATCCTTTTTAATAATACTAAATAGATTTGTATAGAACTTTTTTACTTAAAAAAATTAGAATTTCAAAAAAACCTGAAGCAAAATATCAAGTTATGCTTTCCAAAATATGTCAGCACTTTTTAATATATTTACTATACAAACACTCTCCACTATGCATTCTTCACACAAACCGTAGGTTAAATGGGTTATATATTAGAACTAATGTTTAGTTTGCTTGACGAAGAGTTCAATAATGATCCTCGAAACTCGAATTGCTTTATTGATATTGTGTTATTGGAATTTCGATTTTTATTATTCCCATAATTATTACATTTAAATTGTACAATTTCATAAAGAAAATCGTTATGAAAGAGTACAATTTAGTGGTATTCAAGAAAGTTCTTAATATTACATCTTTTTAATTGATTCTTTGCCTCCGGTGCCTTAACTATTTTAAAAAGAATGAATAATTTAATTATTTCACCCTAAAATAGTCTTATTAAAAACTATCTATAGATATCAATTTATCATGAATTATCACAATTTCATGACTGCCCAACTCAGTTCATTGAAATAAATGGAAAAATGACACAAAACAAATTTTTAAAATACCATCACTATATAGTGGATCCTCGGTTTTCAAACTTCCGTTCCAGAAGGCTGTTGGAAAACTGAATCAATTTTTCCCATGAGAAGTAATGTAGGTTGGATTCATATGTTCCAGACCCCCAAAAATACGCAGTGCGGCAACACAATAAATAGATTAAATAAATAAAAATTTAACTGCACTTGACCTGTACTCAGAGGAGAGCTGATGGCGTAAATGGAAGGTGAGGCAGGAGGAGAGATGTTATTGTTTGGAAAGGGCATAAAAATGTCGGGTGACTTTCCAGGGATTTTTTCTCTTTTCTGCCTCACTAAAATCCTGTTCAATGAGGTTTATTTTTGCCTGCGTTTTAAAATGTTTCTGTAGTGAGACAAGGCATTGCCATTGGAAATGTATGTTCGAGAACTGAATTAAAACAATATGTTTTGAGATGAGAGACATTCGAGAATCGAGATTTTACTACATAGGGGTTCTTCAATTTCAATGTAAGATTTTATAATAGCTTCTGTTAAAACAAACTAAGATTTTATAATAGCTTCTGTTAAAAATGTCAGCTATCAAAACATAATCGAAACTTTTTAAAGTGTTCAGAACAATTTGAAATGTGAAATACGTTTTTATAAATGGTTAACGACAAATTTGTTTTTAACCAATTTTTTAACAAGCCACAATAAAATAAGCGACAACTATGTAGATAAGACTTTGCCAAGTCAACTAATGGCATTATTTATTTTCAGTTCAATCTCCGTGGGTAGTGCATAAGCCGCATCAATCGGAGCCCGGTATGAATCATTACATTATAGAGCCAGTATATTGATTTTTTTAAATTTCTTGTTGAAATATTTTTTTCTTATTGAAATAACTTTTTTTGTTGAAATAATCATTGGTGAAATAGGTATAAGTTTTTCTACTATTAAAATGTTCTTGAACATTCCTAATCGTATTTTCTTTGGCCTCAATTTTATATGCTAGGGAGTTTTCTAAATGTGCAATGAAACTAAACAAAAACATTAGCTTTGCTTCTAAAAAAATAATTTCGTCATTTTTTATTAATTACTTACTACAATATAACAATCTTCCTTTTCTTAATATGCATCGAAATGTTATATACAATTTCTCAGAGAATGTACAATTTATATTTCAATCATATAACGTCGCAAAGGAAATAGTAATTATTTTAGCATTAAATTTTTTTCCAACCAATCAGAAAGATCTCAAATGGCCTATATGTGAAAAATAAAAACAGACTTAAAACTTCTTTCTTGTTATCAGGAATAGAATCTGAAAACCTCAGAAGGATGAACACACATTTTGCCACTTTATTTATTAAATTAAACTTTCTCTATTTTACATATCACTCCATAACCTAGTGGTAGAATATTTGTCTTATACTGGGGGTTTTTGAGTTTCATTTCGATGATGACCAAAACATGAAGGGCCCCGCCCCCGTCTGTTTAATTAGTTGGAAGAAATGGCCTAACCTGATATATAGGATACAATCTAACATCCTCTAATTGGATTATAGTGAGTAATGTCTGAAAGGTTTGTTGTATTGTCATTTTCAGTTTAAAAACTTAGATTATAAAAATGATTAACTCACTGATTTTTGTTTACAGTAAACTCCGTAAATTTTTTCTTACTGTAAAAATAATATGTCAAGTAAAGTTTTTTCAGTATATTTCTGCAATATTGAGACATAATAAAATATTTGATGGTAAAATAAATTTTTAAAAATACGTACTATTTTTCATGCGTACTCATAAAATAAAACAACTATAATTGTCACTTATTTAATTTTGGCATGGTCACTTGTTATCACAGAATAACTTGTTTATGTTTGCACGTTTAGTATAAATATATCACCAGTTTTTATTTGGTCGCGCACTTGATTTCAATATTATAATCTACGATTCAAAGTTTTTGACAAATTAATGTTCACAGTTGTGAAATTATTATGGATAAAATAAAAAAAATACATAATTTATATGAAAAGAACACTCAAAACCCCACCCCATTCTTACAAAAATAATCTTGAGATATTTTGATATTGAATCTATGGATATAGGGAAAGCTTCGGAAATATAACCATTGGATGTAATACACTGGTCGTCCTGACACCAGGGCCAGTTATTCGATGTAATACACCAGTCGTCCTGACACTAGGGCCAACTATTCGATGTAATACACCGGTCGTCCTGACACCAGGGCCAGGTATTCGATGTAATACTCCGGTCGTCCTGACACCAGGGCCAGGTATTCGATGTAATACACCGGTTGTCCTGACACCAGGGCCAGCTATTCGATGTATTACACCGATCGTCCTAACACCAGGGCCAGCTATTACGTAGATCCGTGATTTTCATGGAAAATTTCGAATTATTACAATTCATAAATGCTTTTTGGGAAAAAAAACCTTTTTCAAATTAACTGTAGAAGTTATTACAATTAGTCGACTTTGGGACCTAGAAAAGGCAAGTGAACATTTTATTATAATCAGCTGGAAAAAAGGCTTTTTAAGTTGACACTATTTGAGAAATTCAAGGTGCCTAGGTTATGCCACGGCACATCTTTAGTCTCTAAAAAGAAATATATAAATGTAAATATAAAATGTTCAAAACTTGAGCAAAACTCAGGATAAGTCTTAAATGGATTAGATAACTTTCATCACCTATCAGAAAACTTTAATCGAAACACTAACTGTTCTTCTTTTAAACTAACCTTCCTGTGGCCTTGGGCCAGAAACTGGGGAGGCAGCATATTTAAAAATGTTCTGGACCAGGCTAATAGAGAAGAAAGCATATAAAAAGAATACTAAATATAGTGTATATTTTTTTTATATTGTCATTTTGTTTTTCTACCAGTTTTATAAAATCAATATGAATAATCAAATTTCAAAATTTCATTGACACACTATTGCATTCGCTTTAGCTTATTGCGTAACAACTCATTGTTAAATTTGACATTCGTGTTGTTCATGTCTTTATGTGAAAAAATATACAGGGATTTTTTGATTCAGGAAAGTAAAATCCCTCGGGTGGGATGTCAAGTATTCTACAAGCATCAATTTTAGGCAAAAATACAATAGAGCTTGCAAAAAAACTACCATCTGTTATGATGGATAGATTATTGACCGATAAATGTATACTTTTACTAATAATTTATAAAAAAATCATCAGAAATATTATAAACAAAATATCCTCATAATACGCTCTATACTGTTTGACAGTGAGTGACTTCATAAGTACGATGATGTCACAATGTCATTGGTCAATTATAGCGCATTTTCAATACTTTTGGGCTACACACAATGTTAAAAAATATATATATTTTAGAGAATGAAATATTAAAAATAATCATTCAATATTTGAGACAAGCTTATAACATTTCGCATGTGTTATGTATTAAAAACTATTTACCCATAAGCTGCAAAAATGATGCTATGTAAATTTAAATGCAAATATGTATAGAGTAAATTAATACTTATAATGGAAAGACAAGATTTCATACACTGATTAGTCGTTTAGTTCCAAATGTTGATAAACCCAAAAAAACCATTTGGGTTACTGGTAGGAATGAGTGTTTGAAATTGACTTCAAATTTCACTTCTAGCCTATAATGAAATGAATATTGACAACTTGAAATAAAAATTTTGCGAGAAACAAAATCAATGAGATTGCAAAGTATTTTAATTAGATATCAAGATAACACAACACGTATGGTAAATTCTTGTATTGATAAAATTATGTCAAGCTAATATAATTAGATATCAAGATAACACAACACGTATGGTAAATTCTTGTATTGATAAAATTATGTCAAGCTAATATAATTAGATATCAAGATAACACAACACGTATGGTAAATTCTTGTATTGATAAAATTATGTCAAGCTAATATAATTAGATATCAAGATAACACAACACGTATGGTAAATTCTTGTATTGATAAAATTATGTCAAGCTAATATAATTAGATATCAAGATAACACAACACGTATGGTAAATTCTTGTATTGATAAAATTATGTCAAGCTAATATAATTAGATATCAAGATAACACAACAGGTATGGTAAATTCTTGTATTGATAAAATTATGTCAAGCTAATATATCCTCACCTCCGCAAATGATGGCTATTTTTGTCAAAAATTATTCATGACGAAATAATTTTTTTCCTCAGCATTTGATGAAATATTATAGTGATTGGTGGAGTTGCAAATGTAATGTCAATGAAGTCACTTGTATAATGGAATGTTTATTAACTTAACCCTTTCACTCCGGTTTTTTTTTTGTATGACATACCTGTAACTCGACTATACTTTTTAGCAATTTCAAGCAAAAATGGTAGATTTTAGACAAAATTTATTTAAAAATAAAATAAAAAAGGTATCATGCAAAAGGTATCATAAAAAAGGTATCATGCAAATTTAGGCAAAATAACAACAATATATAAATATTTAAAAAATTTATAATTGTTCATAGTTTGATATCTGAAAAAAAATCTCCCAAATGCATCCTAGGTTTTCCAGCACAAGTGTCACAGTACTTGTATGTTTCGTGTCTTTGCCCTTTTTTGTTCCTCTGTGAGCACACCACACAGTCCCTCTTCGATCCTTTCCGCAAAACGTGCAGTTTACCATCCAGTCATACTTCAGAAGAAGAAGTAGATGGCCTACTTCGAGGCTCACGAAAGTCTCCAACTAGTTAGTCTACCAGGAGTTTTATAAATTTCAAGTGACTCGAAGGTTTTTCATTATTTTTTAATTTTATAGTTTTGTATATGATGTAAGCATTAATTGAACACAATTCCATCCCGCAGAAAAAAAGTTTTCTCCACCACTTCAAAGATTTTCTAAGGAAGCAGTATGCGGATGCATATTGGTCTGCACGGTCCACTCCGCCCATAGATTTCGTGTAGTTCAGTACCACGGCTGGTTTCTATGTTACCAATTACCCACTAGAACTCTGTTTATCACTTGTTTCTAACATAGTTCAATTTGTTTTGTCACCATACATACTGAAAATAAACTCATCTTCACTCTCACTTAGTTCGAAAGTTTCTTCTATTTTTAAGGATGAAAAAAAAACTTAAATATTTTTACACGTAAGTACTAAATTTAACAACATAAATGCGTCCGAATGGTAGCAATGACCTTGCAAAACTGATAAATAGTGTTTATACCTGCTCTAATAGGTAACTAGACCTTTTTTAAGGGTAAACAATACAAATGTACATTATGGTGACCTATAGTCGCCAACGGAGTTACAAAAGAATTTACCATTTCGACATATTGTCGCCAACGGAGTAGAAAGGGTTAAATCTTACAACTCAGTTATTCTTTTTTTTTTTCGTATTTCAGTAGACTTTCAATTATCCAGGGTGGTAGGGGAAAAATTATCCAGATAAAAACATTCTGAAAAATATCTGCCAAAAAACCTTGAGAAAAATTGAAGAAATATTTGAAAAACATCAAAACAAAAACTATGAACGATTGATATACATTTGACAAATCTTATACCCTTGCTTAAATCTTGTTAACCACCCAGGTGATGCGTCCAAGTCTCCAGTTCATTTTAATGGTTTAAAAAATACTTTGCTTTCATCGTGCATAGAGTCCCAGAAACCAGGATTCCCTCAGTTTTCTGGTGGTTAAACCATAAAAACAGCAGGATATCCATTTGATGAAGTATTCCCTATTTCGCCACCTTTATTTTCCATTACGGATCATCAATTTCGCCAGTTTAGTTTTCGGATACATATATGGTCGAATGAAAAATAATTTTCACATTTTAAATAATGCTTCAAAATGTTGAAAAATCTGAATCTACTGCCCCGGATAATCCGCACCAGGTTAATGTGACCCCAAATAATTGAGTCTACTTTATCTCTTTTTTTAAATCAAAGATTTATTATATTAAAACAATTGCCGCATACAAGACTTTATTAATTACATTTTATATCAATTGTTGAATCAGTATGATGTCAATGAGTGGGAAAAATTATATCATAACTTGTGTACTGATCATCTGAGACTGTCAATGCATGATCAACACAAACTAGTTTTTTTTTTTTAAATTGCTTTTTAAGTTTCTAGAAAATAATAGGACAAATAATCGTTCTTATCTGAGGGGAGTAGCACAGCATAGGTTTCAAACTGGCGATCTTCAGAGAAATTATGTGTTTGTTAACACTTCCCTTACTGTGCTAAAAAATTACGCCAGTAACGGTGTTGGACACTGAGGGTACAGTAAACATGTATGTTTTAAATTAAAATTAATGCAAAATCTATTAGTTTTTTTTTGTAATTAGCTATAAACATAACTTTATTATGTAATAAAATGTCGAATAATATAAAATAAGTGTAAGAAATGATAAAATAAGACTTGAAACAGAGAGGTGACATTTCTATAGGAATATAATTTTCCCACTGCGTCGTTCAGTCTGCGCAAAGTTCAGAATGCGCATGACTGAAAAGAGGTCTCCAACCTTTTAAAAAAAAATCATAAAATTATACAATAAAATATAGCGTGTATTTTTTGGCAATAAAAATATAATTCGAATATAAAATGAATATATAAATTCAAAAATAATGATATAAAAACAAACACAAAATTCAAATCAATAAAATATGCCATTTGGAAAATATAAACACTTTGAAAATAGGTAAAAATTTGAAAATAGGACAAACATATCATAAAATCAAAGTTTAATCCTGTGGAGAAAGTCTATCGCAATTGGGGCACGAAATAATTTTTGTTTCTATTCTATGTACTAAACGCACAGGTGTTTGATAAAACTGGTAACCAATCCCTGGAACGAATGTACTCGTAAAATATTAACTGTCAAAAAAGAATGAGTCATACGGAGTGTTTTGACATTTCGTCAATTCTCGATTTATTATCATTCATTTCTGTTGATATTTATTAATGATTTTATTTCGTAATGACATCATTCAAATCATAGAGGTTTCGATGAGGAATACATAAAGTATGAAGACCCTGCAAGCAGTATATTTCGAGAAATTAAATAAAATATACGTCTTGGTCACTCTTGTCCGTTCACAGATCGGCAAGGGTTAACCACACGGCCATACAATTCCGTTAAAAAAACAGCTTTATAAATATTTTGATAACCCTTTATTTGGAGCAATATATTTTATATCTGAAACCCTGGTGCTAGAAAAAAATTATATTTTATTTAAAAGCTTTTCAATTTCTAACAATTTTCTTTGGCTGGATGTATTAATATATATTTTTTATATTATATTTATACTATTTTCCAGCGCCATCTACCTCCGATAATGGATCTTGGCCAGCTTTGACCCCCCCAAGAAGAGGTAATAGAGGCCATGAGCCTGAACGTGTTGATTCTTGTGTTTCACGTTCTTTGTGTCCTTATGTCCCACCTTTATGTTTGTCCACTTGTTAGTAATGTCATTCATTGAGTTTTTTTTTAATTATATTTTTTACTGGAATATTAAAAAAATACCTATATTAATATGAAAACAATGGACTAATATTATTATTATAAAAAAGATCAACATTTTATTTTTCTCAGAAATAACATGTCTTTTTATAATCTGTAAACTAGTCCTTAGTTTTACATAAAAATAGGCTTTTTTTATTTCAGTAAGTTTACTCTCAATGAACTTGAGAAATTAAGGGAAATAATTTGCTTCGACTATATTTTTTTGTTTATTATTTTATTGGCTTATCCTCTTTTGATCCAATTTTATCTTGCTTACATATTTACCGCTAATCCCATTTAACTAACTTGCTTACAGCTCTTAAATAGTATACATTATCTATATCATTTTCTCCTTTCAAGTTCCTAATACTGATTATGATTTTAGCGTGAAAGGGTACAATATTTATTGCTGTTTGCTATAGCATGATGCTAACGTGCTGTCCCAGTAATTGTCTCTTCTGTTTTAACAATTATTTATTGAAAATAATAGGACATTCTCGTCGATTTATTTATTTGTTGTTATAAGCTTCTTACAAGAGGAGTTTTTTAACCGATTAATTGTGTCACTGTCACTATTAGCAACCTAGATGGGCCAAGTACGGCACCTTTTTACAATAGATAAGTGTTTGTTTTATTTTTCTGTCTATGTTAACATCATCCTTTTCAAATAAATATGTCAAGATAGAATGAACTTCATCATACCCATTTCACATAAATAAAAGGCTAATCGATACTCAGATTAAAAAAAACTTTAGTGTGACTCATTCCGTCAAGATTCCTGCCCACTATTAGTTGCAATTTAGATAAAGAAAAATCACATTTCACTCGACATTGTCGGCTATAGGACACTGCATTGCAATTATATTAGTTTCAAAATTTTTTGTATAAATGTTTCCTAATAAACAATACTAGTTAAAATGCCTCTGGCCATTCTGCAACCCAACCCCATATTGGCACTGTGCGCCCCCTTGTAAATGCTAATAGTTTTTTATAGCATTTATGTGCATCCATTAGTTAAATTTTAAAATATCAATTTTTAAGTCATTTCAAAATTATCATTAAAATTATTTAAGTAAATTGAATTTGTGTTTAGCATTGGTAGCCATTTATTTTGTGATTTTGAATGCTCATTCTAAAATAATTTGAAAGAGAGTTAAAGTAAAAAAGACAACAGCAAATAATGCTGGGTAGAGTTACAACAGGTAACAATATAATACATTTAGAAAAACATTTATACTTTTGTATATAAGATACTTAAAAAGGAAACAATCTTAACCTAGTGCTTTTCTGACAGATATTATATGATAAGGTAAGCAGTTTAAATATTTTACGTTGAGTATATATTTGAGTATTGTAACATAAATGTTATTGAAATGTATAGAAAAAAAAAGAAATTCTATTGTAATATAAAAACATTTCAAATACTTGCATCTGTCAAGGATTATCAGTGTTATGTCATGTTGGCTGTCATGGTAGATAATGCCAGTAGAAAGATTTGAAAATGTAATTTATGTGATTGTAGGTGTTGAGTTTATGTTGAGTTTTTTTCTCTATGCTATTGAATGGACGTCAGTAAATAAATAAATAATATTTTGCCACATTTGATAGAATAATCTATATTGAACACATACAATTCCATTAAATTCGAAAGAACCGCTACTTTGGTGTATTTTCTTGCTGGCAATACACCTTATTTCGTTTAGTATTACATAATTAAGAATTGTTTATTTAACTTCAATAAAATTCCAACATCACACTTGCACGGAAAAAATATTATTTTGTATAACAAATACATTTTTTTCACAAAATAGCTAAAAACCATCTAGTTCAAGATTCAACACAGTTACATTGCTACCAAAACACATATACCAGGGTATTTTTCTTTTCTTTTCTATGAAGTTTTAGAAGTATTGCCAGAAATAACACTCAAAACATAGAGTATTTGATTTATGACTGGTATTTTTCTTGGCATGTGCTCTGAAATCTCTTTGAAAGTAAATCACAGTGATAATTGATTGTGAAAAAAAGAGTCATAGTAGCCTTATACCCCCGAATTCTAGGCGGAAAAATGTCATTCGAGGGGAGTAGTACAGTGAGGGGTTCGAACCTTCCGCAGGGATGTCCAGTGTGCTACTGCGCGGCCATACACCTAATTTTTTTATTGATCGTCTTATTAGTTCAGCTGAAATTCTGACAAACTCATGTTTTTGGATAGGATTTTTTTTACATAATAAAAGAGTTACATTATAATTTACGTATTCAAGGGTGTGAGCCGAAAAACATCTGATGTCCTCGCGGCCGGATTCGTCCTCCTATTGGTAGAAGTGTATTTCGATTGGGGGAATGTTACGAAATGGCCCAGACCATTTTATAGCTTCTCTCTCAATTTTATTTATTTTCCATTGCCTCGTGTAATTTTAGTATATATTTATTTGTACGTTTAATTTCAGGATATGTTGTATATTTACATAACATGTTGGTACGATTATATTTATTATTAGTATTATTATTTATTTATACATAGTAAGGAGATCTATAACTAACCCACGAGAAGTCCCAATGACTTTCGACTTGCTCATACCAATATGATAAAAAGTCAAAATAATTAATACCAACAGTCAAAATAATTAAAATAACGCTTTAAAAATTTAATTAAATGCCAAATATATAAAAATGCTAAGGATGAATCTGAGTATTATTGAAGTAAAAATGCAAAGGATAAATCTAAGTATTATTGAAGTAAAAATGCAAAGGATAAATCTAAGTATTATGGAAGTAAAAATGCTAAGGATAAATCTAAGTATTATTGAAGTAAAAATGCAAACGATAAATCTAAGTATTATTGAAGTAAAAAATATAAGTGCTCGGGTGTAAAAATTATAGTTGTAAGTTGATGCGATTATAATTAGTTAAAACACATTTATTTAAACTTAAATTTATAAACATACAAAAAAAGAAACAAGTCAAAACATGCATTAAACAACTTTTGTAATAAATACAGGGCTCATTGCGTTATGACAAACAAATATAAGTCAATTATATGAAACGCTACTTTCTTATACCACTTGCCAGTTTTTCTTATACAATTAACATCATCTAACATATGTCAGATTTGTCAATGCTGCCTATTCATTTATTATATTCAATGGGTTTTTTTTTTAAATTTTTACCGTTTCACTAAATGTGACATGAATGGTAGTTAACATATGGACGGTTCTTTTATTGTGCCAATTTAAATCAAATTAGTAACAGACCTTGATGCAGTGATTCATATTCCCCTTTTTGTTAATTCATAAAATTTTAGTATCCCTTTTCTAGTTTTTTTTTACTGTTCTACACCCATTTGTTTTCTGTTTATGTAAAACGTGTACCAATTTAGGAATCTCGTATCAGTTTACTATCCACAAATTGTGACCTTTACCGAGATAATCTCTAAGTAAAGTGGTGACAACTGTACCAAAAGTTTCAAGGCATTTATTGTTCGTAATTTTGGTTTCAGTTCCACAATATATAATGAAATCCATTACGTATAACACATCCCATAAAACAAATAACTTTATACCAAATATGTGCCGTTTTGATGGAGTATATTTGTTCAATCAATAATCTCTGAAAAACAATAATACTCTCATTGATGCAAAAAAAATTGATGTGGAATTAAAGTGTCTTTGAAAATGTTCCTTCTATGTTCTACAATCACTCGTATTATTCTTAACCTATCCCCTTCAGTATTGATATCTAAATTACAACAATGAAGTGCACGAATAATACGTGAAAATGATCCCTAACCATTACTTTCCTAAATATTCCATTACTGCGTAATAAGTCGGTCAGTGGACCATTGCTAAGGAATAGCAAGGTGACAATGTCTCATCATCAACATGCACAGGGTAAAAAACATACATTTTATTAATACGTGAATCAACCCATTTGTGAAATCACATAAAAATCAATCCAACTGCCTTATATTTATTAGTTTCTTCAACAATTTTTTTTTACTCATCTCTCTTTAAGAAAATTGATTTACCCCCGATGTGAAATTGTCAAATTCATGTACTATTGAAACAAAAGGCATAGATCTCCATAAATGTAATAGTCTGAAATTTCAGTCTGAAGTTGTTAAGAATATTATAAATGTTGTGAGGTTGATGGACTGGCATTACATCCAAGTTCAATATTTAGACTATTAGTGTCTTCACTATTCTCTACTTGTGACTCCCTAAAAAGAATATCATTATCGCTCACTTCAATATCTAAATCGGAATCCATGGTGATCTCACAAATTTCATCTTCAGTAAAACTGCTTTGACTCATTTTGAAAATGAAATGTAAAGTTAAGTAATTACACATATAAATTTTTTTTCAAAAAAGTAAATTCAAAAAGGTTTTAGAAAAGTATAAAAAATAATCAGTTATCAATCTGAATTCCACAATAATAATTTCATTTAGATGCATAACTCCACACAGTTTAGTGCAAATCCTCAGACAGACACACTTCACAATACACAAGTGCAGCATTCAAACTTATAGGTCTGATTTTTGCAGACGGCAGTTTTTGATTAATGAATACACTATTTTACACTTACACATTAGTAGGAAAAGGGCACAGTTATTCTTTAAAACCAATTTTTGCTGTGCTGATGCGTAAAGCTGTGCTGATGTTTTAAAATTAACTAAAGAATAGCACATGTAAACATGGGCTTCGCGCATTGGTCACAACATTTGAACACGTACTCGTATATACATGTGAAATACACTCAAATCGGTTAAATAGACCAATGATACTAGCGTGGAGTAATATGGGTTGTCTCTCATCATCTTGTGGGATGTCTCTCACCATCTAATCATACATCACATTAAAGTTATATGTTTAAACAAAAAAACATTAACAATATATATATTTATATTATTCAATGGAAAAATATTTCATGTGCAGTTCCATTTTCCTTGATTTCTGTGGATTTATGAGTACCTTTTTGTGTCTACAAATCAGTAAATGATTTTATGTAAATTGACTGTGTCTTATGTTTAAGTGTGATTTTTATTCTTATGACTATATATATTTCTTTATATATTATTTATAGTTAAGGCAAGGCATTAACATTGTGGATGTTTAAAGACATTGTAATTTGTTTAATCAAACACTGTTTATTCCACTTTTTGTAACGGTATAACCCTACCGGTTTCAAGACTTTCACCTCATCATCAGGGGAGCACAAACAAAACTGAATTATGTTCGAACTGGTACCAACATACACACTACTAACGGTAAAGATTCGGGTTGGGACTGTGAGTGGAAGGAGGGAAGATATAACATCAAGGAGCAGCGGCGAGATTCTTGGAATATATGTGTTTGCCAGATGTTCACCCCGATGCACTGACTTAGAGATTTCTAGGGCCTCTAATCTATCCAATTTATTTCTGTTACTATTGATATGTAAGAATTTGGCATCTCGATAGAAAATGTATGGTTTTCGCGGTGGCAATGATTAGTCATTTCAGAATAAATTTGAGGATTTGTTAAGGCGGATTTGTGTTCACGAAAGGTCTTTTCAAATTATCTTCCTATCTTTCCTATATAGAAATTATCACAGTCAGCACATAAAAGTTTATACACACCTCTGTTGCTAAGTATTCCATTTTTACCTTTCCCGTAAAATAAGAGTTTCCAGAGATTAAAATTAGTGTAAAAAGCTGGCCTTATGTGACTTGGATTTTTTTTGGTTATTCCGTATATGTATGTTTTTTATAAACAGGATCTTGCTCCATTTATAGGTATGCTTATAGGTGTCGTTAAATATGTGATCTTTAATGAGTATCTTTTTTGTTTTGTTTTTTAAAAGTGAATCAATGAGGCTTCCAGGGTAACAATTATGTGAGGTGAAAGCCTTGAAACCGGCAGGGTTATACCGTTATAAAAAGTAGAATAAACAGTGTTGGATAAAACAAATTACAATATATTTATTTAATTTTTTTTCTTTTGTTATGTAAAAAGTACATGCCTTAAGATGAGCATACACCTAGTTAGGCCGGAGAGTGCTTTATATAGTATATTTCATTTTAAGAATACAAAAAATATATAAATGTTATACCAAATTAAAAGAGTGCATAGTGGAGATAGACTGAAAAAAATGAAAGGAAACTGAGGCATTTTGACAAGAAAGGTCAGAAGTATGAGGAATAGCAGACCATGTATAACAAAATCTATGGATGTAAATGAGGGGAAACCTGTGTGTGTGGAAATGTGAAGATCTGTCCTGTTCTGCTATCTCAACAGGGACGTGGTAGGAAAGTATGTATGTAACTTGCCAAAAAACCACATTCACGAAAATATGCCCTATACCAGAAGTCTCTTCTTCTGAATGCATTAACATGATAACAAGAGAGGACCAGAACAGTCCTAGAATTCTTAGTAAAACAATATGACTAACTAACAACAATACCCTTTTAATCTCCTTGAGATGCAGTACACTTGTCCATGTGATTCTGTTATCTCTGGGAACATTTTCTATGGCCATCTTTTGTCTCTGTGTCTTAAGTCTCTTAGGTTTTTTTTGTGTCTCTAAGTGGGGAATATTCTTTCTTTCGACAATAAAAAAATTATATCGCATCTCAAGCAGAGTATTTGGAAGGGAACTGAAAGGGATAACTGTATGTTTTATAAGTTTTTTTTAACAATATCAGACATATACCAGACCCTCGTGTGCATTTAGCTAATCTTATTTTTTTTTTGTTTCAACCTGGTAAGAGTACTTTGTGATAGATAATCATTATTAGTCCTCGAGAGTCAAATTTTAAAACTTCCTACTGGACAAATCTTAGATTTTATAGGTGGAACAAACGGACGTACCATGTACGTCCATACTCTCTTGAGGTACAAATTCGCTTGCCGTACACCGTACGGCCATACTCCTTTAGAGGTTAATATTTATTATAATCAATTAGAATATTTTTTTTTACATAAAATTTTTCATAGCGTGGACATTTTCAATGATAAATTATAACAATTTTTATGCGACTAGCCTTAAATAACAAGACCCTGCTATTTGGTATTTGATAGGCAGGCTGTAGGACTTGTTAAATAGCATATTAACCAATAAGCACACACTTAGGATCAGAAAAATCATCATTTTGTTTCAAGTATTTCTTTTTACACTATGGAAACTTTTGAGGCTCATTGGAAGTGGAGACATTTCAATTTCTAGCTCCATTCTTTGGATTCTTTCATTTCAATTCTACTTAGAGACATAAATTCTTATTTGGAATCTTTTAATCTTGTGTAGGGTTTGAATTTAATCTGGAATAAAGTAAAACTCGATTTTTTTAAATAAATTCAATTTGTAAGCTTATTTATAAAAAGTACAAAATATTTTTATAGCAAACCAATGGAAAAAGCAGGGAAAACGGCATTAAGGAGAAAACAGGTAAGTCAATTCAAAATTATGTGTGTATATAGTGCATTAAAAATGTTAGGAATTTCATGAGTATTATTTTGCAATTAGATTGAGTTATTTCTGTGTGTACTAATGTGTAGTTACCTCTGTGTGTACTGATGTCTAGAGTTATTGAAGTTACCTCTGTGTGTATTGATGTGCCGAGTTATTGGAATTACCTTTGTGTGAACTGATGTGTCGAGTTATTGGAGTTACCTCTGTATGTGTTGAGTTGTTGGAGTTGCCTATATGTGTACTGATGTGTCGAGTTATTGGAGTTACCTCTGTGTACTAATGTGTCAAGTTATTGGAGTTACCTTTGCGTGAAAGACAGTATTTGTTTTCTGTATTTATGTTTCTTGAATTTTCTATTATCCATTATAAATTTTCAATATTCTATAAAATTTCGATTTATACCAATATTTATGAATTTCTCGCATATTATATTGGGAGTACAAATTAGTTCGGTCCGTTTCCAAAAGATGACTCTGGCTGTTGTGAATGGTTCATAGTGACAGCCGATTTTGGCGGTTTCAGAGAGTTTAGACATCTGCCAATAATATTCAGTTTATATCGCTTTGAGTTTCATGCAAAAACTTTGTTTTGTACAGTGTCGAAAATGTCGAATTTTGTGTTAACCAAGCAGCATTTGCGGGAGGTTTTAATTTTCTGCTTTAATTGGAAGAAAAGTGCAGCTGAAGCCCATCGAATGCTTGTCGAAGTTTATGGTGACGCTGCTCCAACTGATAAATCATGTAGGGAATGGTTTTGACGTTTCAAGGATGGAGATTTCAGCGTCGAAGACAAGCCTGGCTCTGGACAGCCAAAAAAGTTCGAGGACAAAGAATCAAGAGGCATTACTCAAAGAAGATAGAGTCAAACGAAAGAGAAGCTTGCAGAATCATTAGGAGTGACTCAACAAGCCGTTTCCGTACGATTGAGAGCCATGGGAATGATTCAAAAACAAGGAAATTGGGTGCCTTATGAACTGAAACCGTGAGACTTTGAAAGGCGATTTACACTTACAAGCAGCTGTTTCAAAGGCAACAAAGAAAAGGTTTTTTGCATCGGATTGTAACTGGAGATGAAAAGTGGATATTCTATGACAACCCCAAGAAGAAAAAATACTACGCTAAGCCCGGTTAATCGTTGCCATCGACCTCAACATCAACACCAAAACCGAACATACATGGTTCGAAGATCATGATCTCTGTATCTGGTGGGACCAAAGGGATGTTGTTTACTATGAGGTGCTGAAACCTGGCGATTCCATTACGGGCGATCGGTATCGGCTACAATTAATTCGTTTGAGCCGTGCATTGCGAGAAAAACGGCCGGAATACGAGCAAAGACATGATAAAGTTATTCTTCTTCATGACAACGCTCGGCCTCATGTCGCAAAAGTCGTAAAAAAATATTTGGAAACGCTCAAATGGGATGTTTTACCGCACCCGCCGTATTCCCCGGACATTGTTCCTTCTGATTACTGGTTGTTCCGAAGGATGCAGCATGATTTGGCAGGTCACCGGTTCACTTCTTTCGTAGAAACCGAAAATTGGCTCCAAACTTGGATCGCCTCAAAAGACGAGTCATTTTTTCGAGATGGAATTCGAAAATTGCCTGAGAGATGGGAAAAAGTAGTAGCCAGCGATGGACAATACTTTAATTGATCTGTTCATTCATTTTGTTTTGAAATAAATGCATTTTTGAACACAAAAAAAACGGACCCAACTAATTTGTACATCCAATAGAAGGGGCTAAAGATGGTTTTTTTTTGTAGAGTCCTTTGTAAGTTGGATCATATTGAACACTTCTTTATATTATATATGGGTTTCTAATTTGGATATTTATATATTATATGTACTTAATTCATTTTTCCATTTAAAAGGCCCAAATGACCCTGGGATTTTAGTATCATCAAGATACCATTAAACTACACTAATTTTTAATAAGAATGTCAAAATATCAAATGAGCTCCACCTCGTAGATAATTTACACAATTCCAATCTTCATGATGTATAACTTGCTATCATATTTACCTCCTTAGTGTACTTAGGAGTAGTTAGACAAACACGAAAATGTATACAGACCCAAGTTTTGGTGTATAATACAGGTATCCCTCATTATACATTATCCTACTTTACACGATTTAATAAAATTAATATAATGCCGATTTAAATGTCACAATCCTTATGTGAGCGATGAAGTATGTTATTCGATCTTACTCATAGAGATAAGAAAAATGCTGTCTGTTAACTCACTGCAGAGCATTCAAGACAGCAGAATGATGAGCCAAGTCCACCACACACAGTTCATATGTTACCCGATTGAAAAGAATAAGCTTTGCAGACCTTCTATTGAAAATATATATATTTTTTTTCATCTTTAAGTTACTTTTTTTTTGTTTGGAACCAATCCCTATCTCATACAAATTAAAACCAATTCACTTTACGCGTTTTTATAATTATATATTTTTTCCTAGAACCATCGAATCATGTAAAACTAGGGATTTTGTTTTGTATATGTTATTATGTCCATGTTATATTTTATATTATAGTTTTTTTTTTGAATTACCTGTTTGCTAATTAGATTGATTATTTAGCCCTAGAAATATGTAGGAAATATAAAGAAATCATACATAAGACAATAGAAAAACATAACATACTTTAAAAAGCACCCATTGATTGTTTTCATTTTCTCTGTAGCCTTTGATAGCTTTAAAAAACCAAAAACTTGTCGATTAGTCATGATCATGATCCTCATTTTTTTACACACAGCTGGAAATGAAACCTGCAACTTCCTAAATTTAAAAAAATGCTCAATTTTTATAATCCTTTTAACAAAAACCCATTTTTTACACTGTTTAACACTTCCCTTACTGTGCTAAAAAATTACGCCAGTTACGGTGTTGGACACTGAGGGTACACTAAAAATGTATGTTTTAAATTAAAATTATGCAAAATCTATTAGTTTTTTTTTTTAATTAGCTATAAACATCATTTTACTGTGTAATAAAATGTCGAATAATATAAAATAAGTGTAAGAAATGATAAAATAATAGTTGAAACAGAGAAGTGACATTTCTATACGAATATAATTTTCCCACTGCGTCGTTCGGTCTGCGCAACGTTCAGAATGCGCATGACTGAAAAGATAATATTATTTATAACATACTTTTGTACATTATGAATCAAACTATTTTATAAACAATTCTAACCAATTACGACTATTCAAAATACAGACTGTTCAGAAAGGTACAAAGTAGAAGTGCCACGGTTCCTATAACCATTTATAAAAAAGGAAAGAATGTGATAATAATTCACCTCTTTGATCACAACTAAAAAAAATAGCATGTAACCATTAATTATATATTTATATATGTATTTAGTTACTCAACGACTATAGACAAATTATTAATCATAATTGTCATTATAGTTCAGAAATTATAGGATGAGTCCTGTGACAGCCCACAAATTTTCCCCAATACAACCTTATGTAATGTATTTACCTAAATAACTTGCTATTTATTAGAATTGAGGCTTATATTAAAGTTGATAAAATAATTAAAATTACTGAACATCGTTACGAGGTTTGTATTGGGGCAAATTTGTGAGGTGTCACAGGACTCATCCTAGAATTTCCGAACTATAATAAAATTAATTCTCTTCTTCATATGAATATATTTCAAATTTTCAGGTGGGGGATATTGAAGACTTGCCCAGAAGACTTCAATACAATTTCAGGTGGGGGATATTGAAGACTTCCATTGAAGACTTCAATACAATTTCAGATGGAGGATATTGAAGATCTTCAATACAATTGCAAATCTTCAATACAATTGCAAATTTTCAGAAATCTTTTTTCTGGACTCAAATTGCTTTTTTATACAAAATAATTATAATTTCTGCAGGAATTGCAGAAAAACTTATACATTTGTATATTTTAATTATTGACAAATTGTTATTCGTCTTATATATTATTTGTTTGCAAATGTGACATGACAGTGTGTGACATTTTTTAATCTTTTGAATATTTATAGCAGGTGTTGTCATTTTATTTTTTGTCATTGTCAACATTTTCTATGAATATAGAATCTGCTTTAATGAATTTTTTCACAAATGCCAAATTTATTTTTACCTAATTTAACTAATTAAATCTTATTCCTTTTGAAATTAAAACCTTTTATTTATTCAAAAATTCAATTTAATTAATGTTACATGTCATTTTGTGTTATTGTAATTTAAAACGTTATTATTTAATAAATGTAGTGTGTGTTGCTTATGTTTATAATATTCCTTTATTCTATGATTCCCAATGCCTGTTATAAGTATTGAAAAGAAGGTCAAATTATTTTTATTGTTTATAAAAACAAAAGAATTAATATATTAATAAATATGTGTAAACTCTTTAGAATTAAAACTAATTTCTTTTGAATTTTCAATATAAAATAAGAATTGTAATATTATTATTACGGCTGTGAAATTTAATTATTCAACTAACATTTATTATAATTGAGAACTTTTCTATCTGAATATGTTTCTATAAAATAAGTTCACTTAATTTTTTTTGTTTTAATTCTAAGATGCTCTTTCTAAGATTATTTTAATATTTTGTACCTATCATCTGTTATTTTTAGCGCATAGCTGAGGATATCTCAATGATGTATTTTAATTTATATTGTAAATTAATTCGCATAACACTTGTTTTCCATTATCCATATCATAGTTTTAACTAAAGCCCAAAATATTTTCAGAACTTTTAAATACATAGAAAAGCTTATTATAATTTTTCAAATCGTATATTTTTTATAAAAAAACATTTTGCAGATTAAACTGATCCCGATTCTATATTTATTTAAATAAAGGATATGGAAAAATATTTTAACCTCAGCAATATTCATCAGAAAAGAAAAATTTTAATAGAAATATTTTAATTATAATTACATATTTTACACACGATTTTATCAATGAGTTTTGTCTTGTGCTGTCCTGTCACTGTTTTAAAAACATCTTGTGTTGTCAATAATTTAATATTTACAATTTAACATTTTTTTAGAGAAGGTTATTCTCTACACTATACATATTTTTTTATTACAAGAATACTTTTTATCATATATTTTCAATAGATTTTATTCCAATTTATTTTCTTTTAACAATTTTATAATAATTTGATTTAACATTTTTTTTACTGAATCACCATCATTAGTTTCAGTTACAAAATACGAGACATTATGATGAAAAAGTGCCAGAACTGTAAGATCTGTGATTATTAGAAATAAGTTTTTCTTACATTATGCTCAAATTTTTACTCATTTAATTTTTTTGTGCTAACTGTTAATCTGGATAATCTTATATAAACAGGTACAAATATTTTTTAAGCATTTATAGTTGATCATTTATAGAAATTAAAAAAAAAACAGAAAGCCAATTTCATGTGTTTCATTATTGTTAAAAACAGAAGTGTTTAATTGTATAATTTTCCAAATGATGGAACATTCTTAATATATAACTACTTATAGAATTCATTATATTAAAAAAGATTTTGTGTTATTGAATTATTTTTTATTTAGTGTAACATTGATTTTAGTAATCTATAAGTTGATTTCATTATTTTTTTCATTGAAAAAATGTGCCTGATATGATTTACCTCTTCGTTGGACACTAATTTGAATATTAATTATTTTTAAATGAAAATCTTATTTTCTAAATTCAATTTAATAGTATTTAGTAACATGAGACTTTTGAATTTTAAACTCAATGAACAAAAGCGGTTAGTCTTTTTTTACTTACTTCAGTTCAATTTGCCTATTTATTTGTTCCTTTAAGTTGCTCCTTTTGCATTTTTATATTACATATCAAATTTATTACTCTTATAAGAATATTCTTATTATGTAACTTCAAATGCAACATCTTATAAATAAAATTTTAAATAAACATAACTAAAGAATAAGAACTTCATCAAACTGAAAAATAAAAATACTAGAAGTATCTAGAGTATCAAATGTAACATTTTATACGTATTTTCTCAATGTTGATATCTATAATATATAATTTTAATACATATACTTAATGTGTATCCATCCTTTAATATAACTGTTGTAATGTTGTTGTCAATTAAATAAGTATTAAATAATTGTATGCGAAAATTGCTGTCTTCTTAAATAGAAAATAGTTTTCAGCTTCCATTCATTCTAGATTAGTTACTTTTTTTTAGTTTCCGAATATTTTATTCAATTAATTTCCAAATATTGTTTTATACGTTCAGTATATCAATTTAGAATACCCTTAAGGTAGACTGATTTAAATTGTGCTTATTTCAAAGATAAAATTGGTGATATTAACCTGTAATTGGAGCTTATTAAAGACCAATATAAAAAATATTACAAAACAAGGAATTTATAAATTAAATTGTGTCTGATTCAAAAGCTGAAATGTGTGATATTAACTTTTATATTCAGGATGTTAAAGACTTGTAGATAATCTTTGATGAGAAAGTTCTCACAGAAAATTTACTCCTATGATGTACACAAGATCCAATATTCCATTCATGTTTCCTGCGATATGTGAGCTTACGATGATATATCATTGAATTGATACAAGAACTTTTCTCTGAAAATTACGATAATAGTTTTAATTACTCCAAATTGAATTTCATGTAATGGAAAAGATATTTTTTTAGTCATCCACAATGATTGTGATTACTTTTTATAGGATGTATGACTTAAAAGTTGGTGCTGAACAATAATGAATAGAAAAATTGAATGATTAAGAATGTATTAAGTTTAAGGAAACATTTGCACTGAACAGTTATATTTCATTTTGCATTTTTCTTTAATTTCTACCCAAGTATCATAAGTTAGATTATTTAATGTTATGACAACTTGTCAAAAAAGAAAATTATTTGTTAAGAAAATTGCAGTGTAGTTCTTCACACTAACTAATTTAGATTTTTGTCATAGTTATAATAAAATATGTAATAAATGTTGTAATTTTAATACTTCACTCATCTGTTATGACTAACGCGTTTTATTTTTACTTTTGACTGATGTAAAAAGAAAATATTGGAATTTTTTAATAAAAATGTAATAAAAAAATCTGCTTTTTTATTTTCAATCTCTCCAATTACTTCTCAGCTAGTTTTACTTTAGGGCTGTTTAATTTAAATTAAATTTACTGTAGTGATTTTTAGTAGTTTCTCTTCATCGTTTCAATGCTTTGGTCAAATTACATCAATGTTGACGACCACTTTGGCAAAAGTATTGAGGTTCTACGGCATGTAAAACAGCTTCTCATACCAGTTCAGTCTTGGATCCACCTTAGCTCGAAAACCTTTTTTCTGCCAACTACGGGCCCCTCGATTGTGCCCTTTAAAATCAAGTGCATAAACTCGTGAGATGTCAATACAAAAATTATCTTGTTTTATTTAATGCATTTTTAACCCTGCATTTCACTTCTATATTTAAAATTACATTATTTGCATGCAACTTGACTGCCACGATATCTGAAACTGTCTATAATTTCCCTGTTGGGGTAAACCGAGTGGACAAAGTGCCCGATTTTCCTGTCTCTGCACACATTTTGCTTCTTCCACATCTTTACACCTTATACAATTACGATTTCTCTGACTTTGTTTCCTTTTTAGTGATGAAGAAGGCAGAAGAAAGAAACTTAGAGATGAAAAAGACAGAAAGTTCAGTACGAATGCAGAAATATGAAAATATTTTGGAAGAAAGTAGTACCTAAAGAAAATGAACAGCTAAGAATCAAAGATAAAAATGCAAGGGTTTTGTCAGAAGAAAAAAGGATTAGTTAGAGATGGAAAGAATATTTTGGAGAACTATACAAGAGTGGTGATACTAGTAGAAACAATGGTAAGTCTGGTACAGTTAAAAATGATAAGCATTTGGAAAATGTGAATGAGATAAGTATGAATAGCCGATATGAAAAAAGGAAGCGTCAGGTTGTGATGAAGGAGCATAGAACTAAGTGTGTGAAGGTAAACGAGTGGCTGAGATAGTTTTTCAACAAATGTTGGGAATCTGACAACACACTGGAGGAACGCAGTGATAGGTCCCATAGCTTTTACAGTGCGTGAATAGGTTGTCATAAGACTAAATGCTAATACATACCATTGCAGTATACTTAACACATCGATCAATAAGTCCCGGGACTAACCAACAGATGGTGCCTCTAATAACAAATCCATAGCATTCTCAGTTAGTACCAACCTTTAGAAGTTACGTGTCAAACATTCATGTCATTGAGTTACAGTGGTTTTAGTGATGCTACTTTTGCTATTTTCAAAACAATGGAAAAAACCGAATTTCGTGTGTTGATAAAACATTGCTTTTTAATGGGAAAATTATCCGAGCTCTGCTCAGTCGAAAACAACCATTTGTCGGTGGTATGCTGATTTCAAACTCGGTCATACTGACACAAATGATGCTGAACACTCTGGTCGTCCAAATGAGGCTGTTACACCAGAACAGATAAAAAAAACACTCAAAATCGTGATGGAAAATTGCAAAGTAAAGTTGCGTGAGATAGCCGACATCCTGAAGATATCATTTGTTAGAGTTTACACGATTTTGCATGAACATTTGGTCATGAAAGAGCTTTTTTCGAGATGGGTGCCGCGTTTGCTCACAATGGAACAGAAACAACAACGCACCAATGATTCAGAGCGCTGTTTGGCACTGTTTACACGAAATAAACTGAGTTTTTGCGTCGGTATGTTACAATGGATGAAACTTGGATCCACCACTATACTCCGGAATCAAATCGGCAGTCAGTTGAGTGGAGAGCAGCCGGTGAAAGTCGTCCGAAGCGACCAAAAACTCAACAGTCGGCCGGGAAGTTTATGGCCTCCGTATTTTGGGATGCGCATGGTATAATATTCATCGATCACCTTGAAAAGGGAAAAACCATCAATAGCGAATATTACATAGCGTTATTGGAGCGTTTGAAGGCAGAAATTGCAAAAAAACGGCCCCATATGAAGAAGAAAAATCTTCTCTTTCATCAGGACAATGCACCGTATCACAAGTCGATGGCAAAATTGCACGAGTTGAAATTCGAATTGCTTCCGCACCCACCGTATTCTCCAGATTTGGCCCCCAAAGATAAGTCGTTCTACACGGCTGGCATAGAAAAGTTAGGAAAGCGTTGGAATGAATGTATCGCTCTTGAAAGAGACTATGTTGATGAATAAAGAAGAATTTTGGCAAACAAATGTTGTTTTAGTAGTTAGTCCCGGGACTTATTGATCGATGTGTTACTTTACTTCTATTTCCATACAATTCGTTTCCCATAACTTTTAGTTTTTTTCTAATTTACATTTTCCTCATTCAAAATCTGATTCACTGTCTATAGATGTCTTTCCTTTTATTTGTTCTATATTTATTATAAGGGTTATGAATAAAACAGCAATTATTGTAAATAAATTTAATTAACGCAAGGTTTCCAAATATTCTTAAATCAATCTGTTAGTAAAAATAGAAAGCAATTAACTATTAACATTCAATCAGAATTATTATGTAAAAATTTAATCTTCAATATATTCAAATGGTTCTGGAGGTTCGGGCTCTTTATCTTCATCTGGTTTTGGTCCAAATGCAGCAACAGGCTCCACAAGTACTTGATCTCCACCAGCATTGTGATGCAGCATTATTATTCCACCTATTGACACATCTTTCAAGGGAACATATCCAGATCCGTCCACTAATGATGTCACTTTTAATTGCTGTCTCAAAACTCTCGCAGGGTTATTTAGAATTTCAAATAATGGTTCTGGTTCTTTCTTTTCTTTTGTCTCTTTTCCGTCTTTGGTTTCTTTGTCATCAGTAGATTCATCCTTTTTAGAATCCTTGGAATCTGTTTTCGATGTGGACGGATCATTCTTAAGCGATATAACAGTGATGTTAGAACTGGATTTCTTTTCTTTTTTTTCATCTTCATCCACTTCCATTTTTGTTATTCCACTAGTACTGGAATCAGATGCATGAGCTCGGCGACGGGCCCTGGCAGCTGAGGTACTCAAAACAGCGGTGGTTACACGCTCTCTCTCCTCACGTTTCTTTTCTTCCAAAGGCGCTGGATAAGCATACAAAGAAGGCTTTGCGTTGGATCGGAACTCTAACTGAGGCATTTTCAAATCTGAATTCAGAGCTATTAAGCATGTAGGAGTAAATGCTAAGGCCAAGCAGTGAGCTAATGGGAACCAATACCAATATTGTGTGAAAACTAACATACCCACTACAGCCACCATGTTAGTATGACCTGTCCTGGAAAGAAGAGAAACAGTAACGTTGCGTCCTCCAGCATCAATAATTCCTTGAGCTAATATTGCTCCATATTTGGCCATTACATCTTCATGTTTATTAGATATTACTTGGGCATAAAGTTGTCTGAAGAAGGTGACTTTAGAACAAGTTGCTTCAGTTTGTTGAATCAAAATCATAGCCGAAGCTATTAAAGCTCCTTGGCGAACAAAGTTGACCGGGTCAAATTTAAGCATAGGTTCTAATAAAGCTATAGCTTCTCTTTGTCCTGTGCCTGCACACGCAATTCCCAAAGCCATAGCAGCACCGTATCTCACATGAGGATTATAAGACTCGGCCAATAATGACACCACGGAAGGACACTGCTCTGGAGTTCGGAAGAGTAAAAACCCTAAACCAGTTACAGCAGCACGACGAACATCATCATTTACATCAGATACTGCAACATGCAACAATGTCCTGATAGCTTGATTATTCCCAGTACCACAGTATGCAGTAGCCAAAGTGTAGCATCCAGCCCTCCTCAGCAGTGGGTCTTTATCTCGAAGTAACTGTTCTACTAATGCATCAGCTTCTTCCAACCTTCCATACATAGTTAAAGCAATACCCACTGCCAAGCCTCTCAGAATTTTTTCATGTTGAGTTTCTTGTGCATAAGCTACCATGTCCTCTATAGCTGCCGCATGTCGTGAACCCAACATAACCATTCCCATTGCGATACCTGCAGCCTCCCCAGTAACAGCATCATCTCGATACAAATTGAACTTGAGCTGCTCATACACGTCCTGTCTGTGGGTACCCATAGCAGCTAAGCCTAACCCAAGACACCCTCCGTGACGAACCATTTCATTTTGAGCCCCCTTCAACTGACCTAACAAATAGTCAATAATATTAGCTCCGTGATTTGCATGGATCAGACCAAGAGCGTACAATCCACCTCCTTCGGAGTATCCTGAGGAATTGCCAGCTTCTTTAGGGAGGTACGATTGCATCAGAGCAAGTGACTCGGTCTCGTGACCACGATGTATCACTCCCAAGGAAGCAGTAGCTGTGAGTTTGGCCCAGTTAGTAGCCCTGGCCAACCATTCCAAATTATCTCTCAAGAATTGATCACTAGTGGTGCCAGAATGCATAAAAGCGTTAGCTATAACTGTAGCTGTGTGACATATAGATACTCGAATAGCATCCTTGGTGTTTTTCAAAATGAGCATATCAGCATGATTAGATCTAATCAAAAATTGTAATTGCAATCCAATAGAAACATCACCACCGAGAATGGAAACAAGCTTTTCAAACCGGCGTTGGTGCTCTTTTTCTTCTTCAGTTAAACTATCTAGGTCTTTCTGTGCCCCCTTGGTGTCAGCAGCAGTGATGTTGGGCTCGGCCGGGGTGGTGGGAGTGAAGGGGCCTCCCTGTGGTTGGGGCTGCCCACCGAGGGCTCCGGGCACCGGGGCCGTACTCCTGAGAGCTTGTAACACCTGCCCTAAGAATTGTTGAGTTGCTGAGTCATACAAATCAAAAGCTATTTGATATGCCATAAGAACAGATTCTTGCGAGTTTCTTGTCAATTTTTCCAGAATCTCAGCTACGGCTAATGGATCTTCCAAGAATATTAGACATTGACACATATTAACATAGTCGGGAGTTGTCAAACCCCTGTAGAGACCGACTAGTGAACGTAAAACTGTATTACGAAACCCTCTGTTTTGAAGCAAACTCATTGCCACGGTGAAAGCATACAGCAACATTCCAGCAACATCGTCAGACTGAGTGATAGAAGCTTCGAATATGTCCATACGTCGAGTTTCCAAAGCCAATCCTAGGACTTGTCTGTACTGCCCATCTACAAGGCATCGTTGGAACATACGATTGACTATTGCAACCAATTTTGGTTCAATTGGCTTGGAGAAATCTGGATAAGATTCTTTGCGTTTTTGGATATAAAAATCTATACATTTGGCAATCGTTGTATCCACATATTCGTTGCGCGCATTGACATCGAATAAATCACCAGCGCGAAGGGCGTAAGTGAAGGAATCATGAAAAGATCCGAGATGATAGTAAACCTTACTTGCCACTAATGCCGCCAATTTGTGATGAGAAAACATATGGTCGTCGTAGAGCATTTCAATTTTACCGATCGATTCGGAAATTTCGGGCCAAAATTCGTCAACAATGACATCCAGTTTCTTCAGGGCAAATACCCTCAATTCGCAAGTTGGCTCGTCTAAAAGGGATATTATCCCTGCAGCCGAAGTAATATTCATTTTCTATTATTGTTCTTTTCGATTTGAAAAATAATTCACAGTGCACAATTTAATTTTCACTTATTACACATTTCGCTCCGTCGAAAACAAAATTGCAGAATGTTAATGACTCGCAAGACACGAAATTTGACAAAAGCGAGACATGATCATAGACAATGAAACCAATTTTGAAATTCATGCTGAGCATAAAGCATTAAAATACTTTAACCCGTTACGTCTAAATTCTTCTCGATATTACATAATATTTTTTTAATAATGTTATATTTCGTTACTTGAATGAGCATATTAATTGTCCAACCTTATTTAATTTTGCAATGTTAATAAAGGAAGTGGAAAAAACTTTCTCTTAAATAATGACCGTGATACATACGAGTACATGTATTTTCCTGTTTAGGGTAAGCAAAGAGGACAGACTTTCATATCTCGACACACATCCTTCATCCCTTCCACATCCATACAACTTGATTTCACATCCTAGAATTTCTCGGACTTTTTACGTTTCCTTCTTTCAAAATATCATTGAATTTACCAAACTATACTTTCCTTGGTCTTCCTATACCACGCCTTCCACTCACATTTGCATCAAATTAGCTTCGTAATTTCGTTTCGTTAGTCTTTTTTCATTCATTTGTTCTTCTTACCTAAACCATCTCAGAGTGCTCTTCCTCATCTTACTCAACCTATCAGACTTAAGTTCCCATTCACCCTTTATCACTTCATTCCATTTTCTATTATACTTTGTCCCATCGCACATTCTTCTCAGTGCGCGCATTTCTACAGCATTTATGGGCTTTTTCTAGGCCCTCGTTTCACTTCCTTACATCGAAGTTGGTACAAAAATACTTTTGTGGACTATCATCGTAGCAGATTTCGATACCGTTCAGTTTGAATATATGTTTTAGTGTCCCGTTGACTTTGTTTCCTATCACTACATGCCATTCAATATACATCGTAACTCTTCCGTCATCTGAGAAAGTACTACCTGAATATCAGAATTATTTAACTTGCTTTAATCACCCTTTAGGATTTTGACACTGTTCGGTTTGAATGTAAATGTTTTAATGTCCCATTGACTTAACTTTATATCGCTTAGTATCATTCAAAATCTCTCGTAACTCTTCCATCATCTGAGAAAATACTATCTAAATAGGAGAGTTCAACTTGCTTTAACCTCTCTTTCAACTTTCATTGCTCACCCATATATCGCATTTCCTTTTTTACTTTTCTATCACCATGGCTTTGGATTTCCTAACATTCATTCTTAGGTCTTTCCCTTCGCATCTTTCATGTAATTTACTTGTTAAACTCTGTAAGTCATCTTGAAAAAGGACAAAAATCTGTTCCTGGTAAGTATAGAAGAATATCTCTTTTAAGCGCATTTCTCAAGCTCTTCACCAACATCCTAAGAGTAAAATTAGAACAACAAATTGAAAATAGATATGAACAACAAGGATTCCGAAGAAATAGGCATACTGCGGCAAATTAAAGAAAAGTCTTTGGAATACAAGACTGCTTACCTTGCTTTTATCGAAATGACCAAGGCCTTGATAAAATCCAACTAGAAGATGTAATAAGCATTTTGCTCGAAAGGAACGTGTCACCCTCCATCGCCAAAACCATTAGAGATATAAACCTAAATAGCTCCATAAGAATTCGCATAGATGGAGAACTCTCTAATGGCGTTCCAACACCAACCGGAGTAAGACAAGGAGATAGTTTAAGCCCATTTCTTTTTAACTTCGTTATGGATAAAATTATAGAAGAAGTTGCCGACCTTAACCTGGGATACAGGATGGGCGACAATATGCTAAACATCGTATGCTATGCTGACGATTCTACCATCATAGCCGAATCAGAGGAAGACCTGCAACAAATGCTACATCGATTCCACACTGCATCCAAAAAATACGACATGTCTATCTCCATCAGCAAGACTAAATGCATGACTCTAGCCAGATAGCAAGTTGGGTGTAGTATGGCGATCAACGATACACCAATTGAACAAGTAACAAAATTTAAATACTTGGGTGCTAGCATAATGTGCAATAATGACCTCTATGGCGAAGTGCTTGAACAATCACAAAAGGCCGCAGCTATTTCCGGATGTTTAAAGAACACTATCTGGAAAAACAATCATATGAAAATCCAAAGCAAGGTGAGGATATCAAGACCTGTGTCCGCCCCATAATGACATACAGCATAGAGTCCAGAGCCGACACTGTCAGAACCAAAAATCTCCTTCGAACCAGCGAAATGAAGGTACTCAGGAGTATCGCTGGCAAACTCCTTCGTGATAGAGTACGAAACACAGAAATCCGAAGGACGTGCGAAGTTGAAGATATTGTCAGATGGGGACGACAGAGAAGAAGGTTCAGGAACGAACACGTATCCAGGATGGAAGAACCAAGAGCCGTAAGAATGGCCAGGGGCAGTATCCCCCAAGCAAGCAGACCTCCAGGACGACCTCCCAAAAGATGGAAAGACAGCTGGCAGTCGACGTCACAAGAGGCAAAAAATGATGCAGGACCATAACAGGCCTAAAATAAGATGAAGAAGAAGTCATCTTCATTATTCGCTAGCATTACCATATCACCAACGTACAGTGACCTGCATATATTTCTGTAGCGACCGTGCGTGCGGTCACTGAACTCACTGAGGCGACCTTTGGCCGCTTGGTCATTAAACTCGCTCTGCAAGGAATGTGAGACGACGCTGGGCAAAGGTCGCCGCGCGGTCATTGAACTCACTACTAGCGAACAGCGTGAGTGAGACGCCGACATATCTTTTGCCTCTCCTACAGACCGTAGTTTGAAATGTATATGGAACACGTGACAATAACCATCTGTCCGGCGAAGCGAGACGGCGACATGTTCTGCGCCGTTCTATACATTATAAATACATACGCTCTCAATAAACTTTCTCTCTTTGCATATTCCGATTTCAACGAGTTTTATTAAACCAACAATCATCCTCATAATCTCTCATTTAAGGAACAACCGTTCCTAAATTTCCATTTGACATTTGTAAGCCACCAATTGGCTTATATAGTTCCTTCACACATGAATTTGTGTAAATATTAAACAATCAAGATAACATCATGCATCCGTGCTTTATCCCTTTTAAAATATTAAACTATTCAATCAAGATACCGTTCACTCTAATATACATTCTACTTTCAGCGTATTATAACGCAATATCACGTATAAATTTACATACATTAATCCAATATGTTCCATAGCTTGCATTTTATCACACATTCTTTTTCCAAATTCATAAACGAACAATGAACTTTTTCGTCTTACATTTTTCTACAAACATATGCAAAAGGAAAATCCGATCCACTCAACCTCTTCCACCTAAAATAGCAACCTCATCATCCCACACTCTCTTTTGAGTATTTATTTTCACTCTTTCAATCATATTTTCCCCCTTACAGTTAACTCGGTAAACTAATGACTCTGTAGCTTCCGCATTATATTTTGTACTCTACCGTTGATAAGGTTAAATGATAGTGATGAGTTAAAAATGAGAAAGACTTACAATATTTTTTCTAGACTTTCTTCTTATAAAACCACTTGGATAATGTTCTTTTTATTTTTTGGTATGTTTATTTAAATTGATCTTTCTAATGTTCTTGATTTTTCATTAACTAAATAATAAATAATGTCATTCATAACTTTTAATTGTTAACATTCATAATGTAATTGTTTTATTTACAAATTCAAATAAAATCTGCATTTATCCTCTTTAGATTAAAATATGATGCAAATCGCAACATTTAGTAACATAGTTTAAATAAAATTCATCAGTATTCTATAATTTTATTTAAAATCATCCATATCTCAATTTTTCTACATAAAAATGCTCATGGTCTTAACGTTTATCAGTAATGAACTAAATTTCTACAGAATTAAAGTAAATCTTAGGTCAAATAAGAGGTGGCCTCAATTCAAATTATAAATATAATACTGTTAAATTATGAGTACTAATCTTCAAACCCTGTATTGTTTATATTTGGCACATTAATGCATGTTTAATGTTTTATCAATATTAATGAAAGTATAGAAAATCTTAAGTCTTGATAATTTAAAATAAAAACACACAGTGTACAACACAAAATATTTTAAATTCCGTCATTAATTTTCTGACGGCACTTTCGAACAACAAAATGATAGAGAAACTAGAAAAAAACATTAATTGGTGCATATTCCAGAAATACTACAAAACAATTTTTGAGAATGTTTTACGAGAAAAAAAATCCTCACTTCAAAAATAAATATGGTTGAGGGTTAACTTGGTCATTGTTTAGAAACAAAACATTTTTCATATAACTAGTGTTCTCAGTTATCAACTGGCAATTCAGTATGTAAGTTGATCAACAGCAACACAGATTCTACTGTATTGTTACGTCAGAAGCTGTCAATTTTTTTGGTTATTTTTTAACAGTAAAATTTGTATGTGAGTGAGCTGCTTGGACTTGACACAAAATAATTTCAAAAATAATCGAAATGGCATCAAAATATCGAATGGTATTGAACTCGGTAATTAGACGATTTTCGCAACAAAATACTCCGTCACAATCTGCACCAAGTGAAGCTCAAATAAACGTCAATGTACCGGGATTATCTGAAGCGGTTGTAGAAAAAGCCGATGGCTCCGTAGGACCTGGAGTCGAGTCATCGAAATCTGGAGACTACAAAGTACCAGAGTACTTCTGCTACAACACCATGAGTTACTATGAAGCCGAGATCGAGATGAACAAATTTCGCTTACCGCAACCATCCAATAAAGCATAAGTTACTCATTATCAAACTAAGGTGACCAAATGTTTGGATCATCAGCTCATGACGAAAATATATTTAAATTTTAGAAATATCATGTTTTTCCTTTGGTTCCCATTTCAGATTTTTTTCTTAAGCTCTGTTTTTACTCCCTCAACAAAATTTTGGTGTTTTGAAAAACAGTTTTTTTTATCTTAATTCTCAATTTATATACGTATCAAATTTTTTCTCACAAAATTTCATTAGTCACAATCATTATTTACTCTCAAATAATATACTGACCTGTTTAAACTTTTCCAAATAATAGGATGTTTCTTCCCAATTGTTTGCTCAGTAAAATAACATTGAAATTTGAAGACATGTTTACAGTAAAACAACTGATGAAGATATAATCACCTTGGGCAAAACTGTCAATATTTAGAAAAATGTTTTAATATTATGTATCAATAATGTATTGGAATTGTAAATAAAACACTTGAAATTGACTAAGGTTTTTCTATTTACAAAATTTGATCAATAACAAACAAATCTTAACAAACGCTGAAATTATGAACATCTTAAAAATATATTTTATTCGAGCTATTTCTCAGAAGACTGAAGCCTTTGCACTAACTGTATGTGCAGAGATGTCCAATGTGTGATTAAGGGAAGAAGTATTACAAAATAATAATTGGTAATGCTAATGCTTTTCTTGACAATTTTTAAAGTGGAATAATGTCAAGAAATAAATGGACATTTTTGCACTTGTATCCTATATAATGCACACATACAATAGCATAAAGATATATAACTACGTCTAAATAGTACAAAATCAACATTATGAATTTTATAAAATGGAAAACATTGTAAAAATAAAACTCAACTCGACTAAAGTAGTATGAATCCATATGATTATGTAATTGTGTGATTACAATAGGTAAGCTTATATATAATATTTAATTCCAGGAGATTAGTTCACAAGCGAAATCCAAGAATGCGTTCCTCTTCAGTGATATTGTCAAGACTGGAGATCTCTATTTCGGGACTTGTGATCTCCTTAATTAAATATTACTTCTTTTTAGTGAGCTTCTCTGAAAGGTCATCAAAGCTAGGATCCTGCAAGTTTACCATTAAACCGTTACCAGGCAGGAAAACTCTATTTTGAGATTGTGCAATCATTCTGGATATGCTCTGGGCAGCTCTGATCTTCCTGAGCTTTAGGTAGCCAGGATTCATTCCCATAGCTTTTCCCAACATCTCTGCTGCTTCAGCTTCACCCTCAGCCTGCACAATTTTCTGTTGCCTTTCTTGCTTAGCCCTCTCCACTACAAAAGCAGCCCTCTGAGCCTCTTGCTGAGCAACTTGTTTAGCTTCTACTGCAGCCGTGTATTCTTTGCCAAAACTCAGTTCTGTCAATGAAACATCATCTAAAATTATATTAAAATCAGCCGCTCGATCGACCAATTCTCTTCTGATTAACAAAGAAACTTGCTGACGTTGAGTGATGAGTTGTGATGCGTTGAATTTAGCGACAACACTTTTAAGTACTTCATTGCAGATTGATGGTAATACTTTCTCGTCGTAGTCTAAGCCCAATTGTCTGTACATGGATGGAAGAAAGTTAGCATCGGGGCGAGAGAGTACTCGCAATGAAATATTGACCATTTGTAAATCCTTCGAACCTGTTGGGGAAGATATTTTTCTAGGTCTGGAGCGAATGTCGTAAATAATCGGATATTGAAACCATGGAATACGAAAATGAAGTCCTTCAGCCATCACATCACTTTG